>JABTXL010008822.1:4369849-4411852 GCA_025134845.1 Neodon shergylaensis
CTCCACTTTGGCGATGGGAGGACCAGGAGGTGCTCCACTTTGGTGTCTTGAGGACATGGAGGTGCTCCACTCTGGTGACTGAAGGACCTCAAGGTACTCTACTTTAGTGACTAGAGGACCTGGAAGTGAACTGATTTGGAAGTAGGGAATAAATCCAGAAGGAAATAAATAATTAAGAAGAGAACAAAATACTATCAACGTGGGATGCACCAAAAAATGTTAGAAAGTTAGTACTAAACTTTAGCCTTTGGCTTGTGGTGGCAGTTTGTATATAATAACGGCTTTCTTGGGCTGGAGAGATGGCCCAGTCATTAAAGGCTAGGCTCACAACCAAAAATAATGGCTTTCTTAATTTTGTTATTAATCTAGTACATTGGTTATTAAGCTCTTTTCTTTCACAACAAGATACTCTGAATTTTTTTTCTACTGGTAAAATGCAGAAAGAGGTATCTTTAGATTTTGAATAAAAAAAATGGTTTTCTTAATTTATCTGTTTGAGACTGTTAATCATCAAAAAAAAAGAACAAGTCACAAGATACTGGAAAAAAACCTTCAGGAGCAGCAGATCTCAAGTAACCATCTGACGTCTTTGAGATGTGAGATTCCGGTGGGCGGTTGTATGCCTGCATAAAATGTCACTTTGGATGATAAATATTCCAATGACAGTAGGATTGTCAGCAATCTCCAGAATGCTGCCCCTTGACAATCAGCCCTCCAAGAACAACCACAATCACATTTCCAGTGCCTGGGTTTATATGACCAAACCTATTCATATTCGATCTTGGCTAACAAGTCATTTCAGACATTTTTAGAAAGAAAATGAATAATACCTAAATGAATGATCAAATTATTTGTATTGAATTTTAAAGTCAAGTTTCAGAATTTGTTAGTGACAATCTACTACTGCCTAAATGTTACTTAACTTTAGACATCGTTACTCTATCATATGTAATACCCTTAAACATAAGCAGAGGGCTCCAGAATTTGCAGAAAAAATATATACAGCACTTCTATTTTCCTCCCGTACTGAGGTAGTTGTTTAGATGTAGTGAGACTTCCAAGTTAATTATACCCAGAGGAGGTACATAGACCTCAGGGATTTGACAGCAATGTATCCATTTATTGAAGTCCTCTGTGTGTGGAATAAAATAGTCCTTAAAGAATATTAAATTGAAAGACACCAGTATAAATTTATACAGGTATAGGAAAGCACAGTCTGCCTCAAACACAGTTTAAACTGTGTGTGCTATAGAACAGGGACAGTCAGGCACACACGGCCCTTCTACATCAACTCCACACCCACGCACACAATCCACACAGCATCTCAGCTTATGGGTCTCCAACTTGACTCTTCGGGGATCAAAAGCAATTTGGGTCTTAGTTAATGTGCTTTTTATTTTTGATGATCATGAAACACAACTTCCTTTGTTTAAGAAATCAGCCATAATTCTCTCTCCTGCCCTGATAAACCTCCCTACTCCCCGTCATTCCCCTCACAAACAAAGCCACCATCATGAAGGCGTTTGAAGCAAACATTTTCTCAAATAGGAACTTGAATATGCTCTGGGAACATGATTTTTTAATTAACATTAATTCTGCTTCGCTTCAACTATGAAAGAAATGGGATTTCTTCAAACACCAATTAACAAAGCAAACCCCAATAAAGAGAAAACACTCTCTCCCCACCTCCAGCCCCCAACAGGAAATTCCCCCCTGATGAGTTTTCCCCCAAGGTCTCTATAAAGTTTTTCTGATGAACTTGCTAGAACTTTAATGAATCAGTACAGATTTTCCATCATATAAACAGAAATATTTAATTTCATGAGTGGGTTCATGCTTGACTCCATTCACCCGCCACATATCTTTAGGTTTTTCTTCTTTCTTTTAATTCATTTCTCATGGTGATGTCCTTAGAGTAATCCTTTAATATTCTCCAAACCAAGAACTCACCTCAACATCAGATATAAACAGAATTTTCCAGACTTAAGCTTTTACTTTATTTCTGACTCAATTTTCCTACTTGAAACTGGGGGAAAGCATTTGCTATCTTTGTATTTGTCTGGAGTAAATTTTCCTCCATGGGTCACTCCAATGACCCCACAGTGACAGTCTTGCTTTCAGACATACCCAGGATGACGCAGCAAGCCCAAAGAACCTGCTAGGACAATACTTCTCACTTCACTTTCAAAGAGAACACGATCTAGTGTTTGGTATGCTACCCAGAGAAATGGGAAACCCTTCAATAGCAACGTCCTTGGAGACTCGCAAAACATCACAGCATGCCCAAAGCTCAAAAAGTCCTGTCATCAAATAGAAAACCTAAGTCATTGTGTTTAGCTCTGTCCTTTTTCCGATTAATTTGATTATATTTTTCTCTTTGACACAAATCACTGGGGAAAATGTAGGAACATAATGAATTCTAGGTACCAACTAGCTACAGTAACTAACTCGAGTGATAGATGGTATTATTCTTGTTTTACACATTAAAATATTGAAGTTTAAATCATTCATCTATCTCCATCTATCTCTATCTATATTTATCTATCTATTATCTATCTAGCTATCTATCTTCTATAGATAAGAACTTGTGGAACTAAGTTCAGATTAAACCCAGATCTGCCTGACCTCAAGGCCAGCACTTTTTTTTTCTGCTTGCTACATCTACTATATAATCCACAACTTCCTCAGATATGTGGCCAAATTCTATTTCTCCTGCTCTGTATTGGCAGACTCCTCAGATATAGCGGCAAGTCCTTGAAGGCAGACTTGAGTCTTGTGTTTGCCTGTTGGGTTGTTTTGTTTTGCACAGCACCATGACTGTTGCAGTGCAGGTTCTCCATATCTCTGACCACTATGAATGCGGGGTAGAGGATAAGGGGGACACCAAACATTATCCAACTTATCCCAGGAGTTAATTTAAATCACATGACTTCCCAGGGACAGAAATCCAGATGGATGAGAAGGTTTAGAAACTACTTTGTGGGGGCTGGAAAGAAGGTCACCAGTTAAATGCTCATACTGCTCTTTCAGAGGACAGAAGTTCAATTCCTTGCATCCATGTCCAGTGGCTCTCACGTGCCTGTAACTCCAGCTCCAGGGGATCCAACATACTCTTCTCATCTCTCTGGTTTTCTGAATTCACTTACATAGTATATATACACACCACCACCACCACCACCACCATAAACACAATTGAAAACAAAATGTTTAAAGTTCTTTAAAAGAACTTTATCTCATGAAGGAAATCATGTTAACATGATTTTAGCTTCTCTTGAGTTGAGGGGTTTTCTAAGCAGCATAGGATGACAGGATGATGTCTTTCATATTCGACAGATGTGACTGTGATGTGAAAATTGGATTATTTAAGTCTGCGTTAGAGGTGATTGTAACCTTCAGCGTTCCATTCAGACCTGAAATTCTCTGAAGTTCTGGGCTGATCTGTACAAGAATGGTTCGCGGGCCCTGGTAGTGGATTATCTTCCTCAAAGCTCAATTCTAGATCACCATGGGGGTTCTTACAGCTAACAAATTATAGCCACTGACACAACAATTTTTTCATCTTATAGAAAGGATCCTAGGGACTGTTTGGAAGACATGTGAAGGCTTTGCCATAACATAATTTGTTATTGAATAAAGTATTGTTTAATTTGGGGACATCTGTCTACATTGGGATCCACCCAATGCCCTATATTTATATAAAATTTAAAAATCTCGTTAGAGTAAGTGTTCTTAAATGCACTAGTCTAGAAGAAGCTGTGCTAAATGAGCACACCAGAGCATGAGGAGTGTGAGATTTCAGACTAGTACCGTCTGTGCACCTTTCGCATCTTTGGTGGAATAGTCGCAACTGTAGCGGGAATACACGAGAGTCGGCTAAGGGTTCTAAAGAATCTATCTAGGTATAAAATATGGGTAACACTCCCTGATACAGAGCGGCTTAGACGTGCCTGACCCAGATGTCTTCATGTAGTCATTCTTCCATGGGGGTGAAGAGCACCCACAGCAAGCCGCCTGCTCTACTCCCACCACTCGAGAGAGAGCAGAGCGAGAGACTCTCTCCCTCAGCTTATAAACTGTCACCACATAGGCAGATAAGACCTTGCCCTAGGGCTTGCTGCCCCCAAGGTCAGTGGCTAAATGGATTGAAATCCCGCAATACACAATATTTAAAGGAACCTTGAGAATATATAGGGATGTGGATAGATGTCAGATGGGGGAGATGAAGAAGGCTCATAAAGTCAAATGAGGGGGTAGGTATAGACTGATATTTTCTGACCAAAATAAGATCATAAAATACCACCCCTTCAGGCTAAATAATATATACATATAATAAAATAATTGTACCTTAATCATTTTTATATGATACTAATTATATCTTAGCCTAGAATTCCAGGAGAGTGGCACAAGTCTGAGCAGCTGTACAAGGTTGGCTGTGATTTTCTCTACAGATCAATCTAGGCATGAGATAACAAAAAGTATCTTCATTTGCTAAGTGCCCAGCAATCCTGTGTAAACCCTACTACACCATGTCAAAGCTTATAGGCCTGGTTATTCCCCATTGCTCTTAGTATGATTTATAAGGACTAGCAGCCCTACTTGAATATTTCTGCTAGACACCATTGGAACTTATTTTCATATAAAACCAACTTCATCTTATTAACTTTTCAAAAAAGCAAAGTAGAATATCCTTGAAACCTGTTCAAGGTCCTTTATTCAGCTAAAAATGTTTTAAGAGCAGACAATATACCAAATTCCTGGGGACCCAGGAAGGAGTGAAACATGGTGTTCTCTGAAAGAGCTAATGTATCCAGGGAAAAAGAAAACACTCAGGAATTACAAGAATACGAAACAGAAGGTGGGAAGCCATCTAAAATAAGAAGAGAAGGGGCTGGAGAGATGGCTCAGCAGATAAGAGCATTGACTGCTTGCCCTTCCAGAGGACCTGAGTTCAATTTCCAACATCCATACAGCAGCTCACAACTGTCTGTAACTCCTATTCCAGGGGATCTGTTACCCTCACATAGACATAAATGCAGGCAAAACACCAATGTACATAAAATTAAAATAAATAAATTATTTTAAAAAAATGAGAGAGAAAAGAAGAGAAGAGGCATAATGGCTTTCAAAGATCAAGGTGTTCACTATCAACGATGTTTGTCAGATCCAGGCTCATCAGACCTGTGGCTTCATCCCATGACATTTGGCCCAATAGGAAAAGTTTAATCAAATATGTAGGATAATATCAAGTCTACAAATATTGATAACCTATATATTTCAAGTTAAAGATATTTTTGGAAACATGCTGCTCTGTTTTGGGGTGTAGATAAAAAACAACTTTGTATGAAATCCATTTAAAATATTAAGGAATATGTGAATGTCAGTGAGTCCTGGAGAATTTCTGTTGTTCAAAATGTGACCATTACCTGCTTTATTTGTTGGTATGAATAGGAATAATTTGTAAAATTTATCATGAAAAAATATATGTTTTAAAGTTTTAATAGTTTATACTAGTATGTAGTAGGCAGGCAGAAGCATGAAAATTGACCGATGTGTTCTTGCATCTAAATTCTATATGGTTTTCTAAATAGGAAGAAGCTAGAGTTAAATGACTTTTAAATGGATAGCATGTATGCTGTTTAATTGCCAGGAAGTAATAAGCATTTTGAATTGAGTAAGATTGAAGGTTTTAAATTCTGGAGTTTAAACTAGCTACGTATTTTAGATTTTAAAACACAAAATTTTCTCTGAAGAATTCTACCATGATCAAAACTTCTAGAAGGGTGAAAAAGAATAACTCTGCCTTCACCTCTTGTCATCTTTTCATTCTTTTCCTTCCCTGTGACATAAAGTGACACATCCAAGTGCTGGTCCTTCATCAGATGTTTCGATGAGCAGCAGAGCAGAAAGCTGTAATATCTGTTCATTCGGAATGTGCCATTCTGAATGTATTAGGGACAAGTGACTTCACATGTCACAGGTAATTAGAAAAGTCACCTTCAGTTCCAGGTTATTTAAATCCAGCATTATATACTTTTAATGAGCACATGTACTGATGTCTTTCAGCATGTCTGCATATCTTTGTACCTTTTACTTTTATAGTGGGCAAAGTTTTTCCAGGGCCATTTGACATAAAGGATTAATTGAAATACATTTTATCTTCTTTTGTTATTATTATTTTCTTTTTTCTTTTATTTATTCTTCTCTTATACATTCCGACTGCAGCATCCCCTCCCTTCACTCCTCCTATTCACCTGCAGATCCACTGTTCCTCCATTTCCCTTCAGGAAAGAGCAAGCCTCCCAGGGATATCAACCAAACAAGGCATATCAAGAAGCAATAAGACTGGGCACAAATCCTCCTATTAAGGCTGGAAGAGGCAACCCAGTAGGAGGAAAAGAGTCCCAAGTGCAGGCAAAAGTATCAGACTGTGCAATTGAAAGTTGCCATGCTATTTGTTCTAAATCAGATCATTTATTTCTGCTCCATAAAAGTCATTTTTCCAGGCTCACCTGAGAATAGTGAGAGAGTAACAGCTGTGGGTGAAAAGTGGGAAGCCATTCTGTCTCTGACCACAGGGAACGGGATGCAAAAACTTGACTTTGAAAGTTCTGCTCTTGAGAGAATTGCACTGAGCTCAAGTGTGGAGGCCAATGGGGCTTTCTGAAAGTGATGGGCAGAGCTTTCATTCAGATGCTCCCACTTAGCCATATTTTCAGATGGTCAGGCTACAGAGATGTGTGGATTGAAACTTTCAGGCTGAGTCATGGGCACTTTTCAGACATGTTCAGACCTGACCCATTCTTTGGTAGAATATGGACATTTAGCATACTTTAATCTTCCATGTAAGGCAGGTAAGGTGTTATTTCACAGGAGAAATTCCTAATACTTAAGAAATCTGGCTCCAAGAGGTATCTTTTCTTGACACTATGCAACGACCAGATTTGGGGTCCGTTCACTGAGACTCTAACAGTGT
This sequence comes from Neodon shergylaensis, assembly GCA_025134845.1. Classification (NCBI taxonomy): domain Eukaryota; kingdom Metazoa; phylum Chordata; class Mammalia; order Rodentia; family Cricetidae; genus Neodon; species Neodon shergylaensis. Next base: position 4,376,823 of record JABTXL010008822.1, read on the forward strand.
GATACATGGCCTGCCACAGCTTGTTTCCTCAAACACACTTATTTTCTTTGACTTCCATGACATCAAACTGTTTTATCCTTTCCTAAAGACACCATTCACATGTGGTCAGAAAAGTGTGACAATACATCCATATCAGGATGAACTAAAGCAATGCTCCTAAAAATATATAGGGACTCAAATATGATGGAGATTTGTGTGCTAGCCCTGAATAGTCCATAGTGAGAGTTCCTGACCAGTCTTCTCCTCCACATGATGACCTAGAGGCCAGTGTGCCTTCGATCTCACAGATTCACCATAACCCTTGCCTTCTGTCTACCCAAAAAAGGAAGATCAAAAAGAGACTGGATAGAAAAAAGACATTACAGAGCCAGGGCCCTCTGAGGGACTGGGCCCAAGCCAGGGACCTTTGTGGGAGTGGGCTCAGGCCAGGGAATCTACAGAAACAGGTCTGAGCCCCTGAACTCAGCCAAAGCAAGCCTGAGGCAGCAAACTCCACAGGAGCAATTGAGCAGGCCCAATGGAAACAATGAAAGTCAGAAAGAGGTCCTGGTCAAGAGTTATGCAGACTCAATGTCCCTTGTTTATGGCTACAATCCACTTATGAGTGAGTACATACCATATTCCTCTTTTTGGGTCTGGGTTATCTCACTCAGTAAAGTGTTTTCTATTTCCATTCATTTGCATGCAAAATTCAAGATGTCATTGTTCTTTACTGCTGAGTAGAACTTTAAAGTGTATATGTACCACACCTTCTTTATCCATTCTTCTTTTGAGGGGCACCTAGGTTGTGTCCAGGTTCTGGCTATTACAAATAATGCTGTTATGAACATAGTTGAACAAATGTTTTTGTAGTATGATTGGGCATCTCTTGGGTATATTCTCAAGAGTGAAATTGCTGGATCCTGAGGTAGGTTGACTCCCAGTTTCCTGAGAAACTGCCACACTCGTTTTAAAAGTGGTTGTACAAGTTTGCATTCCCACCAACAATGGATGAGTGTTCCCCTTACTCCACAACTTCTCCAGCATAGGCTATCATTGGTGTTTTTGATTTTAGCCATTCTGACAGAGGTAATATGGTATCTCAATGTTGTTTTGATTTGAATTTCCCTGATTGCTAAGGAGGTTGAGCATGACCTTAAGTGTCTTTTGGCCATTTGAACTTCTTCTGTTAAGAATTCTCTGTTCAGTTCAGTACCCCATTTTTTAATTGGGTTAGAGTTTTAATGTCTAGTTTCTTGAGTTCTTTATATATTTTGGAGATCAGACCTTTTTCTGATGCAGGGTTGGTGAAGAGCTCCCATTCAGTAGGTTGCCTTTTTGTCTTAATGACAGTGTCCTTTGCATTACAGAAGCTTCTCAGTTTCAGGAGGGCCCATTTATTCATTGTTGCTCTTATTGTCTGTGCTACTGGGGTTATACGTAGGAAGTGGTCCTATAGTTCGTTATCCTAGAGAAGCTAAATAAGAAGGTGAACCCAAAGAAATACATATAGTTATCCTCCTGGATATTGGAAGTAGACAAGATCGCCGGGCAAAAGTTGGGAATAGGGGTGTGGGGGTGGGTTGGGGGGAAGGGGAGATGGGGATAGAGAAGGGAGACGTGGAAGATTGGGGAGAGCTTGGGGGAATGGGATAATTGAGATGGAGGAAGGGTGGATATGGGAGCAGGGAAGAAGATATCTTAACTAAGGGAGCCATTTTAGGGTTGGCAAGAGACTTGGCTCTAGAGGGGTTCCCAGGTGTCCAAGGGGATTTCCCCAACTAGGTCCAAGGGCAGCAGAGGAGAGGGTGCCTGAACTGGCCTTCTCCCATAGACACACTGATCTTGCATATCACTATAGAACCTTCATCTGGTGAGGGATGGAGATAGAGACAGAGACCCACATTGGAGCACTGGACTGAGCTCCCAAATCCCAGATGAAGAGCATAAGGAGGGAGAACATGAGCAAGGAAGTCAGGACTTTGAGGGGTACATCCACCCACAGAGACAGTGGGAATGATCTAATGGGAGTTCACCAAGGCCAGCTGGACTGGGTCTGAATGAGCATGTGATCAAACCGAACTCACTGAATGTGGCTGACAATGAGGGCAGACTGAGAAGCCAATGATAATAACACTGGATTTTGATCCTACTGCATGTACTGGCTTTTTGGGAGCCTAGTCTGTTTGGATGCACAGCTTCCTAGGATGGGAGGGGGTGTTAGACTTCCCACAGGGCAGGGCAACCTGACTTCTCTTAGGGCTGGAGAGAGAGGGGGAGGGGGAGTGGGAGGAGTGGGAGGGAAATGGGAGGATGGGAGGAAATGGAAATTTTAAATTAGTTAATTAATTAATTTTTTAAAAAGAGGGAAAAAAAGCTGGACATGCCGTCTTCCTCCCTCTCTGTGCACACTGAGTTCCCACTCCTGTTTGCATCCTCTCTAATAAACTCCTAAGCAGAGAAAAAAAAGAGTTATGCAGACATTAAGAGACCACAGATGCCAGCCTAGACTATTAGAACCAGCAAAACTTTCAGTCACCATAGAAGAACAAAACAGGATTTAACCAATACCTAGCCACAAACCCAGCCCTACACAAAGTACTAGAAGGAAACTCCAACCCAAGGAAGGTGGCTACATCCACAAAAACACGGACAATAAATGATCTCACAGCAGTAAATACCAAAGAAGGGAAAAACACACAAAATAACATCACCAACAACAAAAACTAAATTAGCAGGAGCTAGCAATCACTGGTCATTAATATCCTTAATATAAATGGACACAACTCAGCTATAAAAAGACACAGGCTGAACAGATTGGATATGAAAACAGAATCTATCCTGCTGCTGCATACAAGAAATACACCTCAACCTCAAAGACAGACATCGCCTCAGAGTAAATGGTTGGTAAAAAAAATTCCAATCAAATGGACCTAAGAAACAAGCTGGTGTAGCTATTCTAATATCTAACAAAATAGGCTTCAAACTAAAATCAGTCAAAAGAGACAAAGAAGGACATCAAGAAGAAATCTCAATACTGAATATCTATGCCCCGAATACTAGGCATCTTCATATGTAAAAGAAACACTTCTAAAGCTTAAATCACACATCAAATCCCACACACTAATAGTGGGAGACTTCAACACCCCACTCTCACCACTGGACAGGTCTGTCAGACAGAAATTTAACAGAGAAATAAGGGAACTAACAGATGTGTTGACTCAAATGGACTTAACAAACATCTATAGAATATTCCATCCAAATATAAAAGAATATACCTTCTTCTCAGCACCTCATGGAACCTTCTCAAAAATTGACCACATACTCGGTAACAAAGCAAACCTCAACAAATACAAAAAAAAAATTAGAATAACCCCATGTATCTTATTGGATCATCATGGCATAAAATTTGAATTCAACAGCAATGCTAATTCCAGAAAGCCCACGAACACGTGGAAATTAAACAATGCTCAAGCATCAACGGGTCAAGGAAGAAATAAAGGGAGAAACTAAAAACTTCCTAAAATTTAATGAAAATGAACACAACATGCCCAAATTTATGGGACACAATGAAGGCAGTGTTAAGAGGAAAGTCCATAACACTAAATGCCTACATAAAGAAGCTAGAAAAAAGCCCACACTAGTGAATTAACAGAACATTTGAAAACGCTAGAACAAAAAGAAGCAAACTCACCCAGGAGAACTAGACAGCAGGAAATAATCAAATTGAGAGCTGAAATCAACAAAATAGAAACAAAAAAAATCACACAAAAAATCAATGGGACAAAGAGTTGGTTCTTCAAGAAAATCAACAAAATAGACAAACCTTTATCTATACTGACCAAAATGCATAGAGAGAATATCCAAATTAACAAAATCAGAAATGAAAAGGGGGACATAACAACAGAAATGGAGGAAATACAGAGAATCGTCAGGACATATTTCGAAAACCTGTGCTCCACAAAATTGGAAAACTTAAAGGAAATGTACAAGTTTCTGGATAAATAATATTTGCTAAAATTAAATCAAAACCAGATAAGCAAATTAAATAGACCTATAACTGCTAAAAAAAAATAGAAACAGTCATCAAAATTCTCCCAATCAAAACCAGCCCTGAATCAGATGGTTTCAGCACAGATTTCTACAAGATTTTCAAAGAAGAGCTAATACCAATACTCCTCAAATTGTTCCACACAATACAAACAGAAGGAACATTGCCAAACTCTTTTTATGAGGCTTCAATTACCCTGATACCGAAACCACATAATGACATTACTAAGAAAGAGAATTAAAGACCAATATCCCTCATGAACATGTATGCAAAAATACTAAATAAAATACTGGCAAATCAAATCCAAGAACACATCAGAAAAATCATCCACTATGATCAAGTTGGCTTTATCCCATAGATGCACAGAAAAAGAGCTGCCGGTTTCAAGAAATTTAGAGACTAATTTCAGACATAACCCAGAATGTTGGAAGGGTTATTATTGATTTATTTTATTATTGCATTTATTTTTTGAAGCAGGATCTTACTATGGGTTCCCGGCTGGCTTTGAACTTGTGAACCTTCTGCCTGAGAGTGCTGGGGTTCTAGGTTCGCACCACTAGTTCATGAAAAGGTTCCCTTTACTGATTTATCTAAAGGTGTAAAGTGTTCCTCATGCGACAATATATGTGTAGAAAGCTTTGTGTAACGGCCACAGAATAATCCCTGGCTTTCATTTTTCAGCAGCTTTCATGTGACCACAGGCAACTTGTTCATGTTCTGTCCTAGGTGATTGGTATGCTTGTGCCTTTCCTTCATGTTCCTTGTGCAGCGCTCTACGTTCAATCCGTATAACAATTTTCTGAAGTGGTCAAATGATTACTGGTGCCCATTTTACAGATAAATAGTTAACAGAATATTTTTAAAGTGTCTCTTCTCATCCTATTCATTACAGCACTGTAGCTTAAAGGGGGCTCTCTTATCAATGAGAGTAGAGATGCTTTCTTCGGGCAATTTTTAAAATAAAACTCCACAGGAAAACTTAAAGATGCTTTCTTTGTAATTCCCCCCCCCCCATTTCTTTAAAGCTAGGATTTGTTCCAAATCCAGGCTTGCATCAGCATCATAGCATCTTAAGGACCCTTGTATGCACTAACCCACACTGGGGACCAGGAAGAAGAGATGCTTTCTGAGCAGGGCTCCATCTCTTTATAAAGTTTGTAATGGCTTGAGGACATTTGCCCACAGATACTCAATAAAACATAAAACGGCTTTTGCCACTAAAAGCAGCGTGGTTAGCTATAAGTGTGGAGAGAAAGCGAGAAAGACTGAGAGAGAAATGGCCAAACTCCCCAGACCTATCATCCCATTTCTGAAGCGGGAAAGTTCTTGCTTGTGAGCCTGTGGTCCAGCTGTTCTCGTCACCCAGGAGTGCTGTAGGCCTGCCTGAAGGACTGTGCCAAGTCTGTGGGAGATCCGCTGCCCTGGGCTCTTTCTACCTGTCCCTCTCATGGAAACCAAGCAAACTGCAATCTCCTATCTCTCCCCTTTGTGAACATGCATCCAACAATGATCTTTCCTTGCAGTTATTGCTGGGAAGTAACCAAGGTGTGGCTTTAGAACACCCAGTTCTCTCAGAATTGTACAACTGCTCTAAGGAAGCCTTAATTTGGGTCCCTAGAATTAAAGACAGGGAGTCTTGCTGTTTCAGAAAGGTCTTTGTTCTAAATACAACTCTCTCTGCAGTTTTTTCCTCCCGTTGGTTTGCCAACTGTATCCAGTCTAGAGGAAGGCTCCTCCTCCCTGTGGGTTCATGGCTAGAATCCTGCTGGCATCTGCTCGGCGGACTGCTACATTCTTACTTAATGTACATACAATGTGTCACAGCACAGGGCTAACTTTTGATCATCAGCATTTCTGCCAGTAGAGACAAGTTGGGAAAAAAAAGAAGTTATATAACCCCATGTCTATTACTTTGGACCCCAGGCTACAGGTAAACCTCTCCCCGTTCCTTTTCTCCCTGATGTCGGGGAGACAGAAAGGCACAATTCTTTAGAAAACAGAATATTTCCATACCCAGTCCCAACTGAACAAAGGACATCTCTTTGTCTTTGGGTCTGACTAATGTGGCAGCCAAACAACCTCTAAGAGTCCCATCCTCTTTTCTCATTCTTCCTATCCCTCATCTTGGACCATAAGCAGACCAGAGCCCGGTCTCCTTCCTGAAGCCACCGCACATGCATAAGCACAGAGGCCCTGTGAGTGCTTCCCAGGAGGGGATAGTGACGGCCTCTGCCCTTGGAGGCAGTGGGCCTCGAACCTTGAGATTCCTAAGTAAGGGACCAATATGTATCTTAACGTTTGCTGCTCTTCCAAGGACTCAAGATCAGTTACCAGCACCCACATCCAGTGCCTCTTAATCACCTACAATTCCAGCTAAAAAGAATCCACATCACTCCTCTCTGCCTTCAAGCTCATTCCCACATACACACTGCAGACGCACAAATACATACACAAAAAATAAAAATAAATAAATGTTTTTTTAAAAAAAAAATCCTAATTGAGAAGTACAAGATGTAGTTTCCTCTGTAACAATGGTGGACTCTCATAAGGATTGGGGACATGAGATATAAAGCCTTGTGAACCCTCCCACAGAGCGGAGGATGTGCTGAGTGACAGCGTAAGGAGGATGCCTCTCTCTTTTTTTTTCCTTTTTTTCCTTTTCCTTACTTTTTAAAGAAAATTTAACTTCCTATCCATTCCTCAGTCCTTAGCAAATAAGGTCATCTGCATTCTGAAAAATCGAGAATGACTGACCTTCACAGTGTGTGCTACAGATTCTCAGTCCCACACACTGTTTCAACAAAAGACAAGAGGGGAGAAGATGAGTGATGATCAAACAGGCTGGAATTTCATACAAATAGCAAGCAGATGAACATAGCAAGAGAATCCTCTGGGGTCCTGCTCCGAGTACCCCCAGAACTGGACCTCCTTTTCCTTCTTCCCTGTGCAAGTGGAGAGCTCTGCTGACCCTGGGTCTTTCCAGTCAAAACACACCTGTCTTCAAAGCGCCATATGCCTGGAAGCAGAGTTCATCCCTCACATACCCAGGGGAAGTCTGTACTGCGCATCTCTTCAAAGCATCAGCAGGTAGGCATCTCCTGGCACGAGAAGCCTGCTCCCACAGCTGCTGGGAGCTGTTGCCGCAGCAAGCAGAGAGCAATGCCTCCTTTTCAATCATTTTTAACATATTTAATTGTAAGATCTTGACTATTAGGTGGTAAAGGAAGCTATGCTGTTCCCAGAGGTCATTGTTTAGAGGGTTCCCTCCCCCCTGGAATTGGTATAAAAATATGTTTCCTACTAAAAGAGAATATGCTCAAATCAAAAACTGTGCCTACTTTTAGAAAATTATGATTTTTGGCAAAATATCCATTAATTCCAAATGAAGGAATAACCAACCATTCTCATTCTAGACTAAATGCTATAGGGCATTTTATTTAGAAAAGGGAACATTCTCCACATTTCCCAGGGAGTAAAAGAGAAAATAAAAAGCATTACAAATGCTCTGTGGTTTCTGTCTAAATTAGTTCTTTAATGTTTTAAAAGTAAGTACAATGGACAAGCCTCACAGTGTGCTTTTCTTCCTCTGAGGAACGAATGAAGATCTCTGTGGCTAGAGATATTTTTAATTCAGCTCTGGACTTTCTCCAGGAAATCACTAATAATCACTAATTGTATTTTTGTAAGTTAATGAAAGGACACATTCTTTTCGCGGTGTCTCCCTCCTCTAGTGTAATCAATGATGTTGCTTCTGGACATGGATGGGTAAAGTACAGAGCATGCGCTAACTTAGAAGGCTTCTTTGTGGTCTTACAAACAAGCACCAAGTCTAGTCATGCAACTGTCATAAAGGAAACTGTTTATTCCTTCACGCCCTCCCAATTTCTGCTGCCTCCATTTCTTATAGTCAAAAGTGAGTTATTGACGGAAGTTGCTCTGCGTGTAGATCTCCATTGGTGGTGTACGTAGACAAACGTATTTGCAGAAACTGTAGGAATAGAGTTTCCTTGGAAACTTATTGTATGGGATTTAATTCAATGCCAATGGCAGTAAAGCAACAGAAGTCAATTTTCTGATGCTGTCAAGGCTCTCATACTTTGATAGCTCCTTCAAATTGGGAAGTTGGGTTTTGTGGAAGAACCTACCGGCAATTACAAAGAAGAAAAACTGGAGTGTTGTATCAGAGGCAGAGGCTTCAGACTCTTCCAGTAGCTAGGAGTAAGACCCTCAGCTAGACTCTCCTTACAAATGGCACATGTTGCTAGGCAGCTTATAACAAAGGTTGCTGCAGACGCCCGAGTAGGTTAGCCACTATTGGCTTAGGAAAATGGCAATAGTAGGCTATCCTCCAAGTCTATGGCCTTTCCAGCAATGGGTACTTGGCTAGGCTTATAGAATCAGGCATGAATTCCCTACTATTTAGCTGGCCTTCACTCCAGTTAGGCAGCTGTTGGTTACCACTCAGACAAAAGTCTCCCTGCTGCGCTGTTCTTCTTGGGCTGCTTGTCTTTAGAATTTGCAGACTTTATGGCTGCGTGGTAGGCGATTTGTTACTTCTCTTTCTCAGCAACTTGCACAGTGCCGTCTGATAACACAAGAGCTAGTCCTCAGGGCAGCTTCCAGGGCAGCTCCATCTCATTTCCTCTGAGTCCTGGACCCAAACTGTGAAGCCTCCTCAGATGTCGGATCTTATTATTTTGTGAATCTCTTGATCCTCTAACCAACTCCCTGAAGGGTGATTTCTCATGCCCAGCACTGAGTTTTGTTAGACAGTCCGTATCTTTTTTGGTGGAGACATTATTACCCCATGCGGCATAACTCCATTTAACACACACACACACACACACACGTGCACACTGTATTTTTAAGTAGTCTTATTAAGTAATATGTTTCCCTAAGACTTTATCAAGCGTTCCTAGTGTTACTTCTTGCCCGTTCCTCCCTCTCCATCTGTATTACCTGCTCTCCTCCCTCTCCACCTGCTCCATTCGCCCTTCCTCACTCACTCCACTTAGGTTTCCTTAACTTCCTCTCTAGTGCTCCTTCTCCAGCACCCAGGCTGTGTTCTCCTACTTCCCTGGCTTCTCCAGTTATAGCAGGCTATGTGCTCAAATCCAGAGATTTGGAACCAGGATCCACAAAATCCAGTGTGTAATATTTGTCTTTCTGGGTCTGTTTCCTCCTTCCGTGATAATTTCCAGTTCCATCACTACAATATCACACTAATCTGGAGGTTAATTTCATCTATTTTAGTACCATTACATGGAAGCACCCACAGTTCACAGTATTTCCTTCTTGAAACCTTGAAGGAGCTATTTTTTTTTAATCTACCCTGATTACTCTTTGATTAGTTACTAGGTTTGTCAGTGTTGCATCACTCTCATCCAACTCCTGGTACACTGTTCCAGGAGTGACCATGACCATCTATGCACAAATCAGTCTGTCTACCCATCCACTTGGCTCTCAGATACACATACATTGCAGTACAAATACAACCTCGATGCAGTCACAGTTTTTACATGGGAGGTTTTGGGTTAGATGGATACTAAAGGCAGCCTTCATGGGGAAAAGGAAAGCCAGGGGGGAGTATTTCTGCTAAGAGATATAGTCATGTAGCACCAGAAAAGCAAAACAGTCAGTCACTTGCTCTTACCTCTACCTCAGTTCAAAATGGCAATCTTACCTCCAGGTATCCTCAAAATGAGACTGAGCCTGAGAGCCGTCTTCTCCATTTTTATTAGATAATAAACTGTTTGGCCTCTTAGCTCAGGTTTATTATTAACTAGCTCTTACAACTTAAATTAACCCATAATTCTTACCTATGTTTAGCCATGTGGCTTGGTACCTTTTTTCAGTAGGGCATTCTCATCTTGCTTCCTCTGTGTCTGGGTGGCAACTGTTCTCTGCCTTTTCTCTTCCCAGAATTCTTCTAGTCTGGTCACCCCACTTATACTTCCTGCCTAGCTACTGGCCAATCAGCATTCTATTAAACCAATAAGTGACAAATCTTTACAATGCACAAGAGCATTATCCCACAGCATAGTCAAGGAAGGGAGGGGGGAAGAAAGGAGCACCTTGCAGTAGTAAACAGCCTCTGGAATCCAGCTACATGCCAGTTAAAACCCTGCTTTGTTGCTTCAAATCTGTAAGGCCTTTGCAAAATCATGTCAAGTTCTTTGCAGCCTACCACCAGGTGCAGTCTGTTCAATGAAATATGTTTACACTTAGGTACCAAACCTAAGTTGGTAGAATGCAGAACGACTACGATTAAAGAGAAATCTTAGAAATAGACACAAATTGCAGTTGCCATTTTTTTTTCTTCTAATTCCCAGTGTTCTCTGTTCTGAATAAAGTCTGTAGCCCCTAAACTACCCACTTTCCCCCACATCTCCAAAATCTTGAACCAATGACCTCAGCAGCACGCCTGGGGGAAATGGCTGATAAACAGTCATTTGCCTGCCAAGATTAGAGACAGTGGGGTTTGCTCTCAGATAAGATTAAGGTCAATGTGTGCTCTGTCACTCTCTCATTTAAGGAAATCAAAGAGGATCTGGCTGTTTCCTGCATAGGCCACAGACCACCTGTTAAGTACTTTCCCTTCAGCTCATTCACGCCCAAGGACCATGCACGTGGAGCCAAGTCCTTAGCCTTTGAGCCCTTTCCTGGGCTCCTAAAACTTTGTTGATATAAATTCTATCAGTTTGACAACTGATGTGTCAAGAATTCTACTGAGTTTACAATGTGTCCTTTCACTGAAACCTTTAAAATAACAGCAACTGCCTCTACAGTGTTAAAAGGCTATGGCGAGGCTGGACAGAAACTGATATTCGGAGGAATACCGTGCAGCCCTGTGAATTCCAAGCGGGGAGAAACTCTATTTGTCTAAGAGTCCTCATTGCTCTTGGTCTGTGGAGATGTGTTTTAAATAATTTTTTAAATTAGAAAACTGCTAAGTATCTTTTAAAAATTCAACCATGGTAAAAAATCTTACTTTCGGTTTGTAATGTTAGCCAAGAAACATTAACAGCAGAATAGACTAAAACACGAAAACACGGGAGCTGCCTGGTTCCTCCAGTTCCCAGCCAATGTTAAGGCACTGTGCTTGATACACACTTCAGTTAAGGCAGTAAACAAACTTCACAGCCCAAGAATAATTTGGGGTTATTTATTTCAAGGAACACATTCCCACTGGGTTCCTACTGATTGTGAATTAATTTCACTCACGTGTTTCCCAAGGGGAATGTCTTATGAAATTATCATATGCAAATAGTTTGTGGCATATTTCTCCTGTTATTTATTTATTTATTTTTATGGGAATCAGTTATATTACGAACCTTCTTCTTTGGCACACCAAAATTTGCCATTCTACCATGAGACCCCAAATAAAGAATTCTATACTTGGGAAGAGTTCGCAAGGCTTGGAAATAAATGACTGTTTTTTTTTTTCCTTTCAAAATCTGAGAACCCAGAAGTATGAAGGTTTGTTCTTTGCATATTCATGTTTGCTTAGTGACTCAGACAGGTATGGGAGGGGTTATCATCATGTGGAATAAATTGCAGTATTGTTAGTCTCAACATGCAAAGTTATTCTATGACACCTAATTTCAATCTGTTATGCCTAATTAAAGCAGTGATAAGATGAGAAATAGAAAATCTGAATTTTAAATAAATTTAAAAATATATGAGGATTTTTAGAGAATTTAATGGAGCAAAAATTTCAAGTACAACAAATCATCATGCTTAAAGCCTGCAGGAGTCCTCCATGTGCGACTGACAGGCGCCCTCCTCCAGCCAAGCAGTCTCGCCATGCACCAAGGAGAGACCCTGTCTTAAAGGCAGCACACAGGACTGTTCACCCATGGCTCCTGGGCTCTAGCTGATGCATCTCATACTCTCTTCAGAGACTTGGGAAGCCCAGGACCTCACCAGATCCAAGTTTTAAATACTCAAAAGTTTCCTGGCAGACACATGTGTTTCTAACACATTCCAATTAAAGAATGACAAGGCTATCTAAACTCCACAACTAGAACCATAAGAAAGAGAGGCTTGGGGTTATTCACGGTTGAAATGAGAGACGGTTTTACTGTCAACGTATTTCCATAAAGTAAAATATCAAGTATAAAGAATGTTACTTAGCAAGGTGCCGAGAGAGCTAATTCATTAGTCATCAAAAACGTCTCTATCAAATAATGAGTTTTGTTTCTGGGGATAGTCTAGAGAAATTACAAATTGCACGTTTAAATACGCAGTGTCATCCATGGAATCTCTGCCTAGTCTTCATAGGTCAACCTCGCTGTGACCTACATCAGTTCCTCAACTATTAGACATTATCCTCAAGGCATACGGTGTCTTAATTTGGCTTATCTGCTCATAAGCCAAAATACATAACAAACAAGGGTGAAGATAAAGGCACCAAGAGGCGCAGTGGGCAAAGGTGCTTGCTGCTATCCTGGTGACCTGAGTTCTCGCCTTAGGACCCACACAGCGAAGGAGAGAGCCAACTCCTGCAAGCTGTCATCCCCTGACCTCCACATGCGCACAAAATAAATAAATATCATTTAAAATTAAAGAAAGGGGGCTCTGATTCACTAGGGTCTGACATCTCACAGATGGTAGAAATAAACTAAGCGTTCAATGCTGAGGTCCTCAGCTCAGAAGCTAGTCAGCCAGTTCTAATTGGAACTACATAAGAATTTTATTTTCTCAAACTTAGAATTAACGTGGCTCAGAATGAGACACACAAACTTAGCACCCCCACCCTCATGCCACGCTGCGGAAGTGACAAGACAGGGTGGAGATGAGGTGGGGATACATTTCCAGGAGAGAGACATTCCTCTGGAGAAGGTGCGGCCACTTTGAGTCCTAAGCAGTGGGAGAATCGGCAACCAGATGAAGCCCTAGCTGGAGTAATTAAGGGAAATAGCTAATTAGAGGCTTTGGAAGCCTGACTGGACGCAGGAACAGAGCAATAAAGGTGAGGCAAGGCAAAACTCCAGACCTTCCGGACCAGCTCCTGCCTGAAGCAGAGAGGCCGCTCTACCGGAGAGAAGCGAAAGCAGAAACCTTCAGATGTTGAAAAACGGAGGCAGAGGGGAGACGGGAGGCTGAACGTGGCAAGATTTAGCCTAAATTGCTCATTGACTTTAAACATGGTTCTCTAGTGTGTTCTCCTCTCTGTTCAGTAAACTACTGGGATAAATCGTTTCAGATATTAACTTCTTAAACAAAAAACTAACCAACCAAACAAAACACCCAAAGCAGCACCTGCCAGCACTAGTCACACACACACCGCCCGATATTCCAGCTTTTTTGTGCCATGAGAATGAATCAGATTCAGTGGCAGCCATGCTTGAGTTTTGAATTTGTACCATTTCCTGGGCTACTGATGGGTGGTACAATGCCACCTTTGATGCCGTGCAGTGGCAGCAAGCCAGTTTCACAGCTGAGACAATTGTGAGGGACACAGCCTACACTCTGTAATACACTGCATTGCTAAGCCACTCTATGAGGTAGGATAAGTGGCTAAATGCAATTTCAGGTTACAGCAGGTTTATCGGGATACAACCCCTCGGAAGCCAAAGAGCATAGCTATGTAGTTGCTCACATAAATGAGGTCTCATTGTTCACCTAAAGCCTGATCTGAAACATAGACACAAAAGGAAATGCTTAGCCTCACTCAGAAGAGAATATTATGCCTCACACATTGCTTTCAGAGGCGATCCTCAGTCGCTCTGCATTGGTGCTGTTCTCCTGGGATGGAGATGTTTTCTGGTATTGAATCAGACCGTAGCCACGGCTTTCTTATCTCTCCATCTCAAACCACAAAGAGGCTACAGTCTAAACTCAAGAACCTTCGCTTCCTTCTAAGAAAATACTGCAAATTTCCACCTTGGGTGCAACTTGCTTCATGGCCCTGTCATATTCTACCAAGCTTGCTGGCAACCCTACACAGCCACATCTCTGCCTGTTTTCATATACACAATTCAGAGTAGAAACGACACTGTTAGCCTTCAATTTCCCCAAAGGAGTCCAGAAGTAAAACTGGAGCCTTCGATTTTCATGAGACATATGGCGATAGAAATCTAAATATCACAGATGTGTGGACACAAAAAGGTTATTTGTTGTTATTTTTAGGGGTGGTAGGGTTTATCTTTAATACCAGCTCTTGGGAAGCAGAAGCAGGTGGATATCTGTGTGTTTAAAGTCAGTCTGGTCTACATAGCAATTTCCAAGCCAGCCTGGACTACATAGTAAAACCCTGACTCAAAAAAAATTGTTTGTAATATTATTGTCACAAAAGTTAGAAAGCCGGGTATGATGGTACAGACATGTAATCCCAGAATTTTGGAGTCTGTAGCAGTAGGATCATGAGTTTGGCCCCACCTGAGCGTAAATCAAGAAATAAAAATGAAAGGGATGAGCCGGTGTTTAACTTGCCAGTACAGGGTTGGTCTAGCATATGCAAGACTCCAAATTTCATCACCGGGACTGGAAATACAGAAAATAACCTAAATGTCTATCAGTAAGGCAATAGTTCATTAAACTATAAAGAATCTATACTCTGAGTTGCATATATTTTGTAATAAATATACATAACAGATATAGAAAAACCCCTAGTACACATAGTTAAATGGAAAACAAATGACAAAATGCACACTCTGGGTTCACATTTGTTAAATAATTAAATTAAGTTCATCAAAATTAAACATTGTAGACATGAATGTGCATTTCCTAGGTGCATTTAAAAAATATTCTGAAAGAATATTATCTAAAGCTGGTTACCTCTGAGGCAAAAATGAAGTGGGGTAAGGTGACAGAAAGACTTAGTTTGTTCTATTGATACAGTGACTTTAAAAAACAACCAACACGGGCTGGAGGGATGGCTCGGTTATTACATGCACGTGCCACTCACTCAGAGGACCAAGGTTCAGTTCCTAGCACCCACATGGGGATTCACAAACATTCACTACTCCAGTTCCAGGGGGACTCAACATGCCCTCGTGACCTCCGCAGGCACCAGACATGCACAGGTGCACTTACATACGTGAGGAAAGCATTCACATACATAAAATAAGTAAATCTAGAAAAAGAGCAATGAGCATGCAGTATTCTATACTGCTTACTGATATCAAGAGCAAAGCTTATTGGCAGCGGTTGGATAGCTCCTTACCTGTGGAATCTTGGCTCTTTTGTCCCACATTTGCTCGCTTAGTGTTCCAGACTCACATGGTTTCTGTCCTATAGATGTATCAAGTTTTACTCAATAGCCTTTACTTATCTTTGACTTTGAAGTACTTAGGAGAACTCTGCTACTATATGATCGAGGCCAACAAAAGAGGAATAGATTTATAACAAGGGTAAGGTTGCTAGTTTTCTAAGGTTGCCAAAATAAAACGCAACAGACCCAGTGGCTAAAACAAAAGAAATCTGTTCTCTCTGCATTTGGGGCTAGAAGCTTATTCACGATTAAGGTGTTCCATGGATGATCTCTTCTGAGGCCCTATCCCTTCTTTTTTTAATTTATTTTTTTATTAAAAATTTCCACCTCCTCCCCTCCTCCCATTTCCCTTCCCCACCCCTCCCTCTCCAGTCCAAAAAGCAGTCAGGGTTCCCTGACCTGTGGGAAGTCCAAGGTCCTCCCCCCTCCATCCAGGTCTAGAAAGGTGAACATCCAAACAGACTAGGCTCTCACAAAGCCAGAACATGCAGTAGGGTCAAAACCCAGTGCCATTGTCCTTAGCTTCTCAGTCAGCCTTCCTTGTCAGCCACATTCAGAGATTCTGGTTTGATCACATGCTCAATCAGTCCCAGTCCAGCTGGCCTTGGTGAGCTCCCAATAGATCAGCCCCACTGTCACAGTGGGTGGACGCACCCCTCGCGGTCCTGACTTCCTTGCTCATGTTCTCCCTCCTTCTGCTCCTCATTTGGACCTTGGGAGCTCAGTCTAGTGCTCCAATGTGGGTTTCTATCTCTATCTCCATCCATTGCCAGATGAAGTTTCTATGGTGATATGCAAGGTATTCATCAGTATGGCTATAGGATGGCCCTATCCTTTCTTACAGATGAATGTGACTGTCTCCTGTGTGTCCTAGCATGTCCTTTCTCTCAAAATACATGCCTGAGGGCCTCTTTCTTCTTCCCAGTATGTTCTTCTTACGGTGGCACTGGGTGATAGGCTTGAGGTCCGTCCTGATGGTTCCAGTTTAACTTAACTATGTACTCAAGGGCTGTCTAAATGCAACCATACAATCACATTCTGAAACAGAAGGAACTAGGGGTTTAAGTTATAAATTCGGATGAATCAAAATTCAACCACGGCAATGAGATTAAGGCATACACTTTTCTTTCAAGGGTTTCCCGCTCATCAGAAGAAACCCTAGAAATCTGGAACTGGTTACAGGTCTACATTATTAATGAAGAGTTCCACAGATTGGTGAGACGGCTCAATAGGTCAAAGCTCTTGCCACCCAGGAGACACATGGTAGAAGGAGAACACCCATTCTCACAAGCTGTCCTCTGATCCCACACATCTGCCCTGGTGTTTTCATTCTGTGTTCATACAAGCATGAAACCACAAATAATCAATTGTAATAATTACATATAGTTTTTTTAAAAAAAAAAAAAAAGAGGGCTCCAGGTCACCTACAGGCTACTCCAGAGGAAAAATATCACACACGAAGCCCAGCATCTAACAGTAATCCTCACTCACGCCGCTATTTCTCAGGGAGATGACTCTCAATAGCACAGTGAAGAGAGACAACCTTAAGGGTGGGACTCTGTTCTATCATTTACGGACCCATTGTCTAAGATCCAGTTTCCTGCCCTGGCTCAGGGTTAGGGATGGCACATTGATTTGTAGAGCTCAGTGCAAAATAAACACGGAGCATGGGCCAGGACAATGAAGTCAGATTCTCTCACCCACTCAAGTGAGCATGCTTTGGGAAACCGTAAACTCTGCCCTGTGACAAGCATGACACCTGGTTCAAGGCAGTGAGAATGGCCCCATCCAGTCAATACAATCACACTTAGAGTGCTTCCAGCTTTCTCCTTACCACTTACTAATAGCCACACTGTGTGTGTGTGGGGGGGGGGTCCATGCTGGAGCACTGGCTGCTCTCCCAGAGGACCCAAGTTCAATTCCATGCATCCACATGGCAGCTCACAACTGTCTGTAACTCCAGTTTAAGGAAGCCCAATGACTCTGGCCTCTGCAGGAACCAGGCGTGCATGCGGTGCACAGATATACATGCAGGCAAAACACACACATACAAGAAAATAATAATAAACAATAAAAAACAATAATAATAAATAAAAACTTTTTTTCTAAATTTCAAGACAGCAACTGCAATACATTAGATCCCCAGTAAAGGCCCTTCCGAGCACAGTATTGTGACAGTCTGGATCAGGGTCTTGTTTTTTATTCTAGGGGAAAAAAATTCTAGTCCAACACAAATAAAATGTTTAATAATAATTAACCAGAAATGTTGCGGGAGGTCCTTCCGCTCCTCCAACCAATAGCTGCTGAGATACCAGCCCATTGGGGCGTGGTCTCTCTCCCTTTAAAAAAGCGGCTACTTCCCTCCGCGCTCTCTCTCTTCACTTCCTGCTTGCCAGCGACTAGACTCCCTTCCTGGTTGCGCAGAGGGCTGTTGTCTGGGACGGTGATCTGTAAGTTTTTTCCCCTTTAAATAAATACCACCCTATTAATCATAATTCCAAACTGATGTGGCATTGTTTGTGACTTACACCTTCACAGAAAAACCTTAGATAAAAATTAGCCAGATAGACAAGTATACAAATTCAACTTCTTGATTCTAGAGCATTGGATGATGTTCAAATCTTTGAATATTAAGGCTCTTATAAAGTTATCATTTAGTAAAAAGTGATTATTCTAGCATACCTGCAACTTTATGTAAAGATGTATTCACGAGGACAGACTTGATGAGGCCCTGGGCGCTTGAAAGCAGGTTGGTGTTCATGGTGACAAGGTTACAGAGAAATGGGTCCTTTCAGCTAATCTTAAGCATCCAATATTTAGGAAATACATAAAGCAAAATGTTTCTAGTTGTATGACACTTACCATAAGTTCAAGTAAGGTATTTCAGGAACTCTGGTTCCAAGATAAAGGCTACATTTTCACTGTTAAAATTGGTCAACTAAAATGCATAAGAATAGCAAAAATTTTTCTTCAAACAGATTTCTTAATATACATTAATGTATATTTTTTGTGTATGTGTGAGTGTTGTGCTTGGGTGTTTGGGTGCTTGTGTGTGTGTACACATGTGTGCACAGATGTTCAAGTACATGGGTGTGTTGTAGAGCCAGAGGTTGGTTTTGAATTTGGTTTGCTCTACACCTTATATTATTGAGGCAGTGTCCTTTCCTTAAAGCCAGAAGTAACCAACTCTTTTAGTCTAACTAGGCGGTTTGCTGTGGTGACCTGTCTCCAACCCCCAAATGCTGGAATTACAGGTAGGCTGCCCGGGCAGACCAGCATTTATGTAGGTATGAGGCTCTGAACCCTGTTCCCCACGCTTGCATGCTGAGTGCCTCCCCATCGAGCAACTGCCCCAGTTCTCAGCTCATTATTTTCTGAAATTAAAAATTTCCATGTTAATTTCTTAAAAGGACTAAAAATCCTATGGACATCAACACCTCCTTAAAACTTGGCAAAGATGGCTAGAACTTTGGCACCCTAAGTTTAATACTTGAGCTTTACATAAGTTCTATTTATAACCCTCGTCTGCCTGAGGATGGAGTCTCAGGGATTTCTTCCTGGAGTTTACTTCCTGACAAAGTGCCATAAACAGGCAGAAGTGCTGCACTTGTGTGTGTGTTCGACACCATATCAGGAACATTTTTCTCTAGAGTTGTTTCAGCAATATTTTGTTTAGATAAGGGCCAGCCATCTGTAAATATCCCTGAAGTAATTTACCGTAGGCAATTTTGTTTTATTATTTTAGTCACCAGGCTTAAAGAGGCAGGGCTTCGGAGTCAAAGAAGTTATTTGTACTTTGTGATTCCTTTGGCTTATTTGCTTGTGGTCTTTACTCCCATAAAGTTTTCTCCTTCTCCCTCTCCCTTACTCTCTCTCTCTCTCTCTCTCTCTCTCTGAAAAAAACAACTCATAGGAAAGTACCATCTGGAGTCAATTGATTCAATTTTGAGCAGCCTCCATTGCAACATGCAATAATTGTTCGCCTCAGTTTGTGCTGCATGACTGATATAGCAAAGGCATCTTGTTCTCATCCTTAAATTTCTCTGTCATTTCCTCTTCTTTTCTCTGATAGCAAAATCTCTCGCATAGATAGAAGTCTGCATCTAGAATGCACGGTGACCAGGATTGCCTCAAACCATGAATACCGAGCAATGTGAACCGAGCCGACGGGATTATTTCATTAGCAAGTTTGCTTCTCTGTGGAGCAAACTGGTTTGTCTTGAGCACTTTCATCCTTGCATGAGAAAGAAACAAAACAAAACATTCCCATATATTCCCTGGTTTAAATCCGCTCATTCTCCTTTATCGGTGCATCCTGTGATCGCTTCTGCCCGCCCACCTGTCCAGAGCATCACGAAATCTGTTTGCTTTTGCAGGTCTCGAGACCCATCGCTCTTCTGCTCTCTCGACTCTTCTCTGTGTTGTATCTACTCCAATAGTTTGCTTACTTTCATGCGCTCTCATGAGATACCTAAACCAACCAGACTTTGCTGTAGGACTTGAAAGGTGATGCAGGGTACTCAAAGAAGGCAAATTAAAAATTTTGGTCTGTCAACATTTTCAGAATATCTGATCATGCAAGTTTCCTAATATCTGCAGCCAGATGCTTCTAATCATAAACTTGAGGACAGTTTGCCAGCATGATTATATCCTTAATTTCAGTGCTAGTTGTGAACCAACGCACTTATAAAAAACACTCCCGTTGATACTGGTCCATTTGAGAATTTAAACTCAGCTATATCATCCTATTAGTATTGCTGACATTTATCCCTACCCCCAAACCTTCCATTTCATTTATATGTGAATTTAACACAGGTGCAGATGCTGGCTTAGCATGAGGGAGCAATTTTCTGATTCATTCCTTTAAGACCCTGAGGGAAAGAATGAGCAAGATGCACCAAGGCAATGCTGCATTGCTAAACGTGAACTTACGCTTGTATCTCTGCTCAGGCAGGAATAGAGATTCCGTGCACAGACATTCAGGGCACAGACATTCAGGGCACAGACACGTGAATCAGGCCTCACGAACAGTTCCCGTTGTCACAATGTGGAAACATTTTTAAAACTCAGGTTGAGACAATGGCTATAAAGAGCAAAGATTTAAAAGATGATTATCTTCATGTTTTTTTTTTCTGTTGTTTTTGAATTCTATAGAGGAAGGATGTTAGAGCAAATGTAGATAGGCCACCACCCCGGCCCACACACATTATTCCACAAAAGGTATTCCTTTTCTTGTATGACACAGCATGGTATAACACCATTTTTATAATAATTTATAAAAATCCTTGGGTTTTATTAGTGCAGGATATGGTGGGCCTTCCAGCTGAACAATAAATATACTTGTTTAGTGCTTAGACACGGAATGGAGGAGCAGACTAAGGAGCGTGTTTCTGATATCACCAATGGGAATTTTTTTATTTGCCCTCCGGATTCACATTGCCATTCTGCTCAGAACTGTTAAATATGACAAGGTTAGTAACCCTGTTTTTGTAAGAATGAATGCTAAGAAGCCGGGGCCTCACACACATTGTCATTGTTAAACAGGGTCAGCCGAATTAACTGAGAGCATTATGCATGTGCAGTGCCAAGAAGACTCCATCAGCAGCCACATGCAATGTCAGCTGTATTAGCATACATCGCAGAGCAACAGATGTCCGGGCTGTAAGCAAGTCAGGCTAGCACAGAGGTTCTGCATTCCAAGTTGAACCACTGGAAGGCTTTGAGCCACGGTACAGAGAATATTGAACTTGGGAGGCCAACGTTCTATCTTCATCTTTGCCAAGTCTTAACTGAAGGTCACTTTCCACAGCCATAGGATGTTAAGTCTAAGGCGGGTGACGTCAGAAGCCCCTTGATGTTGAAAAGCTATGGCTTTAAGGCAATCGACAGCACAGCATGGCCAGCGTGAGCTTCAGTGGCAACTGATTGAGTGTGGTGTTTCTGCTGTGGTTCTGTCTTCACTCCTTTTCCTTAACAAAGAGGTAGGAGATGAAGATAGGGCAACATCAGCAAGTCTGATTACCTAACGTGTCCTGGGTTCAGAAACTCAGACGCCTATAGACACCGATTCAGCTGGGACTGGCAGTCATCCTTCAGCCTCCTAATCACGAGCACTGTAATTGTGTCTAGTCATCATTTCCTGAGAACGTCTGTATAGAATTCCAAGGGAGCGTATGATTCCTTTTGTAAGTCCAGTGGAATAAACATTATTAAATCCACATTTGAGAACAAGGAATGCAATCATCCCAATTAAGACAATCTTAGGAAACACAATCCTGTTCAACAACTGGACTTTTGATATTTATTTGATTAAGAATTACTTATTTTCTATCATCAAGTAAAAACAACTCACAAACATCAAATACTATTATTAATACCATTATGAAATAGAATGCTAGCATTGCCTAGGAAAAAGAAAACTCAGCATCCTATAAGTGTGGGGGAAACGGTCTTTTGGTGGAAGGAGGAAAAACAAAGATAAGTGAAAAAACTATTTAATGGAAAAGTGCTGTAAAGTATTGGAGATTGGCATGTAAATAAAATAAAAAATATGGGGAATGGAGTGTTGCTTTTAAATCCATTTTAGTGTAAATAGACTTCTTAGAATACAATTTATTTTTAATGCAAATTGTTCTAATGTGATAGAACAAATTTCCTCCACGGATCACATTGCCTAAATTATGTCTTCTTCACTTTGACTTTCCATATTAAATTGTAAATGTTTATGATGGGCCTTTTAAATGTCTGATACAATGCTATTATTCTATGGCAAATATTTCTCAGGTGAACAACATTATTTTAAACAAATATCTTAAAGCAAGCAGGTTGGTGGAGCCCCCTCAAAATTCCCAGCATGCAGATTTGTGTCTCTTCCCTGCGGCTGCTCTTCCAGGGGATTTTTGCCTGCTGATGCAAACCTTAGTGAGCGGTGCACTTGTTTGGTTAAGACTTTTAGCCTTGACCTTCAGCTTTAAACCCTTGTCCTTTATTAATCACACGTTTCCTGAATCAAAGAGAATATTTTTGGAGCGGGAAAATTGTTCTGGGACCGAAGGAGTGTTATACACCAACCAGACTTGCCCAGATGACAAATAACCCTGCATGATAGCCGGGTTCATCCAGCTGCTCGGCCTCATGGTATGTGATTGATGGTGTTGATGTTCTAAATAGGCCTAAGATGTGCCAAGTATAAGAGCCATAACAAAGTCCTTCAGATTTATACCGTGGCTGGAAGGAGGAAGTGAGAAGGCATGTTCCCAGCACATGGCAATTCTAAAAATGGTGTCGTGATTATAAGTAACCTTGCAGGGTTTGTCTGCTTTCTCTCGAAGTTAAACAAAAACTATTTGCTGGTCAGGAATGGATAGGGTCACATGAGGTCTGTCTGAACTTTACGATTACTAAAATGTTTCTCTGTAACTGGACACCTGCTGAAGCTAGAGGAATATTGGATTCCATAGAAAGGTCCACATGCTGGCATTTTCTATACTTTTGTGGCTCCTTAGACTTAGAGAAAGGTTATTTTCTTTTTTAAAAAAAAAGTGGTATTATGACAGTATAGTGAAACGGTTAGAGTGAAAGAATCCTTGAAAAAGATTTGACCTCACTTTGCTCTCTTTTCACTTCAGAGGATACCTTTTAAAGCAGGTAAATTCCCAAAACCCTCATTTTAAAGGCATTGATAAACAAGTCTTTAAAGGTCAATGGTATATTAAAAAGCTAAAATCTCCTGTATGATCTTTTCAACAATAGTAGTTAATATTCTTAAATGAAAGTTAAGTATGACTCCTAGGAAGTTTGTCTGTTAACTCATCAGAGTTTCTCTCCTCAGGTCCAGGGAAACTAGCTCTCATGCCTCATCTTCTCTGTAACATTGTTTAGCTAAAATAGTTCCAATTTGAAGTTTCAAGGAATAGCTCTGTGAAACTTGTCCTCAGAATTGATACAGACGTGTTGTTCAAGACAAGCTCCATCCACTTGGAAGAACTACTTTTTAGTCTTAGTAGCTGAGAGCATTATACTTCGTCAGTACAGCCACACCCACCATAACAATCCTGAGGCAATGGAACTGATGACATATTTGTCTTCACATGGACTGCCAAAAAGCATGAAACTTAATGCAGATCTCATATTCTCATAAAACAGAGCCCAACACCAATGACTTTGGCTGCTGGCTCATGTGGGATTCATTTCTGTTTTCTTACCTCTTCCTCGTCTTCCTCCTTCTTCTCTTCTTCCTTCCTGTTTATCACTAAATCATATTGTCTAGTTGTAATACCTTTGTGACCCTCACGTTGTCTAAACACAATAGAAAATCCACTTTTTCTCTGTCACCATTTTACCCATGTCTGAGGACTATTAAGAAAAACACTAATAACATTTGAATCTTTATGAATGAACATGAATACTACCATGGCTTAATACGATGGAATGTTTAAGAGCATAATAGTTGGGCCAGAAAGATGCTTCGGTGTGCATCAAAAGGTTCTTGATGGTCCAGCCTGGTGACTGAGTTCAATCCCTGGAAGCCATATAAAGGAGGAAAGAGAGAACTGACTTCACAAACTTGTTCTATGATCTCTGCATGTACTGTGCCATGTATAGCCCCACACAGACACATCATAAGTGCACATGTATGCACACACTAATAATAATAGTTAATAAAAACCCTTTTAAAAGAAAAGAATTGTCAATTAATCAGATCAGATGAAGACCTTTAATACCGTTGATAATGCTAGATTTTACTTCCAAATTGGGGATAGACAACATTCAGGGAAGCTAGGTGGATTCTGTCTTAACTATTATTATAATATTCAGGATGTTATGAATGTATATAGCTATGCAGAAGACTGAAGTTGGTAAGTACCACACATCTGTGGAGAACAGCACATCACAATGCTCTCATTACATTTTGATAAATTATCTCAACAGTGCTTATCACATCAACAAAAAAATGTTCAACAGACTAGGTAAATTCCAGGAACTTATGATGAGATTAAAAGCCAATTAGTTTTGGAGGGAATACTTGACAATGGGCATGGAATCACTTAACTTGGCAGGATCTACTTGGCTATGTTTTAGTTATTGTTTCTAATACCATAGTGTAGCGAAGTCTTTAGACCCACAAGTTAAATGACAGTCTCTTGGAGAAGCATCAACGGTCCTTCACTTCAAAAGCCACAAGGATAAACCTCCTTGAGGAATGTTTCAAATGGAGAAAACAGAAAAACAGAAAAGTTTCTCTTCATTGTAGTTTAAAACCACAACATTACAGAAGTTTAGGGTTTTAATTTATTTTGATGCCCTGCTGGGGTTTCTGCCATGATGGTGGTTGTGTTTCAAAGTGTTTTATACTTCCCCATTAGTCTTCACTACATCACACCAAACACAGGAGACATCTATGCCCTTATATCTAGAAAGCAAATACACAGACGAATGCACACATTAAGATACATTGTTGTGCATTATGTAGTGAATGTGAAGAAAAGCCAAGGATAAGGCCCGTATTCATATAACCCAAGAGAACTGGCTCTGGCCACTGTCTGTGTGAAAGCTCCAATCAATAAACGGCTTCTTGACAGCGTAAATACACCAGTAAAGGCAACCAAATAATTCTACTCCATGCTCCAGACTGATTGGAAACATTTTGCATCTAAGCTATTTTCAAATTATTTTTGATACAAAAACAATCAAAATAAAGTCTCAAGAAACCCATGCCTTTCTTTACTTATAAATGTTCCTGCTGGCACTATTAAGAGTTTAGTCATGGTTTTTCATAGCATAACTCATAGCTTCCCAATACGTAAGCTTTTCCACTTCAGCATCTTAGAATTTTGACTGCCATCATCTGAGCCGGCCCAGTTCCAGCACGGCTTCCAACAGTGGATGACTTTGTCATGAGGGTGGCAAGCTCTTGCCCTGGGTGTTGAGCACTTTACGTACACCATCCTAACAGAGTTATGAAAAACCTGTTCAAGCACTTGACTTCAATCCAGACTTTGAGCATCCCAGAGCTCTTGGCTGCCAGGGAACTGGTGAAGCTCTTAGGTCCATGTGGTTAAGAGGATACTCTGAGTTCTGAGTTCTCTTTTCTTCTGGGACTTGGTGATCTTTCTTTTTTTTTTAATCAGAGCTCTTGTGACTGCTGGTGGGTTTTCTACTGTTGAATCTGTAGTTTCTCAAACTTCCCTTGAAGCAAGGATTGTCTATTAATAGCATTTTAAAGGATGTTTGCTTCTTCCAAACTTCCTGAGGGAAAAAATCCTGGTCCTGGTTACATAAGAGACTGGGAAAGCCTGCTCTGTTTGTTGCTTTGTATTCTCTGGGCAATGCTATATCTAGCTCGTTCTGTGTGCTTCCCATGCAAAACAGAAGCTTGTGGTTCCGAGAACAAAACTAGACTCCCAAAAATGTGCATTCTGCCTCACCATCATAGATGCGACGTTCCTCTTTTTTTTTTTAATTTTTTATTGAGAAAAAGAAAAAAAAAGTTTCCGCCTCCTCCCAGCCTCCCATTTCCCTCCCCCTCCTCCCACCCTTCTCCCCCTCCCCCCACTCCTCTCCCCCTTCCTCTCCAGTCCAAAGAGCAGTCAGGGTTCCCTGCCCTGTGGAAAGTCCAAGGTCCTCCCCCCTCCGTCCATGTCTAGGAAGGTGAACATCCAAACTGGCTAGGCTCCCACAAAGCCAGAACTTGAAGTAGGATCAAAACCCAGGGCCATTGTCCTTGGCTTCTCATCAGCCCCCATTGTTCGCCATGTTCAGAGAGTCCTGTTTTATCCCATGCTTTTTCAGTCACAGTCCAGCTGGCCTTGGTGAGCTCCCAATAGATCAGCCACACTTTGCCAAGGCTGGCGACGCGTGGGCTCCAGCAGGGAGAGCGCAACAGTGGCCCAGCTTCCCCTTCATTTTATTTATGTTTTATATAATGGTGAGTGAACGGTTTCCGATCACTTGCTTATAGTTCCCCCAAGGTACCAGTGAGACTGTCCGTGCCGGATTTCAGATCATTCCCTCCAACCCCCTGCTCTGCTCCCAACTCTCGGTTGCGGCTCCAGTGAATACACACTGTCCCCCCCTCCCCCTTGGTTTTCTTTCCCTGGATACTTTCGTTTGCTATTCTAAAGGCTCTGAACTCCTATTCTGTCTGTCAGAAATAGTTACTACATGAGTATCAACGTCTTGATTGTTATCTAGTAACTGAGAGTTGCCTGCTGTGCAGGAGATTCTGCTATCCTGGAACCCGACTGGACACAGCATCTGCCAGACGCCTGCTGAGAGCGACCGTGCACTGAGATACAGGGTGAGCTTGTCACTCGACAGACACTGTCAGGCTCTGATTTCTGGGATTCGGGATGTGTCTTTGAAAGGCTCTTCAGCCAACAGCAGATCGTCCCCTTCACTCATCCTCTTGTTTGGTTCAGGAGATAGCACTTGGCACAAAGAGACACATTTCCTAATACCACCTCATTCTTTTCTGTCAATCACTCTCTTTAAGTCCCTGCATGTGGTCCGCTGGCTCCAGGCCCTCTGACTATATACCCTGAGCCTGCACGCTCACACTTTTGTGTCCCTTCTTCTTCACCATTATCGCCCTAGAGAGGTTTCTCTTTGTAATCTTGGTCAGCTTTACTGACTCATCCTTTGTGATGGTCAGTATTGATATCTTTTTTTCCCCCTAAAACATCCTGTAGGGCTTTCCAAACCTTTTGATTTTCAGCTTTTCTATTGTAATTCTCTTATGGTTCCATCAGCACTTGTTTAGCTATTTCCGATCTGGCTGACACGTCAATCAGGATCGTTTCTTTAACGCGTCTGTTGCTGAGTTTCTAGAGTTTACTGCAGCAATTTCGCCGCAGTGTGTTCATCCTTCTCACTTTCCCTACCATAGAAACTGTCGTGTATGGTTAGTGCTGCTTTCCCACATGGCTGGCTCAGACACCACAGGGCTTGAGAGCTCTTTTGGGCCTTATCTATGTGATTTTCCAAGGATTTCTCTTCTGTAACATCACCAGACTTCTCAAATATGGTTTTCATGCTGTTCTACTTGCTCTTGTTTCTTTACCTGCATCTCAGTTTAGACATAGCTTGTATACTTTACTTTGTAAACACACTCCTATAGTTTGGTTACCTTTTCATAAGCACATTTTGTTTCTCTAGCATAGTCACAACATCAAGAACACTTTGAGATACTTAGTAAGGGCAGCCACTCCCGCTGTAAGTGGAATCCAGCCCTTAAAAGTTGGAAGAGAAATTTAGCACATATCTGAAAGGAAGATGAGCAAGCAGAGGACTGAAACAAGAGAGTCAAACTAGAATGTAAATCTCATCCTCCAAAGGCAGGCGAGGAATATGGCTCCCTGATTTCATAGTTCGGTGAGACTTCAGGATGCAGATTCTCTGAAGGATTGAACAGGATCCCAATGAAAATCATGGTTCCTAGAAGAAAGAAAGATATTAAAAAGATCTGAATGAACAAAAGAATGAATAAATGAATAAAAGAAACAAGAAATAGTTTCTCATCTACAACAATCACCTCAAAATTATACGGGTTCTAGAAAATGTAAAGGAACTTTAATATCCAAAATGAAGATGAAGAATACTAGATTTATGATCACTCAGAGAGCACCACTCCCACTCCGCCCATCAGTATCGACAAATCGATTTGTACTAGTACGTGAGTACGCTTGCCTTTTGTCTTCACCGTTCTACAGTTTAAAGTCAGCTTCTTGGGCAAGGACGTGTTTTCCTCCCTCTAAGCTGTACTTTTTATCGACACGAGGCCTGTTCATTCAAGTGGGTTGTTTGACTTGAGCCAGCGTACATGTGCTTCATCTCGTGTGTGTGTTGAATATGCAGCATTATATACTTAGTTTCTAGTTTTGCTGATATAATTGGAAAGCAATTATTTTTTCTGTCCTGGAGTCTAGAAGAGGATTATTATCAAAGATGTTATCTTTTATAATTTCCCACTAACCCCTCATAGAAAAGCCCCATGTTTAACATTCTTGTATCTATTAAAGAACCCGGGCTTCCTCTCAAGTAAGCGTGCACAGCACAGTGCACAGCACAGCACAGCATGCCACACCTTTCTCCAAAGCTGCTTCCAAACCCCTCGCCAGTTCGCTGTTTCCTCTCCACACTCTCTAGTTCACTTACATATACTGTGTATCTCTTTTCCAAAAGATTTATGAAAATACATGTTTTAGAATCTGTATTTTTTTCAGATTTTAAAATTTTACACACATAGTGAAATACATCCTAAGGATGGAATCTTAAGTCTAAAAATAAAAGTTATGTTTCGTAAATACCAATGCACATAGCATGAAGGTAATTTTATACGGGATTTTTAATGTAATCATGTTTTAACTATAGCCAGCAAATGAGGTTGGGTGTGCAATTTTCCCCTCATGGCATCATGGGTGCTTTAAAAGTTTCAGCTATGAAGCATTTTTTGAAGTTTTTATTCTCTGATCAGAGCTACTCTATACGCATTTTAAAAGTTTAGTTACCACATTCAGCTTCATTAACTAATTCCAAGAAAATCATAGGAGGAGTTCTGCGTTCACTCAGCCTCAATTGTTCACTCTGCACTTTCTGAATCTTTCAAGAGCTGTCTGAATCCCCATGTGTTCTACAGGAGACCACTGCTCTGCCCAAGATTTCAAGGTCTCTCTTGATGCACCCAGTTCCTTAGCTCAAGGATCTCCTTCAACAAGATGTTGCTTTCTTGTGGAGTTAGGAGGTCTTTTGTAGCTCTTCAATGCTGAAAACTTCACAGTGACCTGTCAACTAGAATTGAGCACATTGTATATTAAGAGACATCCTTGAGTTGTGTGGGAAGTCACGTTTGCTTGACATTGTCTCAGAAGGGAATCTGGACTCATTCCTGCTATCCACTTCTGCTTAATCAAGACAACCATTCCTTACTCTAGTACTGAATCCTGGTTTCTCATGGGAACTTTAAAAAATGTATTGACATTGTATCTCTGTTGTCAATATGCAAGGGGAAAGTTAAGAATAATAAAATTGAAAAACATTAGTGAATATCCATATTTCTGTTTTGAAAATAAAGAGAGTTGGGCATGGTGACCCACACTTACCATTTGCAGGGAGGAGAATAACACAGGAGAGTGGTGATTTTGAAGTCAGCCTGGGCTACCTAGAAAGTTTTAGTGTAGTGAGACTTTTATCACGACTCTTAATAAGTAACACCAAATATAGATAAGGATATTGATTCCAGATAACTGTGAGTTAGAGAAGTCAGAGGAAATGTAAAATTCTTTTATACACATGTAACCAGTAGTAAAACTAGATTTTTTAGAAAGAAAATAAAAGAGTTCTATAAATATTAAACTGCTAAATTATTTTCAAAGCAGTAACAACATTATTAAATTCAATTTTCTTGATGCTTTATGTAAAATCATTCATTTTCAATCTCAAAGGAGGATAGCACAGCTAGCCATGATGAAGCTAGCTGTACATGTTTTCACCTGGAGAATTTACGGCTCATTTACTCATTTACTCATCATCTTTATCTTAGAACGGCACTGATTGAACTGGGTGGTGATTGCGCAGGTGATGATGTCACAAAAGCACTTTACAAACTTTCCCGCTGGATTAACTAAGAAACTGGCATGGATCTGTAGATTCCAACGTAGCGTCCTTTTAAAGGAAGGAAGGACGAATAGTAACACAGAGCATTGGTTAATATAAGAAGGTGGGACGCATCACAGTGTTTGCGTTATATAAAGGCCTCTCCCCGCAGGGGTAGGAAGTAAACTAGTTAGGAAGCTAATTCTAATTTAATCACTAGTACAACTTAAATTAAGATGACCTGAATGAGGGCTGTGGCAGTGTCTGCGAGAGCAAGCATATTTCAGAAACGCTTTGCACAGTGAGTAGGACTTCTGCAGAGGGTGAGAAAGAAGCAACAACGGGACGGTCCTCACCCTGCGCACAGCCCTCCAGCTAGCAGTCTCCCCATGCTGCAGGGTGCACAGCACATCTACAACGTTGCTGGGGAGAGCATCCCCAGATGGCAACTCATTTGTAAGGTGGGCAACGCCCCCTTTTACGCCCTTGTGCCTCCCACAAGGGGTTCAGGGTAATCTTCATAGGGTTTTTAATGCCACCCACTTCTTCAACGTTCTTCTCACAAATGCTGAATCAGCACATATACTCATACTTATGTATGTATGTATATAAAATCAAACACACACATATATGGTGTATATAAGATGAAAACTAGACTCAAAGAACGTGGCAGCGTCAGAAAAGGAAAGCCACTGATAATGTGGAAATGAGGATCGAGCCCACTTAGGGCGAGCCCTCTCCATACCAGCAGGAGTCTTCTGTCCCAGAAAAATGTTACTGCAATATAAGTGAACCACAAAGCTCATACTGCTATAATGAGTTTATAGAGGATTCACTGAAGTTAACAGAGTAAAAATATTTGCTTAAGCAACATCGAATGCAAATACAGTGATTTCACGTCTCACTTTCGTATTTGACCTTGAACATGTTTTTACACCTCCTCTACCCTCTATTTGTCAAAGAAAAAAAAAACGCTCTCTTAGGTCTAGTTCAAGTCCAAAAATAGGATTCCACTTGTCTTTACTCATGAGCCAGAGAGCATTTCACATCTAAAACTTCGGTTCAGAAAGGAATTCTTTGGTTGGATAGCAAGAGCCTGCCTCTCTTCCATTGCCGTCCCCAGAGCTGATCAACATCTGACTGATGAATCATGGGAACCAATTATTCTCTTCAAATTCAGAATAATCTTACTTTAATGAAGTTTTATTTTGCCAAGATGAAAAAAACGTATATTTTAGTTTTGTTCCTTTGCAGCTAAAGTAAGTTTCAGTCAAGGTCAAACCTGTAGAACTTTACTTGTGTTGCTGAACTGGAGTGTGTGCTGGATAGTGACACCAGCTTGACACAGGCTAAGGTCATCTGAGAGGAGGGAACCTCAATTAATAAAACGCTTCTATAGAGCTGGCTGTAGGCAGCTTATAGGACATTTTCTTAATTAGTGATTGATGGGGGAGAGCCCAGCCCATTGTGGGTGCTTCCATCCTGGGCTGGTGGTCCTGGGTTCTATAAGAAATACCACGAGGAGCAAGCCAGTAAGCATCTCCTCTCTGTGGCCTCTGCATCAGCTGCTTCCTCCAAGTTACGACCCTGTTTGAGATCTTGGGCTGATTCTTGATGAACAGTGATATGGAAGTGTCAGCCAAATAAACCCCTTCCTCCACAGCTTGCTTTTTGGTCATGGTGTTTCACTGAAGCAATGGAAACCCTAACTAAGACAAGTTGGCACCAGGAATTGGTATTGCTGTGACAAACTTGACCATGTTGTTTTGTGGAGGACTGTGGAAGGTCTTTGGAACTTTGTGCAAGGAAAGTCATTGAAAGAAAAGTATTCAATGCTTTGTGAGCTGCTCTGTCTATAGCAGCTTGGAAGATCAGAATGTTGAGGGCAATGTAAAATAGGGAGGCTTTGTTTGCGAAGCTTCAGAGGGAATTTAAAAAACTCTATCAGGGCCACTTGTAATTTTGAATTAAGATTCTGTGGTTCTGGTTAACTGCGGCTGAAGAATCAGCTGTAATTAACCAGAGACCAGCACTACTAAAATGAAACCTTTGCTTTGCTGGGATATTCAATGCTATTCAGCTGAAGCTGAGAAATTAGCAGTGATTAAGAAGAGACTAGCATGTTAGAGGTGAAATCAGCTGAGAAGTGTTTCCTGAGAATAGAAATAAGCTGTGTTCCAGAGGTAGCCAAGGTTGTACCTCATACTGGTAGCCGGTGGTGGGTAAGAGTCACCCAGATGGCACCGGTTTTGAAGGCATGAAGGAGTCCCGGGGAGCAGCTGAGGGTTGGCACTGTGAGATGCCCAAAGAGGCCATTGCAGAAAGTATATCCCTGTGGCAGTTGAAGGCCCAGGATTGAAGGGACCATGCAAAAAAGTTGAGGCTTGGCTTCGTGAAGAGAGCTTATGAGAGGCTATTTGTAAACGTGCAGTCCATTTGCATCGAGACCTCAGCAGTTTAGAAATGTCAGTGCCGTGGTGCGACCATCAAGAACAGCAGCAGGAGTGGAGAGGAGCCAGCAGGATCCTAGAAGACAAAGTCGTGTGTGTTGTAGAAAGAGGGACAGATTGGAAAAATGGCCAAGCCCCTAGAGGACCATGAGCAAATCCCAGATAATTGGAAGCTGAGGTATTTACACTGTTGGAATTTAGCTTTGCCTTGTTCAAATAGTGACTATGCCACGGTTCTTGCCTCTGGAAGAAAGTACTTAGCTTAATTTTGATTTCTACAGGAGTCCACAACTGAAAGACTAGGAACTTTTAAAAGAAAACTTGTATTTTTAGGGACTGGTCTATTAATGTGTTTGAATTTGTAAAGACTGAGGACTTTTAAGTTTATTTTTGTCAGGTGGTGGCATACACCTTTAATCCCAGCACTCAGGAGACAGACGCAGGCAGATTGCTAAGGTTGAGGCCAGCCTAGTCTACAGAGTTCCAAGACAGCAGGAAGACAGAAACCCTGTCTCAAAAAACCAAAAAAGTAAAAATAAAAAAGTTATTTATGTTTTTAATGTGAGATCTTGGAGATGGATTTTAAAAAAGGTTGTGGTTTAATGGTGGTGTGTTTGTGTGTCAAGTTGACAAAGGGTCAGTTGTGCTGACTAGTTTTATGTCAATGTAACACAAGCTAAGACATCTGAGAGGAGGAAACCCCAAATAAGACAATGCCTCTATAAAATCTGGCTATAAGCAAGCGTTAGGGAATTTTCTTAATTAGTGATTGATGTGGGAGGGCCCAGCGCACTGTAGGTGGGCCAGGCCTAGGTTGGTGGTCTTGGGTTCTGTAAGAAAGTAGCTTGAGCAAGCTGTGTTGAACAAGCCAGTAGACAGCACCCCTCCATATCCCCTGAATCGGCTCCTGCCTCCAGGTCCCTGCCTTGTTTGAGTTCCTGTCCTGACTTTTTTCAGTGACAATAGGGATGTGGAAGTGTAAGCCAAATAAACCCTTTCCTCCCCAACTTGCTTTTTAGTTATGGTGTTTCATTTCAGCCATAGAAACCCTAACACAGAACGAGGGTTTTTTGTTTGTTTGTTTCTTTGGTTGGTTGGTTGATTTGGTTTGGTTTGGTTTTTCTAGACAGGGTTTCTCTGTGCAGCCTTGGCTATTCTGGAATTTGCTTTGTAGACCAGGCTTGACTCACGCTCATAGCGATCTGCCTACCTCTGCCTCCGGGGTGTTGGTATTAAAGGAGTACACCAGCATGCCGGCAAGAGTGTTTTATTAAAAACACACGTTCTAATAGAAATGTTGACTCAAACGTAACCACTGTTAGAACTGGATAAGTCCCCTAAGTTGTTTTTTTTAAGAACTCTGGCAAGTTCTGCATCATCATCCACAGGTTCCATTTCAGTCAAAAGCAGGATGCCTTTGAGACAGACAGAAATGGTGACAGCTCGAGTAGCTGCCAGGCGAGGCAGTAATGCAAACAGAACGGATGTAGCTCGTAGGCTACAGAGGTGAAGTTTTATTATTGTCTCTTGCTAAATGGGCATCTTTTAAAACTACCCTCTAAATTTGTATCTCCTACCCATAGATGAGCACAGGGACCAGACTCAACAGAGATACTTCTTTCTGCAGTGGATGGCAGTTAATGCAGAAACTTAGAACTAGTCAAAAGTGCGGAGACCAAGTGTCATTGGAGTCACAAATGGTAAATCTGTGTAATACTCACTCCCCACAGATCTGAAACTTGTGGAAGAGAGGGTGGAAACATTCTAAGACCCAAAAGTCAGAGCAAAACAATGTGTTCTGGACATGATGGGACTGCTACACATGAAGTCATAGCAATTACACAAGATCAATGTGAAGTCCAACCAATCAAAATTCCAGTATGGTGTTGGGGAGGGGCTCATGACACTTCACCCCTAGATAATGAGCTATTGGAAGCTGATGACTTTTAGGGTACAGAAAGTCAGTTTTTTAAAGGTGATGGCCCCTGAAGGGTTGGCCATGCTTCAGTGGATAGCCCAACACCCAGTGTTGGCATTGCTACTCAATACAGGTAGCAAAAATTGAACAGGGTAGAGTTTTAAAAATATGGGGGGGGGCAAGAAGTTGCAAAGGAGTGAAGGTATGCTAAGGACCAGGCAGGAGTCAAGAGGGGAAATCAGGGAAGGTAGTAGAGGGTAAATGTAATCAAAATAAATTACGTATGTGAAATTCTCAAAGACTTAATAAGAATACTATATTCAATAAAATTTTACCATTAAAACCTCTTTAAGAACTTAATACTGAAAAGAATAGATACAAGAAATATAACAAGATATATAGCTAGATACAACATTGCTTATGGCTTATACTAGAAAGCATTCTCATTTATTTATGTAACTATATCAAGAACACATATCAAATGTATAGCGCTACACCAGATATCAATGTTCCAAAAGTGCAGTTACAGTGTGCCCATCCTTCAGGGACTTTCCATCCAGTGAAGTCTAAGACACTCAAACCAGGCATGAGCACACCAGAAATGAGAGGCATATACCTTTGTTGATAGGTAATAGGATAGTGTTACCCAGGACACCCAAGAAGTGACAAGAGTTCTGACTTGAAACCTAGATGGCCCCCAGGAAATTAGTGAGTAGGACATTTGAGGAAGATGCAGAATGGAAGGTACAATCCTGGAGACGAGCTGCAAAAAGGCAAGTCACTGATCCTGGTGGAAGTCACTGATCTTGGTGGAAGTCACTG
>JABTXL010008822.1:4411862-4424076 GCA_025134845.1 Neodon shergylaensis
TGGTGGAAGTCACTGATCTTGGTGGAAGTCACTGATCTTGGTGGAAGATAATGATAATGAGGACTGTCAGGGAATGAAACTGATCGGTTAGGCAGGAATGGTGATCAGCAGTGTGGTCTGATAAGGCTACCCCATTCTCACTAAGGGATGACAAAATAGAGTCATGACTTAGCAGAGGCCCGTCAAGTTGGGAGAATGGTAAACTTACCGTATGTCCTCATCCATTTACTTAGTCAAGAAATCTTTTATGTTCTTTTAAATCCTGTTTAAATTAGTACCTGTTACCAAACTGCTTTAGAGACATGTTTTCATACCTGATACAAATGCAAATTTTAACCCTACTGATAAAGTTTTCCTGGAATTCATACACTGAGACCTAATCTCTAATGGAAGAATGTTAAGAAGTGAGCCGTTTGCCTGGCATCAGAATCTTCCTGGGAGAGGACTGATGAAGCCTTTATCCCCTTTATACAGTCACAGAGCACAGATGGTGAAATCTATAGGGAACGGACCCTCGAAAGACACTGATCCTATAGGCTCCTTAATCTTAAATTTCTCAGTCTCAGAAGTGTGAGCTACAAATTTCTGTTGCTTATGCATTACCTAGTCTAAGTATTGTGTTAAGGCAGCTCAGAAGGACAAAGATACCAGTGGCAGCAGGCATGAAATGAAACCCCTAGAGATCTCCCGCTGTTAAACACGGTATAAATCATGATGGCTACCATACTCCAGGGCTCTACTGCTCCAAGAAGCAAACTTTAAACTCCAGTGTATGAACAGTAAGTATTATTCCAATCGCCCTGCTCTCTGATAAATCTTAAATACATCTGTACTGGATACTTAGAAGTATCTACTTGCTGCATAATCCACTTGCTGTTTGTTGATTTGTTTATTGTTTTTTGGTTTGTTTTTTTACTTCCAGTTATGGTTTATTTATACCAATATTGGTTCAGACTATGGAAATTTAACAGTTGGAAGATTAGTGTTCTTCTGAACAGTTATTTACCCATAGGAATTTGTGAGCATATTGGTTAGAGGCTAACCCCACAAAGAAACAGTAATTTTAGGAAGGTGCATGGAGGAACAAACAATAAACACAGATCAGAACTGTGCCAAAGTCTCTGTGTGCTTTAAACTCATCTGAAACAAGAAATGGAAAATAAAAAATACCAATTCTTCATCATTCATTCACACACACACACACACACACACACACACACACACACACACACATATATATCTGCACAAAGAAAGAAGAAAAATCAATAGACTACTCTCAATTAGAGTCAGTGAAAATAAAATTCTGGGTTAACACGGTAAGTTAAAAAAATAATAAAAACTGCTTGCCGAGGTGTCATGACCCCATCTTATTGTTGAGTCCAGCTTTTCCGTTCTAAATCCCTATTTTCTGTTTATAACTTTCTCCAAAATGTTCCTTTTGACCTTCGAGTATGATATTTCTCTTGCCTGGTCTCAATCCAAAGGCGAATTTATTCGCAATTTGAACTAAATCTCTTCAGTTATTTCAGTTACTTGAGTTTGAAGAAAATACCTGCTTTGTACTTTCAGAAATTGTTCAGATTTTTTTTCCATGTTCAAATAGCTTAAAAATGACTTTGTTTTGAAGCTGTAGGATTGGCATGGCTATACTGCAGATTCAATTCAAAAAGAATTGGTTAAGAAATTTGTATTGAAAACCAGAAATGATGAGTCTCTGTCACGTGTAGGTACATACAAGCAAATTCTCGGTTCTCTCCACTGTCTTGCATCTGTTTGTACAGTGGTAACAGGGTGACTGGCATTAACTCAAAGGTCAATTCTTACCCTTCCCCAAAAGCCATTAAAATGCATGCTTGATTTTTAAGTGTATCAAAAGAATTAAACCATGCCAACTTTCACATACACAAAGGAGACTTAGTAATATACTTGTTGATTGAAAAACAAAACAAAAAAAACATAAAACATGCGCATTGCTACACCAAGAGCAACCATGTGAATTTGCTAGCTTGGGGCATGGGGTTCAAAGGATCTAAAGGACTAACTACCATCCTCGGGACTCCAGCTCAGATTTCTTCTGACCGTTCCTCATGACTGAAGCTAAGCTGTGGTTACAATGTTCATCCTGTCAGGGGAGTTTCTTAACGGCTGAGAGTGAACTATAGGGTATTGAACCAAGACTTCCTAACTTTCCATGCTCATCTTTCAGATGTAGTATATAATTTGCTTTATCAGTTTCCCTACTAAATAAAGGACACAGAGGTGAGTACTGATCTATCAAAGGTATGGAAATGCCAATGACCCAAAAGTCAAGTTACTTAAATCAGTTATTTGGAATACTGAACAAATTCTAATAAAGTATGAAAGACAAGGCCTAACCACCACCACCACCACCACCTCCGAAAGAAAAATAGCTACTTTATAGTGTGTGCTAACCTCTGTGTCCTAGGGCTCTGTCCCAGTGCTTGAAGGTAGGAACCCCATGAAAACTTCAGGACTTATCACATACTTTATACACTAAAACAGTGAGAGAATACACTTGACCTTTGATGCCATTAAATTCCACATCTGTTCATTTCCTGTGAAGCTGAATTGACACGTTATGGCTAATGTCTATGTAATTCAATAGACTGAATACAATTTATCAATGGTTTCTCCTTCGACCTAAAAAGATCTTTCTTGACTATGGCATTCATGTGTCCTAAAACCATAACAAATATATTTAACAATCCTTTGCTATTAGGAGTCAACCTAAAAATGTCTTGTTGGGTTTGATTGTTAGCTCTTGGAGACCTCCTGTTTTCTGAAGGGAAACAGAGGGGGAGTGGATCTGGAGGAGAAGGGAACTGGGAAGAAATCTGGGGAGACTGGGGGAGGGGAAGTGTGGTAGGGATTGTTGTATGAGAGAAGAATCTACTTTCAATGAGGGGGGGAGGGAGGGAGGGAGAGAGGGAGGGAGAGAGAGAGAGAGAGAGAGAGAGAGAGAGAGAGAGAGAGAGAGAGAGAAGGCTGCCACACTGATGGACACATAGTAAACAGACCAGTAAAGACATCATGGAAAAGAAGAACTTGTATGATAGTTCAGAGGAGAAATTAAACATGTATCAAACAATGGGACCAAGATGCACTTAAAGCATTCCTTAAATGGAGCTTGCTTCTCCAATGAAGGGAAACATTAAGGGTAATACACAAAAAAGAAAAACATAATAAAACTTGAGGGGTTTTGTGTGTTATGGTTTATAGTGGAAGAAGTGTAGCTTGGGTAAACTTTTCTTAGACTAATGCAGAGTCTTGTAGAAAGGGTCTGTTATGTGTTAGTGTCGCAGCCTGTCCACAAAGTAACTGCAAGGTGTACAGAAAGGGTCCACAAGCTAGGACAACAATCATAAATATCAATTAAATGACCTGCCTAGAGACAGTAGCAGGGGAGAATAGAGATAGCCCTCCCTTTACTGTGACCTTTGACACTTCTTATTGGTAGATCTCTGATAGATGATGGGGAACCCTGAACTGTTCTCTGAGAGCCTGAGGCATGCCCCTCAGCAAAGCACCTGAGTGGGACTCTTGGTCTGTGGAGTCTGAATAAGAATGGCCCACAGGCTCAAGTGTTAGAATGCTTGGTCTGCAGCTGGGAAGGATTAGGAGGCACGCCCTTGCTGAAGGCGGGCTATAGTTAGGAGAGGGCTTTGACATTTCAAAAGTCCACATCATTCCCAGTTAGCTCTGTCGGACCTGTGCGTCTAGGGTCATACCTTCTCGCCTGCTGTCATGCTCCCAGCCATGATTGTCATGGGCTTTGAAACTGTAAGTCCTAGTTAATTCCTTCTATAAGTTACCTTGCTCATGGTGTCTCTACACAGGAACAGAAAAATAACTAACATATGGCCTCTTTATTTCCTGTCTCTTCATTCATTAAAAGAAAATAATTTCCCTATCTTACCTTTCTGACACATTTTATTTTTGTTGTTGTTGCTATTGTTTTCTTTTGTTGGGAATCAAATGAAATAGCATGTAAAATCCTCCAAGAAATTTTAAGGGGCAATGCAAATGCCTGTTTTGGTTTCAATGGTATTGTTATGCTATTTGAGGA
The DNA here is from genome assembly GCA_025134845.1 of Neodon shergylaensis. Classification (NCBI taxonomy): domain Eukaryota; kingdom Metazoa; phylum Chordata; class Mammalia; order Rodentia; family Cricetidae; genus Neodon; species Neodon shergylaensis. The sequence continues at coordinate 4,415,950 of JABTXL010008822.1, forward strand.
ACTTTAATGAAAAACAACTTGTCCTTCAGACTTCCTAACTGAAGTTCCTTTGAGTTTGATCAGCTAGTGATTCAATTTTCTGACCAAAAAAACACATAATAATGTATAAATGAATGATCATTTGTGATGGGCACCAGAACTAATGCGTGGCACCGTGGGGGAACTTGATATGCTGTGAATTTTACACCACTCAACAATGGGCATCCAGTGATGCTTACTGCATTTCTTTCCTAAATGTTCCATTTGGTTTTTGTGATTCAAAATTAGGAGAAGAGGGGAGCTGCAGAGAAAACAGGCTGTGTTCCTCCTGCCCCAGCTCCTGGTCGCCTGGCTAGCTTATGCCCCGAAATAACAACACACAAACTGTATTCTTTTAAACACTTCTTGGCCCATTATATCTAGTCTCTTCTCAGCTAACTCTCGCACCTGGACTAGCCCATTTCTAATAATGTGTGTAGCACCCCAAGGTGCGTTTACCTGGAAGATTCTAGCCTACGTCCATCCTGGGTCAGAGCTTCATCGCATCTGCCCCAGAGAGCAGAGCTAAGACGTATGAACTCACTTCCTCTTCCTCCCAGCATTCTGTTCTGTTTACTCCACCCACCTAAAGGCTGGCCTATCAAATGGGCCGCGGCAGTTTCTTTATTAGCCAATGACCTTCCTCCATCAGGGGACTCAACTGAGTGTTAGGGCAAAGGGATTGCTAGGAAACATTGCTAAAGTCTGAGCCTACTCTTCAAGGAACTACCAGATGTAAAAGAAGAATCTGAGAATATGGGAACTTTCAAATCCCAGTACATGTTTTTATTGTTACAGTGATAGAAACTGGTTCATACAGTCCCAGATTTTCATCAACGTTTATCCAGTACTTAGCTACTGGGAGGTCACACATTAGTCACCTTTCTGCCTTTCCCTTGACCATGGTGAGTCTTTAACTGTCTAAAACCTACTATCGCACCCACTTTTACACTTGAGAAACTTAAAGTCATGTAAGGGGCTAAAAGAGGTGATGTGGACCCCAGAATAACAGCTGCTGAACCTCTAGCTAGGACTTGGAATCCAAGACTGACTTGCTAATTGCTGAATTTAAAGAGCTGTAATAAAGGTTAGGGAAGCAAGGAAGCCTTGGTTTCTCTTTGTCAAATCTGCTATTCAAGTTAATAAAATCAGAATTTCAACTTATCCCTCATTCTTTTCTTCATTTATTTTCTGGCATGGAATTACAACTACTTTGTTAATTAAACATATTAATTTTGTATGATAGTTATTATTTTTTTTGAGAGTATAATTTAATTACAACATATCTCCAACCCCCCTAATGTACCCTCTTTCTCCTGCAAATTCATGACCTCTACTTTTTGCTAATTGTCATTGGCTGTGTATGTATATACAGAAACATATTCTATAACTTGTTCAGTCTGTATAATGCTACTTGTATGTATGTTTTCAGAGCTGACAGTTTGGCAATGGATAATCAGTTGGTGTGCTCTTCCTTGGGGAAGGCCACCTCTCCCTTCCCCAGCTTTACCAGTTATTAACCATATTCTTTGTGTAGGCTTGAGTCCTCATGGGCTTTTCCCCAACCAGTCTGATATGTTGGTTTGCGTTGTCCTTGTTCAGAAAGCCTTTGCTCAGTCAGGATGGCATGGCCATATTGGCGGAGCTTCTGGTATTACCAGCAGGCACAATCTCACAACAAACTCCCTCATACCCTTGTTTATACAATCTTTCTACCCTCTTTTCTAGAATGTTCCCTGAGCCTTAGGGATCGCAGTGCTTTGTATATGTATCCACTGGAACTGGGCTCCACTACTCTTCTTTTTGATGGTTTGTTGTTTTCTGTAGTGGTCTCTATCTGTTGCCAGCAGAAGTTTCCTTGATGAAGCATCAAACTAAACTTATCTGTGGGTACAAGGGTAAATGTTTATAAATTGTTGTGGTGGTTTGAATGAACCCCCATAAACTCATAAATTTTAATGCTTGGTCACCAGGGAGTGGCATTATTAGGAGGTGTGGCCTTGCTGGAGGAAGTATGCCACTGGGGATGGACTATGGGGTTTCAAATGTTCAAACCAAGTCCAGTATCTCTCTCTCTAGTCCTGCTGCCTGCCAATCTGAACACAGAAATCTCTGCTACCTCTCCAGCACCATGTCTGCCTGCTTGTCACCATGTTTCCTGCCATGATGACAATGGACTACACCTCTGAACCTGTAAGCCAGCCCCAGCTAGATGCTTTCCTTTATGAGAGTTGTAGTGGTCATGGTGTCTCTTCACAGCAACAACACTGACTAAGACCATTGTTAGGGATTGTGATGGGTTAGTAAGTTAGTGGTTGTCCATTCTCCTCCAATAACCATGATCTCGCTAGCAATGAATAGTTAACTAGATCTCCTGTACCAATCCTAGTACCCTTCTTGTGGAGTGGGTCTGAAGTCCAATTAGAAAGCTGTTGGTTACCACCAACACATGCCTGCCACCACTGCACCCTTAGGATTTTCATGCCATGCTGGGCATCGCTGTGGTTCAAAGGCTCCATACCTGGATAGAATTGCTATTTGCTTCCCTCTTTTGGAAGCTTTCATGGCCTTCTCTGGTACCATGAAAGCTAGCCCTCAGGAAGGGTATGTTAAGGTCAGTTCCAGCTCAGGGTTCTCTAGAACTTGGGTTTGAAATGCATGGTATCTTCAGCAATAGGGACTTAACTTTCCACCTCTGGGTGGGGTGGGCGGTGGTAACTAAAGGCAACAACAATAGGCTGTTTGATTTAGGAGTCTCTTATATAGCCCTGGCCAACCACTCAAAAGAGTGCTTTTCATACTTTGTATAGAGGTATTTGTTAGGGGGTCTTTGGTTCTTGGAGGGAGCACTGTCAAATCATATAGGAAAAGTTTGGGGTTCTAGTTTGATTTGGTTTGTTATGGTTTGGTTTGGGTTGGGTTGAGGATTTTGGTAAATAGTTAATAGTATGATTCCTTGTGGCTTTTTCAGGTGTCCTTATTGTTATTTTACCCACCTCTTGCCTTCTGTATTTACCATAAGGAGCACCCCATTTCTAATTTCTGTAGAGCTATGTAGTCTTAATTGTTGGGGTGCTGAATAATAATGGTATATCACATTACAAATAGCCTTTGATAATATAAAGAAGTAATATGAGAGCCATCAACTATTTTCCCTGTGATGGAGAAAGGAAATCTACATAAAATTAGGTTACCTGCTATACTTGAAGCAGAGACCTTCCCCATAACAGATACCCTGTAACTGGCAGAGCAGTTCGTGGGTGATCCACCAAGATCAAGTAAATCTAGAGGCAAATTTCAATGTTTCTCCTTTAGGAGTAACAGAAAATTCCTTATATTAAAAGTTGGAAAGCAAGAAAGATGGGAATGGAGGGAGGAAGGGACTTGTAATCAAAGGAATCAATTCACAGAATGATGTCAGTGGTGAACTATAAACAAAATCACCAAGTCTCTGATTTATATGTGGTCTGCTCTCTGTGAGTCAACTCTATCACATTTGCATTCCTAACAGTTCTTGGAAATGGGCCTAGTGGCACAGGCGACTACTGAGTTAAGGAATGAACATGGCCAGTCAGAAAACTCCCTCACCTCTCCCCCTGTGTGTGTACTTTCAAAAGGAGGTGATTCTTAGTTAATTATTAACACCCCATGGCAAGGGATAGATAAATTCTTCTAGTCCCTGGGAGGCTCAGAATCACAATGGTCACTTCTTTCGTATTGTTCTTGGATTACAGTGCCCTGTCATAGTAAAATATTACCTGATAAGAGAGTATTAATAAATGGCTTCTTAAACACCACTGAATTTCTTGAAGACCATTTGCTATTGTTCATGGTTTCTGCTGTAACTGCTGTTGTTACTTTTTTCTTCCTATTGGGCTGCATGCTGGGTTCCGGCTACCAGGTGTACTTTACTTACTAGCATAAGCTCCGTTTCTTTTTGTATAAGATCAAAGCTTTATATTTAGAAAGCTGGTACAAATCTTATTATCAAATGTATGTTTGTCTGCTGGGAAGTAGTGGAGCACACTTTAAATCCCAGCACTTGGGAGGCAGAGGCAGGTGGATCTTTGTGAGTTCAAGGCCAGCCTGGTCTACAGAGTGAGTTCCGGGACAGCTAGGGCTATATAGAGAAATTGGGTCTCAAAAAACCATATTCACATATATGTGTGTGTAAGTATATAAATGCATGTATACGTGGCCTGTTGAAAGTTTGCCTATGTGTTTCCTTTTGTGTGAAATGCTAATAAAAATAATATCTAGCCACCCTCTCATATCTTTTCTCATTTTTGCTTATCATCTGTGGATTATGTCTTCATGACACTAAGAACATCCCTGCCTAAAATTAGCAATGCCAGACTTTTATTGCATGTCTAACACTGTCGTGTCTAACACTCTTTCTGGAAGAGACTTATATCTCCTACCAAGAGTCAACACTTCATGCTGTGTTCATATCAAGTGACCCTTCCTGTGTTGTCACCTTGGCTCTCATCAATTTCAGATTATAACAAACGTCTAAAGAGTAGGGGTATGTCCAGTTATATTTTCGTCAGTGTGTGATAAAAATGGAAGAGAATAATTTATATTTAAACATTGTGGGGAGGGTAGTGCTTGGAGTTAGGTTTTATTGAAAAGCCATGAAAATTTCAAGAGAAAGGGACATGCAAAGTAGAGCAGCAAAGAGGAAGCTTTTTATTAATTAAATTCATTCTTCAATAATTTCATTCATGGTTATAACGCATTCTGGTTACTCCACTACCCTTTTTCTCTTTCTTCCACCGTTGTCCTTCCCTCTTCCTCACTACAAATCCCTTTCTCACATTCCTATCTTTTTATTGTTTTGCGACCCGCTAAATTTAAACAAGTCCTTCTGCGTGGCCATGGGTTTGGAAGTATCCATTGGAGATTGGTGGACTCAGCAGTGAATGCACAACAGACATCAGTGACTCCTCCTCTCCCAGAATCCACCAGCAGCCAACAGTTCACCAGGGAGGGATAGGGCCCCTTGAGTTCCTCTTCAATTCATGACTGATCATTAAAGGGACTAGCCTTGTGTTGTTCTAGTGCAGGTAACCATAACCACTCTGAGTCCATTGATGCAATGACTGTGTCATACCCAGAAGACTGCACTCTCCCTGTACTATGAGCCTTAAGTTCTTTCCACTCCCTTTTCCATGATATCCCACAGCCTTAGTAGAGGTGATATAAATAAATATCAAGACTGAGCACTCAGTCGTCACTTGAAGATCCATGGGTCCCTGTATTCACTGATACTCACTGCAAAGAAAAGTCTATCTGATTAATACTGAGAGTAGAGTTTGCCTATAAACACAATTGCAATTGATTGGAAGGCCGCTAAATGCTGTGTCAATTGAACAACAATATTAAATTCCCCTCCAGGACCCATGACATCCTCAACCATATGTTCGTTATGGGATGCATAGTACTGCATAGATTTTCTCCTGTGGAACAGGTCTCAGATCTGATCAGAGAGAGCAACCTGGCTTTCCTTCCTATTAATTATCTACAGCTAGTGCTGTAACAATAAGAGCAATGCCTAATATCAATCAAGCACCTAGAATGGGCCAAGTCCCTAATTTGAATCACTTCATGTAATTCTCACCGTAGCTCAGTGTTATAAGGCAATGCTGTTTTACAAATGAGGATTTTGAAGGTGAAGAACATAAGTGACTTTTTCATCATGTCTAACACGTGGTGGCAGGCAAGGATTTGAGCCCAGGTGAACCTAATGGTAGTCTAAATTTTAGAGATTATGTAAATACATAATCATACTTGGCCACCATGTGTCCTGACTGAAAATCCTCCCAGCATGGTCATTGTAAGTTCTGGTAAGCCTGGGCTTTCAGTGCGTTCCATACACAGATCTCAGTAGCAGGTCTAACATCAAGGCACAGGTGCACACAGAGGCCAAGTGACCATAAATGCAAAAGCAGTCTCATTCCATTTTCCTAAAGTGTTCCTACAAAACAAGAGATAAGATGTATGAAATAATCCTAAATTTTCTATAAATAATAATAAAATAATAAAGTCAAGCTTTGAGTGAGGGAGCAGAAATCCACGTGGGAGGAGGGCAGTTTGCACATAGTGCACCCCACAGTGAGCACTAGGAGCCCGTATACTGCAGAACGATCCTTTTCCACACTATGATTACGCATCACTCTCATTTGCTAATAAAAAGCCGATTGTCCAGTAGCTGGGCAGGAAGAGACTGAGTCAGAAAGCCAGACTAGGAGAATTCTGGGAAGAGGAAGGGTGAAGTCAGAGAATCACTGGCAAACACCAAGAAACAAGATGAGACAATCATACTGAGAAAAGGTACCAAGCCACATGGCTAAGCATAGGTAAGAATTATGGGTTAATTTAAGTGTAAGAGTTAGCTAGTAAGAAACCTGAGCTATTGGCAGTGCATTCTGTAATTAATATAAGTATCTGTGTGTTTATTTGGGCGGGACAGAGATCTCCACCTCTGACTTCACCTATCTGCAAGTGGAGTGATCCGCGGGCCTGAGACAGCTGAACCTCTGGCTGAGTGAACACCCCTGTTGGGAAGCAGCCTGCCTGAATCTCCAAGGCAGATGGAGGTTGGGGGGGGGGGCAGAGGGATGGCAGCTCCGTAGTTCACAAGAGAGTGAGAATGTCTTCTAACTTTCAGAGTGCAGTCCAGCCTAGACGTCCCACCTAGACGGTTCTGCAGAAACATGGCATACAAACTAATTTGTCACAGTTGAAAGGGGTGGAGACTGAGGAATCGGGCAGGGCCTTCTGAACGCAAACCTTTAAGGGACATAGAGCGTCTGTTCTCACTCAGGGGAGGTGTTTTAGTTTCTTAGGGCTAACACTGCAAATTATCACAAACAGAGTGACTTAAACAACAGAAGTTTTGTCTTATGGTTCTAGGGCTGAGAACTCAAGGATCGTGGTATCAGTGGGTAGTGGGTAGAGCCTATACTAAAGTCTTTGGGGATGAATCCTTCATTGCTTCTTCTGATGCTGGAGGTCTCCAGCCTCCTTGTTTCCTTTGGCTTGTAGTTGCATCGCCCAAATTTCTGTTTCCATCATCACACAGCCTCTGTACACGTCTCCTTTTCCTATAAGGATTCAATGCTTGGATGCAGAATCCACTATAATCCACTCTAACTTCATCTTAACTCTATAGGCAAATGCACAATTTTCAACCACAGTCAAATCCTGATATCCTAGGTGGCCGTGAGTTTGGAGAGATGCTTGTCACCTCACTGCAGAGGGCCTGTCTGCCTGTCTTTTAATAGCACATTCCCATATCCTTTCAAAATGACTGCTACCATAACGCCCGTACAGCACACAAATTTCGTTAGAATTGTCTTTGCACTTCCACAAATAGCAAATTATTTAATATTATATTTGTCAAGTAAAGAAAATGATCAGTGATTAGATTCTTTAAATAATATTACGAAAAATTTAAGTTTTTATCATTAAATTATGTGAACAGTTTTTTGATGATAATTATCAAGAATTTTATATTTTAAGCCTTGATTATAATTTTCTAATTTTAAGTCTTGATTAGAAATGGTATACAGTGATTTGATTCAAAAGAAAAATCTGATGAAATAATTTTAAAATGTTTTGTTTATATTTCTGGTATTATAAGATAATATTAATATAAATTAATACAGAATTTCATGTCTCAGAGACTAATTATTTCTGTTCTGTTTTACTTACAGTTAGCTCATTGTAATGAATACCTACAGCAGTATGTATAGATACTTCTAGATATCTCTCCAATTTTCCAACATGACAAAGTGAATATTATATTTCTCCTTATATTGAAGCATGGAAAGTTATGAATTACTATTACAACCAATAGAGAAATTAAAATATTGCTAAATCAAGGACAATAATGCAATTCAAAAGATGGTGTAAAATGGACTAGAGCGACAACTCGGCAGTCAAGAACACTGGCTGCTCTTCCAAAGGACCTGGGTTCAGTTCCTAGCAAGCACATGATGGCTCATAACCTTCTATAGTTCCAGTTCCAAGGGATCTGATGCCCTCTTCCAGCTTCCATAGCAGGCAGCAGGCAGCAGGCAGCAGGCAGCAGGCAGCAGGCAGCAG
>JABTXL010008822.1:4424086-4435458 GCA_025134845.1 Neodon shergylaensis
AGCAGGCAGCAGGCAGCAGGCAGCAGGCAGCAGGCAGCAGGCAGCAGGCAGCAGGCAGCAGGCAGCAGGCAGCAGGCATACATGTGTTGGACACACATACATACAAGCAAAGCACTCATACACATAAAATAAAGATGTTGAAAATATAAAAGACGTTACAGAATAAACAATTCAGATTTATTCCAGCAGTGCAAGTTTGCTTTGACATGATAAAATGTAGTGATATAGTTTATCATATCACAAAAGTGAATTAGAGAAAAATAATATTCTAATAATTGCAAAATAATACATTTAATTTTTAAATGTCTTAACAAACAAAGGCAGAGGCAAGCAGATCCCTGTTAGCTGGAGGAAAGTCTAGTCTACATAGTGAGTTCCAGGCTAGCCAGGGCTACTTAATGAGATGAGTCTCAAAAAAAACAAGCCAAGAATTCAGCTACAAAATAAGGTGTCAATTACCAGTGTTTCTATCACCGCTGTTTTAGATATCCAAGTTAGCAGAACCAGACAACAAAACAAACAGAAAACAATAATACCAGAAAACTGGTCAAATGTATTACCCATAAAGAGAGACAACTCCCCAAATTATTATATTATTCATTGTGTTATATTATATATTTTGTATATACTTATGCATATACATATATGTGCGTGTGTGCATGTGTGAGAGAAACATCTCTTGATAGATACCTGCACATGTTGTGAAGATACATATAGATGAAGTTTTTATATAGAAATGCAACTATCTGGGGAGGTTCAAAACAACTTTATTGGGATGTAATTGCATACAATAAACATGCATGTAATTACACAAGTTAACATTTTCTCATGTGTATGAACATGTGTATAAACAACCAAAACTGCCAATTTGCCCATTTAACAAATTTAAAAAGAGATTAAACTTCATTATTTTTCCAACCATCAGAATGACTAAGCACTATACTGTCCTGACTTGTGTGACCTTTGACATAACCACTTGCTACATTTATTTATTCTAACACACTGATTTTTTTCTCAGATGTAATCAACAAGGGACAAGATGCACTAAATAAACTCAGTGAACCTTTTAAAAAAGTGGCTATGAAGTTGGGAGGGGGACATCAGGGAGGATATTGGAGAAGTAAAAAGACATAACAGAAGAATGTGATAGAATACATGATGCGTATGTATGAAATTCTCAAAGAATAATTTTTTAAATATATTAAATATAATAAAATGAACCTTCCAGTAAAACAATGAGCAAAACCTGTGACTAGGACCCTCAAACAATAAATGTGGGTGACTCATAAAAAATGAAGGGAGTAATTGTCATTATGATTGAAGAAGGTTATAATGAGATATTGATTCATGCTCAACAGAGTTCTGAGAACTAGAGTATTGGTGGCTAATGCCACATCTCATGAGCAACTAGGAACGGAGACGCATGGAAGCACTTTAAGAAGAAGCTGACATCACCCAGCACACTGAAGTGGGGTATCCTCTATAACCTGGGGTTTCTATCCTTAGCAATATACACTTGCAAAACTCTGATGTGTATGCTCCAGAAATCAAAGAGCATGAATGCTTAGAGTATCATTGTTTACATTATCGGAACAACTGGAACCAGTCCAGGCATCCGTCAACAGAAGAATAACTATAAACAGTAGGTATTATGTGGCATTTAAAAATAGGAAAACCTCGGGGGCTGGAGAGATGGCTCAGTGGTTAAGGGCATTGCCTACTCTTCCAAAGGTCCTGAGTTCAATTCCCAGCAACCACATTGTGGCTCACAACCATCTGCAATGAGGTCTGGTGCCCTCTTCTGGCCTGCAGACATACACACAGACAGAATATTGTATACATAATAAGTAAATAAATATTTAAAAAAAATAGGAAAACCTTAGATATCCACAATGCCACAGATTGGTCTCAAGAAAATTATGTTTTTTTTTAAAAATCAAATTATAAAAATACAAATCTTAGAAGCATACACAGGTATGAGTACACTTATTTGAAAATCATAAACTTATATCATTATTTCATGTCTATACATGCATGTTATATAGCCATAAAGAAAGCAAATAAATGAATAATAAACTGTTCAGGGTAATGGTTGCCTCTGAGAGACAAGAGTTGGTAGAACTGGGAAGAAAGATTCTGAGATAACACTGTGTTCTGTTTCTTAAGCAGGAAAGTGGGTCTATGACGTCATTTTATATTTCTCTGCATGGTGTATATTCACCTTCCCCCATGTTTCAAAAGTCACCTCATGAAAGGTGTTTGGGATTCAGTAGGAACATCATGTCTGGTTTGCTCTTTATCTTTCATGGTTGATCCAACACAGAGATTGTCTTAGTATTATTTATCAGTTTTACCCTGTGTGCAAAAGAATATCTATAAGTGGAAATAAAATCGTAAGAGTCTAGCTATAACAGCTTATTGAGATTTATAAGTCTTGCTAGCTTCAATCACCATCTCTTGTGGATGAGCGCTCAGTGATAGGAAGAAATGGGACGAGGGAATTAATAGATGGGAGAAGGATGTCAAGGATTCTGAGGGATTAGTCAAAGACATCTTGCACCACTTTCTGCTTTTCCCTCTCCAAGTCCAGAAATTCCTGAGTTTCTCCAGATGGACTGCCCAAGCAGCCCATTGTTGGACTGGGTGGGGCTGAACTGCCAAAGGCAGAGAATCATCAGCTCCACGACAGGTGATCCACCAGCACCTTCAAAACCAATGTTTAGCAACAAGAGAGAGAGGAAGAGAGAGAATCATAAAGAGCCTAGCCCTCGAGACTATGTCCATACATCACCCTTCTCTTTGTCTCACATTGCCTCAAGGTGGCAGGGGGAGGCAAATTCATGAAAACTAAAAAAAGAAAAGAAAAAAGAAAACAAAATCTATTCCAATGTCATTTTACATTGTCTACGCACACAGTGAAGATAAATACAACCTCTGCCAACCATGCTACTTACTACCATACCCCCCTCTCCCTTATGAACCAATATTTATGGACCTATTATATGCATTATTAATTTCATGCAACTTGTACAGACACCTAATAATAACTTGAAAAATAATAGGTACCAGGGTGAAATGCATGCTTTCAAACTTCATTAAAAATCCAACTCTCCCATAGCTTGGTTACTATTCAATGCAACATAATTTCTTTCAGGACCTGGGCCAGCAATCACATTAATTTGCATGACCACCACTGTTTAAACAGCTCCTTATTTTCCATGAATGGCCCTCTATATTCTGTTGGGCTTCTTATGCATAAATCAACTGCTCTATTCTAGTAGAAGTAGGGTATGGATAAAAAGGCTGATAGTAGCTCCCAAGGTGCCAGGTTGGTAAAGATAGAAATGAAAAGCAGCCCTCCCTGGAGAATAGAAGAGCAGTATGAGGTACGGAGGGCCCAGCTCCCAACAGGGCCGTTATTAGACTCTGGGTGTGTAACTTTTGTTTGAGCTGTTGCACTTTGTTTTCATTGGAACTACACTGTTTTTGTCTGTAGTTAGACAATTCTAGGTTCAACTTCTAGGTTGGTCTTCTAGGCAGACATTACTACCCTAAAGGTCAGGGAACACACTGACATCGACTGGGAGGGAAAGTTCAAAGATGTCTGTGCCCACGTGTCTGGAAACCTAACAGCTAAAGCACAGATGACAACCTGATGTCAGAGCAAGACTTGGTGGATTAACATAATACAGGTTTCAAAACCATTGCTGTCTGTGTCTATCCACAACTCAAGAAATGTAATCTCACTGTTTACTGAGGATAGTTAAGGCTATCCTAGGGGGCAAACTCAAATGTATGTGCTTGCACATATCTGGATCTGTTTTCATGAGTCCCAAATATGACTACAGCAAAGAAATGCTACCTATCTCTATCTCCCCTATATGCATGAGCATGGAAAAGAAAGGTGTGCTTCTTTGTCTCTTGGTCTAATTGTGCGCTTCCCCTGATGGTTCCACATGAAAGAGAACAGTCAGATATTACAAAAAGGTGTACCCAGGTCTCTAATGGTGGGTTTACCTTTCCTACTTACCTCCATAACCCCACAGATTGTCTGACCTCTAAATGTAATCACTCTCCTATCAAATGGAGATATTAATAATAGAGTTTAAACCTATAAAAGTGCTACTATCAACTCTGTTTTACCTATTTCATGGCAATTACATGTGGTTTGACCTAATAATAACTTCTGCTCCGTGGTGATGTTGTAAGGACTGTGGAAGAAAATTGCATAATTTGAATTGTCATTGCAAATTTTTCTTTATTCATTCTGTGGTTGAGGTTGGAAGAGAGAAATGGAATCCTCTGGCAACGAGTAAGTAGAGGGTGCCAAACAGTCGAGCTCCTGTCAGATCTTCTTGTTGAATTCCATTTAACCATGACTAAGAATGGCACTTCTTGTCAGGATTCAGGAACGCTATGGAAGAGCCTTGTGAAATGCTACAACGTAGAAATCTTCAGCCTTCATACTGCCAGAGCAAAGCAAATCTGCCTCTGCCATGAAGCTGAATGGATTAGTGTTACTAAATTAGAAATTGTCAACTTGTGATCTCTGGAAAATGAGGACTCTCCAGAGTACTTTCATAAAGTCCTCAAAAACACAAAGTAGTCATAGTAGATATTCAAATGGTAGGGGGTCTTTGTTTTCTCTAACCCCAATTGTGTACCTCTTAAGAAGTAGGATCAGAAACCCACACAGAGAAGTGAGACAAAACACCATGGCAAACTCTACAATGAAAGAATTCTCAAACTGGAAATGTGTAATGGTTAGACCATTCATCAGAACACATGATCTTCTCCAACCAACACTGTCCAATGAACCGGTGCTTCCACAATCCTTGACTTCCAAGATACCTGTGAAAGTCGAAAATGGTGAAGGGTTTAGTGTTTTAGTGTTGGCCTCCTCTCAAATGCTGGATGTTTTGCTATGTATTCTTAAGTGATATGGTCACTATCCAGACCAAACAACTCCCCCTCTGAATTCAGAAAATGGATTTTGCTGTCCTCTTAATCTTGGGTTAAGCTGCAAGACAATATGCACTCTCCATAAAATATTTTAAAAAATATTTTGGATTTGGCAAATGCAATCAAATTCTTCCTTTTTAAATGATTTGTCTGAATTTTTATTCTGAGGACATTCAAAGAGAAATTTGCCATGCCTTTGATTAATTTGGATTTCACACAGCAAATTCTAAGAGCTACTTTATAACCTAGAAAGAAATGTAAGCCATATTCTCCACGAAAGGAACAGACTCAAATTGACAACATGCTTCTAAAGCCATAACTCTTGTAAAATTGATACTGGGAAAATGCTTTTCATTCATCTAGATGTTTATAAGCCACCAATAATAAATATCCTTATTGAATGTACTGGGTCAGAATAGAAAATGAGCCTTCACAGCTCATATATATATGTATATATATATATATACAAGAGTAAAAAATTATAGGCAAAAATTTCTATCACCCAAACCACGAAGGGGTGAAACTACATTTCCTATCATAGGAGGCATGGATTGGTTGACAGGATAGAAGACAAGAGGGAAATATGTGTGTGAAGATGTAGAGCTAGTAAATTAATCTAGATTATGAAGGGCCTTGAATGTCTTGCTAAGTTATTAGAGCTTTATTTTTTAAATAATGAAACCATCTGAGACTTAAGTTCTATAATATGGCATTTTTAGATGATAGTGTAGGTTCTGAGTGACTTAAGAGACGGAATTTAGAATATTAATTAGATGTCGTTAGCATAGCCAAGGCACTAACACAGGAGCTTGGGCCAAAGGATGGGAATTGGGATGAGAATCAGAGACTGAAATAGCCAGGATAAACTGGCACTCCTGATCTCTATTTAGGATACACGAGGTTGGGAAATAGGGGTCTACAGTGACTCTTGGGTCTATCCATGACCATTATGCAACATAAATACAACAGGATACTAACAGAATTTAAAATGAAGAAGGTGTGTCTTAGTTTGGAGCACTGGAGCCCCGGATGCTAGATGAATATCCGTGAAAGAATCAAAATTCATGTAACAATCAGAAAAGCAATCCCCAGAAGCAAACAAACAAGAAGCTAAAAGTGAATCCATATCACTGAAAGGGTCAGATTTACAAAGAGCAAGGGAACACTCCTCCACTGCTGGTAGGAATGCAAACTTATACAGCCACTTTGGAAATCAATATGATAGTTTCTCAGAAAATTGGAAATAAATCTACCTCAAGGCCTAGCTATACCACTCCTGGGCATATACCCAAAGGATGCACACTCATACCACAAGGACATTTACTCAACTATGTACATAGCAACTTTATTTGTAATAGCCAGAGAAAGTCTGTCTACAATTGCTGGGCCCTTCTATTTTACCTTTTTACTCAATATCGAACACAGCCTGTGGGATGGTCCACTCCTAGTCAGAGTGAGTAAACCCTCTCCCTCCCCTAAACTTCTCTGGAAACATTCACAGACATATCCAGAGGTGTGTCCCTAAGTGCTTCCAAATCCTGCCAAGCTGACACCGAAGATTAGCCATGACACACTTTTACGTCAGCTTTAATATTCTCCAGTTACTGATTACAGAATCCAGGTCCTTGTATATGCTAGTCAAGCACACAACCACTGATCTGTATCCCAGTCCATTATTCTTTTAATGACTAGTTGTGTTAATTTGATAACTCACCATCACCAAGTGTCACAGATTGGGTGGCTGAAATAACAGAAATATATATTCTCTCAATTCTCAAAATCTGTAGGCATAAATCCACAGATCGAGGTGTTAGTTTTCTAAGGCCTCTCCTCTTTGCTGGTAGGTTGCTGTTTTTTTCCTTGAGTCTTCACAGGGTGTTGCCTCTGTATATTCTTCCTTCAAGTTTAATGTTCATAATCACATTGGCTTAGGGTCCATCCTAGTGATCTCATTTTCAACTTGATTATCTCCTTAAAGGTCCCTTCTCCAAATACAATCACGTGATGGGTAGGACAGAAGGACATGAATTGGTAGGTGGTACCATTCAATCAACAACACTGATCAATACTTATTTAGATGAGTGATGGAGTATTTGTGTGGGGGGATAAAAGTATAGAAAGAAAATGACAGATGACAGATGGGTCCAGTCTGTCTTTGACTTGTTTACCTTGTTAAATAAAACAGAAACCCTGAAGACACTCAGACTAACCCTTCTGGGTGGCAGTTTAAAATAATCTACTCGTAACTGAATGTGTTGGATTATTTAGTGAACTTAATAAACAGAATTTAGCACGTGTGGATCAACATAATGTATGCAAACTACCCACCAAAGCTTAAAACATACAATATCATGCAAAAACAGATGTGTGTGTGTGTGTCTGCTTTAAGACAAATTAGTCAAGAAGTAAAAGATTTTCATCCAAGTAAACTGGCTTATTTATGGAAATAACTCTATATGATTTACAAAGGGGAATTCCAGGTGACTGATAAAAATGTATCTGTGAAAAGGGAGATGACACAGTTAACAGGAAAAATTATAGGTTCTTTCCAGACTGCACGGATTGATATGTATCTCTTGAGATGACTGGATTAGTCCTCCTTAAACCATCTTTAGTATGTCTGGTGAGTATGCCCCAATGTCCACTTGACTTTGACCAAGATGGTAATTGATACATGGTATGAGGTATGACCAACAGGGCCCCCCCAGTAGGATTTGGGTATTAGAAGGATGCATTTGAAGACAACTTAGGGAAACCCCAATCCAGAAGGATGGGGCACTGACAATTTTTGCTATGCCATGCTTTCTTTCTGCCACTCATTCTGTCACCTGTCATAACACCGACTGAAGGCAGACCTCTTTAGCTGCTGTGGTAGCTAAGGTGCTGCTGTGGGAAAGCCCTGGAAAGTAGATATTGCAAAACAAGACAAGCATGAAGCCTTGGCTTACCACCTGGCAACACCGGTAGGTAACTACACTCCTCTATAGCGCCTTTCAGATTTCCTTACCGTGTGTGGTTGCAGTACAAATGTAGCTAAGAGTCTGGATAAGATTCCATTATAATCACCAGAGCTATTTCATTGAAGAAGAGAGGCTACCAGGCTCTCACAGACTAGAGAAAAGTTGGAAATTATTCTAGCTCTGATCGTTAAGGGAGAATATCTGAATAAAGAGAGCAGACTGACAGTTTTACAGATCAAGATGTCTCTGTTTTATTTTGGCAGGGATCATCCCTGAAGTCCATTACTGGATGATAATGAACCAATTGTATCTTATGAAAGAGGAACCTGCACCCCCTGCAAAAAAACAAGGACCTCAAATGCATTAAAAATACACATGTGCCAGAGAAAAACCCAAGAACATTCAGGAGCCTGGCCTACTGGAAGGTTCTGGAATACACTAGACTATCCCTGTAGTAAAGAAATCTTACTACACCTTGAGTCTCATGGCATGAAGAAAGAGTTACAGCACCAGATGGGCCTCTTGGCCTTTGAGATGTCTAAGCGTGCTGCTCCAACATGTCTATATTACTAAGGGAAGCACAAGAGCTCCTAAGACAGGGTGACGGCTACATGGCAGGGTTTGTGACCTGTTGTCAAACTGACAACAGGAAGAGTGGTTCTGATGTTTCATAAGCTGTTAGTTATTGTGGATAGCCAGCAGGTAAGCTTAAAGTAAGTATGCCAGTGTGTGTGCATGTGCGTGTACGTATGTGTGTGTGTGTGTGACAGAGAACAGGCAAATAAGAATGTATTTTAAGCCGGACGATGGTGGCACACGCCTTTAATCCCAGTACTCGGGAGGCAGAGGCAGGCGGATCTCTGTGAGTTTGAGACCAGCCTGGTCTACAGAGCTAGTTCCAGGACAGGCTCCAAAGCCACAGAGAAACCCTGTCTCGAAAAACCAAAAAAAAAAAAAATGTATTTTAAGTAACGCAGATACTGACAACCAATAAATTGATGGCTCTGAGTTGTGCTTTCTGTCCGTATATAAAGTCCTTATTACTCTGAGCAGGACATGGTAGTGCACACCTGTGCCCTAGCACTCATGATATGAACACAGGAGAATCAAGAGTTTAAGATAAAATTCAGCCACAGAGTGAGTTTGAGGCTAGCCTGCACAACCTGACATTGTTTCTAACAAACGAACCTTCATATTTGAAGTGGGGCCCTTGAACCAGAAGAAACATAGTCAGCTGAGATCTTTTAATACAGAATGGCAGGCCTACTCTGACCTGCAGAATCAGAACCAGAATTTTCATAAAATCCCCCGAGGACGTTTGTCATGCAGAAACTTCTAGAACCACCACACCAAAGCACATGCATATTTTGGAAAATGTATGTTGTAATACGAGCGGCTGGCTATGTTCCGCCACCCGGCCACCCGCACGGCTAGCTTTGTACCCGAAATAATTACACGGAAACTGTATTCTTTTAAATACTGCTTGGCCCATTATATCTAGCCTTTTCTCGGCTAACTCACACACCTGGACTAGCCCATTTCTAATAATCTGTGTAGCCCACGAGGTAGCTTACCAGGGAAGATCTTAACCTGCGTCTGTCTGGAGTGGGAGAATCATGGCGGCTCCTTGACTCAGCTTCTTTCTCCCAGCATTCTGTTCTGTCTACTCCACCTACCTAATTTTCTGTCCTATCAGAGACCAAGCAGTTTCTTTATTACTTAACCAATGAAACAACAGATAGAAAGATGACCCTCCTCCATCACATGTATTTGAGGCTGGGAAGCCCAGATGTGTAATCTAAATAGCCCCCTGGAAGCTGGTTTAATCTATAACCCACCATGTTACTCTAAATACAGCCTTGGGGCATCTCCTGTGTTCTCTTCCATGAACACTGTGGACTAAAGAGAGGATAGTTGAATGAGAACACCCGCCCCCGTATTATGCATGGTGAATAACTTCTGCAGGCTCTCACTGAAGGTTCTAGTCCTGAACTCTATATTATCTCTTGTCACATATACACATGCACATGCATATACATACATGCTCTATATGTACATACACATTTACATATACTTATACATAACCATTCACATTCTGAAGATCATCACTTCTCTCTACTTCTTCATACACAGAGCTGTATCTGTCTAAGGTAGTCTTTGGCAACCCTTCACAGCTCCTTTACTGACTACCACAAGAGCCTCTGAGCCTTAGCTTAATATCTTCTGGTAAGATTCCATGATGTCATCCCAGTGCTCTCTGGAAGCCCTGAGATCTGACTGTATTTCTGCTCTCCCAGAACCAAATACACCAGTATGAAATTGCCTGAAAGCTCTGTGAATGTGGGCTGCTAATGGCCTCCCTTGTAACCATGGCACATAGCACAGCCTGGCACTTCCTGGGTGCCTATGCTACTAGTTGAGAGAAAGAATAAGGAAGCAAACTCACTAATTCCAAAGCATAAAGAAGGTGTACATCCCAGTTCTTATTCAGCCTCTTCCTGCTTTGGGCCTTCTACTATCCTATACTGCCTCCAGCTCTCCCGTTAAACACCCCAAATCGATAGATTAGAAACTAGAGGTTGTGACATATACCTGCCAGATGAAAAGTTTTGTGGAAAACAATTCTTTTTAAATGCATTTTATGTGTAATATCACTTTTGTGTGTCTTTCAAATTAGCATCACTGTGAAGAAAACTCTGGAACTTTCCACTGAAAAGTGTGGCACGCAACTCTGCCAGCAGAGAAGTCTACCACAACAGGATTCTTCTTGGAACGTACTTTATTGGAGCACGGAAGACTAAAGTTCAGATAGAGGCGAAAAGACCCCAAGCCCGACCGCGGAGGGGGGGGGGGGAATATATACAGCGCCTGGCCTGCCTATGACGTGTCATTGCTTGATTGGCTCAGACCACACTGAGGCAATCTGGTGAGCAAGTTGTGTGAGCAAGTGATAGGTGGGAATCAAACCACTTATGGGCCAGAGGCGAGCGTGCACAGAAGTTGTTTACCAACTAGAGACAATTAGCAAATGGCGGCAACGGGCTTAGTGCCAGACCCTGAGAACATGGCAGCGGCATAGCGCGCTACAGAAAAGTAGGGAGCAGACATCAGAATGAAAATATATTCTTAAAGCACAAGAATCCCAAAGGGTCAAATCATTCCAAGCAAAACAAAAACAAAAAACAAAAACAAAACAAGCAAACAAAAACCAGTTCAAGCAGTATTGCAATGCCTGATTTCAACTATATTACAGATCCATAGCAACAAAACCAGCACGGTATCAGCATGAACAAACAGACCCATATGTCAATGGAATAGAAATTAGAGCTCAGCCAGGAGTAGGGTGGTACATGCTTTTAATCCCCGCACTTGGGAAACAGAGGCAGAAACATCACTGTGAATTTCTAGGACAACCAGGACTGTTACACAGAGAAAACCTATCTCAAAAAA
>JABTXL010008822.1:4435468-4467361 GCA_025134845.1 Neodon shergylaensis
AAGAAGAAGAAGAAGAAGAAGAAGAAGAAGAAGAAGAAGAAGAAGAAGAAGAAGAAGAAGAAGAAGAAAAAGAGGAGAAGGGAGGGGAGGAGAGGACAGGGGAGGAGAGAGAAAAGGAAAGGAAAGGAAAGAAAAGAAGAAAACTCAGGGATAAACCCACAGAACTACGGTCGCCAGTTTTGCTTTGTTTTTTATTTCTTTTTGTTTTTGTTTACAAAGATGGAAAATATACACTAGAGAGAAAGCCTATTCAATGGTTCCTAGGAAAGAAGATATTCCACAAATGAAGTTATATTCATGTCTCTCACCCTATATAAAACCACCTCAAATGGATCGAAGACCTTAATGTAAGGTCTGAAACTCTGAAACTGATCGAGGAAAATACTTCAAGATTGAACCGAAGATAACACCTTTCTGAGAAAGACTTCAACAGCTTCTTAAAAAATAGTTGCAAGAATTGACAGAAAGGGTTGCCTGAAATTAAAGTTTCCACGCAACAAAAGAGGCAATAAACAGAATTCAGAGACAACCTATAGAATAGATGATAATCTTTATTATCTACACATACATTAGGGAAGCAATGGCTAGACTATATAAAGAATGCAAAAAAAATGAACAAACAAAAAACCCACTCAACCCCACAAATAACACAGGCAACCAATTAGCAAATGAAATAAACAGACATCTCTCAAAAGACAAAGTACAGATGGGCAATGAATACATGAAAAAATACTCACCATCCTTAGCTGCTGAAAAAGGGCAAAACCAAACAACCCTGAGAGTTCCTCTGCCCCTTGTTGGGATGGTTATTATTTAAGACAGCACAGCAAATGGCTGGGTGAGGATGAGAAAATGAAGCCCCATACACTGTGGTGGGAATGAAAATAGCATGACCACTATAGACCTCAATACAGGCTTCCTCAAAATAAATAAATAAAACTAGAACTTCCATATGACCTAGTTACACCACTCCTAGAAAAATACTCAAAGAAATCTACACTACACACTACAGAGATACCTGCTCATCCCTGTTTATTGTGGCACTATTGCCCTTTATGGGTTCCAACAAGGACTGGCCAAAGCGAAGGTGTTAGACATATACAATAGAGCATAGTCCGGCCATGAAGAAGAGGGAAATTGTGCTATTTTCAGAAAAATGGATAGAATTGGAGGTCACCAGAGCAAGCAAAGAAAACCAGATCCAGAAGACAAGCATTACATGTTTTCTCTCGTGTCTGGAATCATACATATACACCTGTAGATGACATGAAAATAGAAGGGGAGACTATGAAAGAAGGGGGGAACGGAAGTGGGGCTGGGAGAGAGAAGTAGGGAGTGATTATGGATAAGCACATTTGATGTTTCATCAAAATCATCAGTTTGAAATGTGTAACTGTGTACAATGAATATTCATGAACATAAAAGGAAGATTAAATAAAATAAATAAAAAGTTAAGATGAAAAAAGAGAACTCAGAATCAATCTAATACTTTCAAATAAACTTTAAATATATATCCTACTCTTCCTTTGTTGTAAATTACATATATTTGCATATATATAATTATGTATTATATATTGTGTATGTATTTATATACTACTCTATGTATATATTACTATATATATATACACTATCTCTATATATATTACTCTACTTTCTTCAGCCAAACCACAAATTCTAAAGTTTGTTTTCAAAACTGAATCCCTATATAGGTAAGACTCACCATTGTTGGTACTGGTAAATATTTCTTCCATTTTATGCTTAAACGTGTTAGCTGTGGTAGCCTGGAGGCAGGGAAACATAATAATTATCTCTGTCTTACTCTCTGACACACTTTCCTTTTATTTATCTTTCTTTTTTAAAGTCGGAATGAAATTCTAGCCTGGTTAGTTCTTTGTCTGATTGCCAGACTTTCCAGTGATCACATCTGAAGGTTTCTTTTTTTGTTTTTTTTTTTTTTTCAACATGTGGGCAATTTTCATTATTTCGCTGCAGCAGTGACCTTTGGAATTCCAGGATCATTTTCTCTCCCCTTCCTGGTGCCCCCAGAAGAGACCCAGAAGCACAAACATCTGAGGCGCGTCTCTGCATCCTCACATCTGCTGGCACAGAAGATGGAGGCCACTTGTGGATTACAAGAGCAGGTGCTGTGCTCAGGGACAAGCCCACGGGCTTGGAGAGCTGGGTGGAAGAAGCAAGACTTGATTCTTAGTTTCCGGGCTCTTTGGAAGCCCTTGGAAAACAAGTCGCTCCTGTGAATGGAGAGCTCGGAGCGAGACCGGCATGGAGAGTCGGGCAGGAGTTTGCTTTCAGAGTCCTGCATTTTATACCTTTTCCTTTTCCTTCTGAGCGATTCAATCTTTCTGTCTAGGCTTTATCTCCCTGATGTATCTAGAATCCGTGAAATATTATTTATTCAAAGGGTAGCTTGCTTCTTCTCATATCTGAGTTTCCAACCCATGCCACAGTTCTGATATCCAGGACATAGAGTGGGGATCCTTTCCAAAGCTGATTAGCTCGGTGGAAGTCATTGGACAGGAACAAAGAGAGAGTGTGAAATGCCATCTATATTATCTGCCTTACAAAAGTCTCTGAAATCATGGCTTCTCTGTGCTCGCTGGTAGTAACGACTCTAAATTACAGAAACAATGGAAGCACTGTGTTTAACCCAAAATATCACTGAGATCCATTTTAGGAAAATCTGTTTCTTTCAAATTTTCTCAGAGAAGTACAGAGTGTTGCTGGGTGTGCAGTTATCTGCCGGTGTGAATGGTATAAATGGATAATTGCTTAAATGCGGCTTCTTTTAGCAGGGAGTTGGAGGACTTTACAAAAGCATCACGCTGTGCTTGCTGTACAGGTGAGCTTCTTCCCAAGCAAATAATTTGACTTAAGGGATTGTGAGAAACTTTTCTTATCTCTTTATCTGGGCAATAATTGCTACATTTTTAATCTGCTTTGTAAAAGGCCAGTTGGAGCTTGGTTCCTCCACAGTATCTTCAAAGTCAGGAGTTATTCCCTGGGAACGGGAAGGCAGGTGAGAACGCTAGCAGTAAATGGCTGTCTTCATCTGAGTACGGAGAAGTAGCCCTGGTCCACTCTGTGGTCTGTAGTCTTGGCGAGTGCCCCAGGCTTCACAGCAAACAATTCTTAAATGTGCATAGATATGAAGTTTCAGACTAGTGGTTCTCTTCAGTTAAAATCGTCAATCTGTCAGCCTTGCTGATCTTAAAGAAGTGACTTGCAGCTTAAATGCTGTGCAGTACTGTGAAGTGGGTGTGGCCCTCTCGCCAGACACCATTCCTTGGAGGAGCAACTTCCCTACATCCCCGTGAAAGCCTTTGTTCTCTTGCTGTGCCCTTGATGCCTGCTTGCCCCCTCACTTTTCCAGTGTGCACTGCCTGTTTACTGCAGATTTCTGAGAATTTACATCAGACTCCCAGAAGCATTTGCCTATGACGTTTTGAAGTCCTCCACGTGCAGATTTGCTTTTCACATTTGCTTATAAGATGTTTTTAATAGACAACATAGTCACAAAGTTGGTGTATTTTATCCCTCCTTGTGGAGGTTTAGTTGACCTTGCTAGCCACAAAGAGAATGCATTCCACCCCTGAAGAAAAAGACTAGTAGCAATGCAGACGGATCGCGATCGCTAGGAATCATCCCTGCACAACTAGAGAGGAAACACATTCAAAGAGGATGTCTGAAGACTTATGCTCTCTCCTTCCAAGAACAAAGGCCACACGTGGGCACATGGACAAGGCAATTCATGCACCATAATTATACCCGCCAGTTGGCATACACATGGAAGCATGTATTTTAAAATGGCTTCCCAAATATTTTTCTTAGCTTTGCTTCACCACTGCTCTGCAAAACCAGTAGGAACACTCCTCTTTATTTCACTGGGCTTGCATAAGACATCTCCTTCTTTCTATCGCCTCAGTGTTAACATGAGCTTCCCCCCTTCTCTGGTTCTTTTTGATAAAATGGCATAAATGTTTCTATTTTTATCACTTTAGATTTTCATAGTAATAATGAATCTGTTTCAACCAGAAGTGTAAAATGTAGATCTATCACAGGCCTAAAACAGAAAAACACAAAGGCCTACTGATGGATATGGTACTTATTGGAATTTCCATGGGGGAAAATATTAAGAGATCTTGCCTTAAATAGTCCAATGTCTACTAGATCTCTTGTGTTATTTGATGGGTTTTATCATAATAATTTACCTTTGTCATATACTAACAAGACACATTTTTTTCTTAAAATCTCCTATCACCAATTTAACAAAGAAAAGTATTTTTTAGTGAAAGATTTTAGCAATATTTTTCAGAGATGTCCATCCACTGATCCTGTACAGTTTTCTGAAGCATACTACACATATATGAAGGAACCTTAGAGACTAAAGGGATGTCTCAGTGGTTAAGGCCACTTACTGCTTGCTCTTTCAGAGGACCCTGGTAGTTCCAAGTACCCACATGGTTGTTCACGGCCACCTGTACTTTAGTTGCAGGGGATCCAATATCTTCCCCTGCCATCTGAAAGTGACACAGGTAAACATTCATACATATAAAATACATCTAAAAACTGATGGGGGAAGTAAGAAAGAAAAGGGGAGAGGAGAGGAGGGGAGGGGAAGAAGGGAGAGGAAAAAGATACTGATTGTTTCCTAGATGTCCCAAGCCACAGTATCAACACCAACGACTGTTTATCAACAGCCACATGACACACAAAGACAGACCTTTACCTGAGCCTGTCCCCAGTTCATGACCCACAGAACTATAAGGACAACTGCAAGTTTTAAGCCACAAACTTTTGACATGTTTATAGTTTTGCAATAACCTGCACAGATTTTGTTCCTATATTATAAATGAAACAGCCTGAGATGGTGGTGCTCTGATAGTTAAAGATAAAGAGTTTAAAGATTAATCTATTTATTTATTTAATGTGTGTGTGAGTTTGGACGTGTCGTGATGCATGTATGGAAGCCAGAGGATCTGCAGGGATTGGTTCTCTCCTACCGTGTGTGAGCTCAGGTTAGTAGACTTGTCACTAAGTGCCACTGAGCTCTCTCTCTGAAACCTCTATGGGACAATGACAATAAGAATTGAAAGAACAGCAAACATCACCAGGACACTGCTTTCTTTTGCTCTTGCTACTCCAATTCGTCTCACGGAAAGAGCAGGGATACCGACCCACAAGGCTTTGCACCGCGTCAGACCTTGCTGGGTCATAGTCAGTGAACAACATGCTCAAGACGTGAAACATTTTCCATTGCTGGGTCTGAAATTTGTCTAAATGATTCTCACATGCACTTCCTCCAGCTGCTGGCACACTGTCACCTTCTGGAAGTGAGCAAAACAGCCTCGTGTTGTCTCTCACTAATGAATAATGATCTTTGCAAAATACGTTTTTCTTGTTGCCATTGTCTTATTTATGCTAAGCATGCTTATCTTTGGTGAAGCTGAATATGCTTAATGCATACGGTGCCCTTCCAATTAAAACAGTATTCATGTCTGACGAGGCAGCAGCATGTACGCATGTGCACAATTGCTGTGTTCTCCTAGTGCAAGACGGGCAATTTTCTATTTCTTGGATTCTGCCTTCTAACTGATTTGCGGCTACTTCTCCTCCACCACCGCCTCCCCACCTCCTTCCCCTCCCCCTCCTCTCTCTTCTTCATGTAGCATTTACAAAGACTAGGTATAGAGTAGAAGAGGAAATAATATGAGTTATTTTTTGTTGTTGTTGTTTTAAGATAAGGTCTTACTATGTAGCTCTGCCTTGGAACACACTAGGCAGACCAGGCTGGCCTCACACTCTTGAAGCTCTGCTTACCCCTGCCTCCCAGGTGCTGGGATTAAAGTTGTACACATCACCACATCCAGCATGAAGTTAGTTTGTTTTCTGTTTTTTGTTTTTTGTTTTTGTTTTTCAGGACAGGGTTTCTCTGTGTAACAGTCCTAGCTGTCCTAGAACTCGCTTTGTGGATCAGGCTGACCTCAAACTCACAGAGATCTGCCTGCCTCTGCTTCCCAAGTACAGGGAGATTTTTGGATCTGTAAAGGTTTCTGCTATGATCTGCTATTGAGATTCTGCTATGTTGAGGTAATGGCACTCATGAATGCTCTATGTTGGTAGCAGATGTCTAGGTTGGTAGCAAGTGAAATCAGCCAATAACGTTCAGTTTTGTAGCTTCCATTGTGAATGTGAAAAACGGCTCTACCACTGTGAAGTTGAGAAGTTTGGTGTTTGTGGCCACTCAGTACAAACCTGAGTGTCCCAATTCATTGTAGTTGGTCTGTCCAAAGAGTTCACGAGATACAGAAAATTAGAATTCTGAACCCTGTTCCCTTGCCTAGAGGAAGTGACCATATATTTTATTGTTGTTTAATATCTGGTCACTTGCTACTATAGGCCTGGATGTTTATTGATTATTATTATTATTCCTGTTTCTCAAATCTACCTCCATGATTGCAGATGCTCTCCCACTAACATTGAACTGAAATCCCCTTCAGAGACAGCTTGGGAATTTACTAGTACCTAGTGCTACTCTACAGGTGGCAAATACATAGCTTCCATATCGCGTCAGGCCTTACTCGCTTCCTCCATTGAACACGTTCTCGGTACAAACTACCCACATGCCACCTGCCCACGGTTTTGGCAGAGCTCAAAAACATTATCATTCCAAGATACACCACCAGCTTAGTATCTGATCTCATTAGGCTCCGCTGCTTTCTAAGCACAGTGTAAACAAGGGAGAATTATTAACCTCTTCGCTGAGTCATACGGGATAATTTATTTTTATAGCAGCTAGTTGTTAAACTCGAATGTCTGTCTACACAGTGCTTAGACTTCATTGGGTACTGTGTCTTCCTGCTTGTGAAAAACAATTCTGCTCCCTTTGTGGATGTGAAAGGAACTGTAACGGGGGAAATCTTACTTTTACTCTCATGTTTTCAGAGGAATGAACAGGAGACTCTTAAATGTACAGATTTTAAAAAAAAAAGAACAGTCTTTTGATGACTTTGGAAAGACAGCAAAAATCTCCTATTCATAGAGGAAATTAATAACTAAATCTAGTAAAAGATTCCAGGGATTCATAACCTTATAAACACAATAAACACAGTAGGAGCAAACAGCTCGGATGGTCTTGAGAATAGTTCATTTATGTTCACTACAGTCAAACTTTGTTTTTTGAGACAGGGTTTCTCTGTGGCTTTGGAGCCTGTCCTGGAACTAGCTCTTGTAGCCCAGGCTGGTCTCGAACTCACAGAGATCCATCTGCTTCTGCCTCCCGAGCGCTGAGATTAAAGGCGTGCGCCACCACCACCCAATCAGTCATACTTAGTTTATCAGAAAACTTGAGAGATTTATAGATCAAATAAGACAATAAGTGTACACTGTTGAATAAAAAAATTTAAAAAAAAAAAGACAAGGCTGTTTTCTTAGAACATACTGCACACCTTTAGTTCTGGTAATCAGGAGACTGAAGTGGGAGATTATGAGTCCAGAGGCAGACTGGCCTCCATAGCAACAGTATGATGAATGTGCTGGAGCAGTAAAGGGATCTCTATCGTGTGCTCAGACAGTTATTTAGGAGCTGGGTTGCTTTTAATTTGGGGAAAGGATAATTAGTGAATTGCAGTTATGTTAGGCGATGTTGGCCCTTCTCCTTCAGAAATTTTTTTTAATATTTGTTTTATCAAGTTTAAAAAAATAATAAACGTAGGTATTTCTAGGTAGGAGAACAGTGTCTAAGAATTTACCATCTTTCTGAAAAAAAATAATAATAAAAATAATACCGCTGCTTAGGTATCACTGAAGCTTCCAGATGCTGTGGACCCCAGGAAGTGTCAGTGCCGGGTGAGCTTCCTTTATCAATGTATTGCTTAATGTTCAGGGCTTTAAAATGCAAAATTACACTCTACAGTCGTACCCAGATTTACTTATTTTATCAGAAAAACTCGAGAGATAAAATAAGACAATAAGTAAACATTATTGAATACAAAGAAATTTAGAGTAAAAAGAACCAAGGCTGTTTTCTTTTTTTTATTTTTATTTTTTTTTATTGAAAAAAAAAATCCCTGCTTCCTCCCAGCCTCCCATTTCCCTCCCCCTCCTCCCGCCCCTCTCCCCCTCCCCCCACTCCTCTCCCCCTCCCTCTCCAGTCTGAAGAGCAGTCAGGGTTCCCTGCCCTGTGGAAAGTCCAGGGTCTTCTCCCCTCCATCCAGGTCTAGGAAGGTGAACATCCAAACTGTCTAAGCTCCCACAAAGCCAGAACATGAAGTAGGAACAGTAGAGACAGAGACCCACACTGGAACATCGGACTAAGCTCCCAAAGTCCCAATGAGGAGCAGAAAAGAGGGAGAACATGAGCATGGAAGTCAGGACCAAGGCTGTTTTCTTTTTTTTTTTTTTTTGTGGTTTTTTTATTGTTGTTTATTTTTTAGTCTTTTTTTTTCCTTTTTTTAAATTTTTTTATTGAGAAAAAGAAAAAAAAGTTTCCGCCTCCTCCCAGCCTCCCATTTCCCTCCCCCTCCTCCCACCCTTCTCCCCCTCCCCCCACTCCTCTCCCCCTCCCTCTCCAGTCCAAAAAGGTGCTATCCATTTGTAGGTTTTCCTTGACATTAACTGAAAATAATTTTATATCAGAGTTCAAATATCCAAAATGTAAGTATGTGTATTTGTTACAAATATTTACTTAGATAATTAACATTTTTTGTTGTCTGCATTAACAAAAACTGAGCTTAAGGTTGATTTTTTTTTTCTCTCTCTCTTTTTCTAACAAAGAAGAAATGAAAGCCAGCTTCTTGGGCACGCCTGGTTTTGACTTCAGTTTTCCACAGTAAGCTACTGTTTGCCTCTATAAGCTGATCTACCTGTAGCCATATAACCCCAGGCCAGGTCAGTGATATGAACAACAAAAGAAGCCTGAGGAGGAACAGAAAGTGTACCCCGACCTATCTTGAGTTCTGTTGCTTTGATTTAGAGAAAGACTGAAGTAAATTGACCCTTTTAAAAAGCAACATGAAAGTCTCTGTTTGACACCGTGGTTTGTTGCTGTCTTCATAAGAAAGACCTTAAAAAGCACATTACGACCCTTGACTAGGTGTGAATCAGATACAGGCACCTTCTCTCCTGGAGACTCTGACTTCAGCCTCTCCATGGGCTTCCAGAAGGAAGTGATCTTGGCTCTCTTGGGATGACTTCAGTCAGGGAAGTCTTACAATGGGCATGCTAGCAAAATGCTGTGGAGGAATATTGGCTCATTTTACATTCCATGACAAAAAAGAAATTACGTCTTCAAATTATTGCTAGAAAGGGCTAAAATCCTCCCTTGTCCTTTTCATGACATTCCCTGTAGCATATGATCCTGGAAAAGATCAAAACAGTCATTTCCCAGACACAATCAATTGCATTTCTTATGCAATCCAGCTGCCGGTACCTGTGCTCACACAACACACAGGAAGTAGTCCCTGATGGTTAGAATTTCCTAGTCTGTTGTACAATTGTTTTACCTTTCTCTGATATGAGAGCAAAGGAAACGTGTCTTTTTGTAAAGGGTGAGCATCTCGAGTCTCCTCGTGTTTCCCGAACTCTTCACTGACTTTCCCACTTCTTTTAAAGGAGGGAACAGTTTATACTGAAATTTTATGCAAATTCCTTCAGAAATTGTTTTCCCTCCCAGAGAGTTTCCTGAGTTACTGCCTTCTGCCCATTTTAAATGCTGAGTCTGGCACAGAAAAACATTTAAGAAAATGGCAGAAAAATGAGCGTCATCAGCAACTTCAAAGTGAGGCCACACAATTCAGAATTTGTCACCAAAGTCTTTTAGGACTGAACCACACATGGAGGTATTTTTCCCCTCATTTCTCAAAGCATAAAGGAGCTGTGTTGAAGAACACCCCAGCTTATTAATTTTGCAATTGATTATCCTGATTGCATGAAGATTTCAATTGCAAAAACAGGTTTTTAAGGACTAAAAATACAATAATTATGCGGGTTACTTATTGCAGTGAGGCACAGCTACAAGGTCTTAAAGCAGCAGACACTTGAGAACATGGGAGCCATTTGCCCCTCCCTTCACCTGCCTGAAATTTTCACTCATGTTTTTAAAATAAAAGAGGCCAATGACTATGAAATGATAGTAATCAAGACCTCCATGCAATAGCTAAAACCCCAGAATGAATGAGTCATAGGAGCATTACAGATAATTAAAATATGACATTGTCTTGATAAAATATCTGAATGCAATTCAATAGAGCCTGGTCTTCAGAAGGGGGCTCGAGAAATCCTCTGGGGGCTCACCAGTCCTCCAGCTCTCTCTAAGCAAACTCTGCCAGCCCCCATATGTGACTGCTACACAGGTAGCTAGGCTTTCCAAAAGGATGTTTATCCCTCTGACGTTCTTAGGGAATTGTCATTTTCTCGATGAGAATGAAGGAGTATTATAGGCATTTTCTGCCAGGAACCAAAATGAAAAAATAAAATTCTGTACTCTGTACTCTAAACATTCCGGCGTCTCCTCAAGAAAGAATGCCTTGGAACTGCTTTCGTGTGTCCGCATGCTTGTAACCAACTTCATTGAGAAGATGCAGGCAAGCACTGCTGATCGGAATTTTCCTTCATAAACAGAACCATCCGCAAGGCACAGAGAAAGGCTTCTCAAACTGACCTGATGTCCCTCGACAGAAAATCCTGTCTGTTGTGTTTGCTAATGGTACCTGAGCACTTTATTCTGTGACTGGTGTATATCACATGCTTAACAAGTATACTCTGGTCAAATGACTGAGACAAATGTGACCAATGAGGCACCGAAAACTACAGATACCTGGGCTCAGAGTAGACCTGGTGATAGAGAGAGAAACTCCAGAGGGCTGGGAGAACCAAGGAATCCATGCGTTTAACAAGGACTTCAGAGAAATTTTAAGATGAAGACATTCTTTGTTTTAGAACCCAAGTAGATCTGAGACCAAGACTAACTCTAGGGTAGAGTGGAAACAGCCATAAGCTCCCAGTGAAAAAAACAAAGGCAGAAGGGACTGAGTTGATGGTACACCCTGCTCAAGAAGCAACACACTGAGAGTCCCAACTCCACGGCAAAACATCTTCAGAAGGGTTACCTTTCCCAATGTCCCAGTAGTGTATTTATGGACAGACGGTATTCAAAAAGCTCCACCAAGTGATGATGGTTAAAATCTGCCAAGCAGTTGGCTCACCGCCTCTTAGGGGGTTAAAATGCTGATACCATGGAGGCTCTTCTCTTGTGCAGTGGACCAGCTTGTAAGCTTGGCTGCAGGACTGACCGACAGGCCACTCTAGTTCTCCTGGGGGCTGGGACAGGCATAGAAAAGACAAGGAGCGGAATCT
Source organism: Neodon shergylaensis (assembly GCA_025134845.1). Taxonomy (NCBI): domain Eukaryota; kingdom Metazoa; phylum Chordata; class Mammalia; order Rodentia; family Cricetidae; genus Neodon; species Neodon shergylaensis. The sequence goes on from JABTXL010008822.1 coordinate 4,446,839, forward strand.
GTGCTCATGGGTGGGGTTCCCCTTGTATTTTGTTTTTAGTTCACGTTTTAAAGACTAGGTTAGGTGGAGTGTGTGTGTGTGTGTGTCTGCTGTTGTTTAATAGTCAAGCAGGGCGGCATCTCACTCCACATCTTTTCACACGTGCTAGAAAAGCAATTGATTCTGGTCCTGTCTTTTCCTGTATAATTTTTGATCCAGTCTGGGTTTCTGCTAGACTCGCCTGTCACTATTTCCTACACAAATGACAATCCACAACACTCAGGAAGGGTGAAGACACACCTTGTAATGTCTCTGCCCTCTCCTACCCCACCACCCCATTCCATGCTGGGCAGCCTTCTATATTTGAAAAATGTATACATTTCATCGAAGGAATTGGTACTAACGGGGACATCTTTAAATTGGTTCTCAGGCTTGATTTCTTGAGAGAGGAAATGGGAAAGGTTACCACTGAAGACCTCGGGTGGCTGCGATTTCAGGAGCCTGAAGGACAAACTCAATTACGCTCTCCTGTGCCTACAGCTCCCTGCGCAGCACCAGGTAGTTTTCCCAGTGGCTTTGACTGCACCGTGATGTTCTGGTGATGCCAATGTCCACAGAGATAAGCAGTGGGGTTTCCTGGAAATTATTCCCATCCTCCCATCTACTTAGAAAGGAAACTAGTGCTTAATATGCGATCAGCATGGCAAGATGGGACAGTTACAGCGCATGCTCCGAGTCTTGCTGTCCGCCTGTCCGCGGTTCAATCAGAGGCACCCTCACTATCTACATGCAGACTAAAGAAAATACTGTTTTGCCAGCACAATTTGTTAAAGATGCTCTCTTTTTTCCATTGTATACTTTTAGCTTCTTTATCGAAAATCAGGTGCTCATAGGTTTGTGGGTTAAAGTCAGGGTCTTCTATTCGATTCCATTGGTCGACTTCTCTGTTTTTATGCCAATACCAAGCTGTTTTCACTATTGTAGCTCTGTAATAGAGTTTGAAGTCAGGGATGGTAATGCCTCCAGATGTTCCCTTATTGTATAAGATTGTTTTGGCTATCCTGGGTTTTTTGTTTTTCCATATGGAGGTGGGTGGTCCTTGGACTTCCCACAGGACAGGGAACCCTGTTTGCTCTTTGTGCTGACGAGGGAGGGGAACTTGATTGGGGGAGGGGGAGGGAAAGGGGAGGCGGCGGTGGGGAAGAGACAGAAGTCTTTAATAAAAAATAAAGAAAAAAAAATAAAATAAAATAAAATAAAATAAAAAGAATGTTACTGATGAAAACATACATGAGAAAAGCAAAAAAAAAAAATACTGAATATTCAAGACGCCCGTGTGAACTCCAGCTCAGATGCCGTGGCAAGCCCTATTGCAGAAGTGAGATGTACCCGGTAGAAGGCTTGAACGCTAAAGGCTCAACATGATCCAAATTACCATCTATTCTGTTGCCACGGCTTACTTCCTCGAAAAGTCAATCACAGATCCATTTTACTCTAAATTGAGTGAGTTCAGCAAAGGTGTGGGACCTGAAGGATCGCTGTCACTCATATTAGCTTTCCCTTGAATGCTAGTCTGTCTGCAGGATGTCAGCTATGGGGAGGGGCGAGCCTGTGATCACCGGCCCGCCACGCTTCAATCCTCACACTAACAGGAAAGCAGACTGGGCATTTCTGGACTGCTAGGGTTAACAATGTCCAAATAGATGGCTCAGGGCATTCCTAACGATGCTTCCCCACTCTACGGGATAATAGAAACCCTTTCTCTCTGTTTTATGAAAATATCTATTGGTTTCATAATTATATGCAACGTGATAAATTATCTTTTGTGAAGACATCCAGCTGTGTATTTATTTACTCCTGGTCCAATACTAAAGCCAGCATGTAGCTATTTTGATTTTAAAATTATGAAATGTCATTCCCCCCAAACAGTGAATATCTCCTATAAGAACTATGAGCAACTAACATCTGTTTAAAATTGTGGTCATTTTCCCACAGTTTCCTTGCATATAAGACATCCACAACATTAGGGGAATATTGATTTAGATTTTTCCTTTCAGAAACATGCAAATTACCCTAACCACACTAAGAGGTGGTTCGAGATTTTCTCACCTACAGGTGATTTGCCTGACCCTACTCTACTTCCTGACTGTTGTGTTATTAAATAAATAAAATCACAAACTAAACTCACATTCCTCTATATATACTCATAAAAGTGCATGTCCCCAAATGCCAGTGACAATAACATAACTTCCACTCAAGTTATGGCGGGCTGGATGAGAAGATCAGAGGGCACCAAAGCCGAGCATGAAGACTAGTGATACTGGCAATTAGTACAAGACCTGGAGTAGTACAAGACTTTTCATGTGTCTTGCCTTGATTTGCCTCCGGTACTAACCACCCAAAAAGGAACAGGCAGCATTTAAGGTTTCTGGCAAACGGCTGGGCAAAGGTTCATGATATAACAAGAATTCAACTGAGATAACTTCCCAAAAATTAGAAACCCGTTTGAACTGCTGCTGTTGCTGAGTGCCTGGGGCTGTTTGGAATGGAAAGAATTCTACAGCTAATTAGAAATACACAGGATGAACCAAAAGCTACGGAGAAACCCTGTCTCAAAAAATCAAAAAAAAAAAAAAAAAAAAAAGAAAGAAAGAAATACACAGGATTAGGAAGTGGAGTCTGGCATTGTTTCCCCTCCTGTGCGAAGCTGAAGCTCTTCCTGAAGAGCGGCTGTGTGCCAGTTTACAAACGACGGATCTCCCTGTTGAGTCTGCAAACCTGTGCAGCAGATTCTAGTCGTCACTGAAATCAGACACAAATAAACAGAATAGGATACGTTCTGCTCGTCTTTAAATCATGTACATATGCAAATCTTAGTAGTCGTGAATATGCAAGCTTGTTTTAATTAATGCAGAAGACTATAGAAGTATTAATTAATAACTGATTGGCATTCCTTAATGGTCCCAGAATAAGAATATTGTAATAAGTTTTTTTCAGATTATCTCCCTGCTTTGACTACTCAGTAGTCAAAAACAAACAAAAAAAAAACTTGCCTGACCGACTTCCTTTCTGATTTTTAAATAAAATGCAGAGGAAGATGCTATGATTTAAATGTTCCCTAAAAGTCTTGGGTTCAAACTGAAATCTCTGATGTATCAGCGTTGAGAGGTAGGGCGTTTGGGGACTACTCCGACTGAGAGCTCTGGACTGCTTAGCATTGAGTGACTATAATCTGCCCGCAAAGAACTAACAAGGCATTGTTGCAAGAGGTCCTTCCGCTCCTCCAGCCAATAACCGCTGAGATACCAGCCCATTGGGGCGTGGTCTCTCTCTTTAAAAAAGGGGCCACTTCCCTCCTCCCTCTCTTTGCTTCCTGCTCGGCTTCCTGCGACTAGACTCCTTCCTGATTACGCAGAGGGCTGTTGTCTAGGACAGTGATCTGTAAGTTTTTTCCCCTTTAAATAAATACCACCTTATTAATCATAATTCCAAACTGGTGTGGGGTTGTTTGTGATTTACGCCTTCATCAAGGCATTGGCATCCTTTTCTCCCTTCTGCTGGGCGATGATGTGACGTTGATCCCAAGCTACCCTTACAGATAGAGAGGCAGGACCACAACCGGGCTCAAGCCTGGGCTTTCCTAGATGCTGGCACTGTAAGAAATCCCTGTTGGTCCTAAGTAGAGTACCAAAGAGTGCACTAGCCCTCTGCTCACTCACTGGTTGCGGATAACAGAGTGCGGAACTCCCAGAGCAGCATGACTTTGCAAGAAGTAGGTTCAGAACCTAATGTGTTTCTCTTTGCTCTTCATCTCTGTCTGTTTCACTGTACTGTACTTCCTTCGATCTCTGCACAGTGGGAAAATCAAGGTGTATTGTATACAAAAACCTCCTGTAAGCCCCTGGGGCTTACCGTACACCTCCCAGAGACCTGTAGATGGAAGGCGTTAAAGAAACACCCACCACAGGTCCCCACCTGGGGCCATCTTGGTGTCCGAGGGCCATGCTTCTGGGACCATGCTGATCTGAGCGGCCTGTGCTGCCACCCAGAGCCAAAGTGTCCTCTGGGCCCAAGCTGCTGCCGAGAACCATGTCTGGGTCCTTGGTCCTGCTGCAGCTGTAGTCTGTCTTGATGTCCATGGCCCGTGGGGACAATAGGAACCATGCTGGATGAAATCAAGGGGCCATGCTGAGCCAGCTCCACCCTTCGCTGGCCCTGAGAAAGCTGGCCCTGCCCCTTACTGGTCCTGATCCTCACAGGAATGCTACTCCCCACACCCTCCTCCGACCCTCCTGGAAGAGAAGGGCCTCTCCCCTTACCACAGGTGTGGGAGAACTGGCCCTGTTAGCAAGGGCAGAGAAGAACTGACTCTTCTGTTCGCCTCAGGCGGTTGGCCCCAGTGGCCTAGGCTGACCAGCTCAGTTGCCATCCAGGTCCACATCCACATTTACCCCATCTGTGACCTGATGGAGCCCGTGAAGGGACCAGACATGTGGAACAATTCTGCAGGATACCTGAGAGGCGTTCTGGTGAGGGCTCGGGAGTCCGGACCAATGACTCACTGCAATGAGCATTGACAAGCAAGGCTGTTGTACTAAAGGGTGTACTGCGCAAGACACCGAGGCTCCCACCGTCACTAAGATCAATAAGGAGGTGCTGGAGAGACAGGAAAGATGGAGGAATGAATAGGTTTTGTGGTTTGTTTATTTTGGCTTGGTTTGGTTCTAATTTCTTTTTTTATTTTCTTTTTTTGGGGATGGTGCAAGGGTGAGGGGCAGATATGGAAGGGATAGTGATGAATGGAATTGGGGTGCAAGATGTGAAATGCTCAAAGAATCAATAAAAATATGTTAAAAAAATAGACAAGAAAGAAAGGAAAAAAGAAAAGAAACACCCACCAAATAGCAAGGTATGGATTTTTGAATACATGAAAATCTTTTTCTTCAAATACTGAGTGGTTTCTCTGGGCCTGTGTGTTTGTACAATGCACGTATCCACATTCTCTACTTGTGTATACATGCACATGTCTGGTAATGTCAGATTTTCATAAAACACTCCAGGTTACAGTTCAACTTCCCACTCGGGAAGACAGTGCTTCCACGGGATGACACGATGGGTCCTTTGCTTCTTTATCAATAAGACAGGAAGAGATTTTGCTTGTATTGGTGTCTGTTCTTTGAAGTGAAGTGAAACCCCACCGCTTTTATTTTGTTGGTAAAAATCCTTAAGAACCCTCCTATCTTTGACCCCATATGGAGTCCTATAATCTAGTCTCACTTGGGGCACCAGAACCTTTTAGGCCATCACTGCTGAAATTGGTACTGGAAAGGAAAATAATATCTCTCGGGAAAGTCAGAGAGACTAACAGGAAATTGTGTGAGGAGAATATTAGAAAGAAGGAGCTGAGAGGAATTTCTGTATCTTGCTTTTACTCTCTCTTTGAATGTTAACTCTTTGGTGTTTACAATATTCTGGCTTGCTTTCCTTTGATGCATAAAAATAGAATATATGTAAGTGATATATATATATATGTGTGTGTGTGTGTGTGTATAATTGAAATGAATTCACAACACTTGGGGTGATAACACTCCCCTTGAGAGCCATGGACTATCTAACAAAACCACAGTGCCAGACATGGGACGCCTCCATTTGAGTTGTTGGTCATAGAGATCCAAGAGATTTCCAAAACAATATAGGCCCTTGCTGTTGCCCTTGGTTGCCTCCCAACAACCTGAAGGTAGCATCCCACGGCTGAAGACACCACACACTTCAGACACAGGACTTGGAAGACTCAAGCCGGAAACCTCCTTTCTGAGGACCAGCTCTCAGAGTATTGGAAGGTGCTGTGCAGCACCAAGGAAGACAAGCAATCAAAAGTCCTACCCAGCTGCAAAGCCTGCACATCATAATGGCTGGCCTGGTAAGATACAGCGGAGGTTTACAATAGCTGGGCTTAAGTCTTAGTGGTAACCAACATCTGTCTGCTTGGACTTCAGGACCCCCAACAGGAGCAAAGCCGAGCCTGCTACTGTAACCCAGCCACCTGCCGATGGTCAAGGTCATTTAGAGAAGAACTTGCTACTGTCCCTTTCCTAAACCAGTACTATTTCTTACTGTGTTCTACATGCTTAATCCTTACGGCCATAGAGTAGAGATCATCACACTGCTACTGGTGGAAGTATAAGAAAAAGTCACTTCTGCTTGTAAACAAAAGAAGCTGCATCTGTAACCGACTGTGGAGGGGTCTTGGAGGACGGCTCGGTGGGTAAAGTACTTATTGTACAAACATGAGGACCTGAGTTCTTAGCCCCAGCACACATGTAAAAGCCAACTCTGGGGATGCTTAACGGTAAGTCCAGAGCCGAGAGAGTGCAGACGGACAGATCCTGGGGGGTTTCTAGTCAGCTAGTCTAGCCCAAATGGTGAACTCTAGGTTCAGCAAGAGACCCTGTCTCAAAAATATAAGGTTAAGAATGACAGAGGAGACACCCAGTGTTCATGTCTGGTCTGTACACATACACACGCATTCATCGCACGCACACACACGCATGTGCACACATGCAACACAGGTATAACCTTTATCTCTGGACCTAATGCCGGAAATAAAAACCATGTCAGGTATTTCCAGTAGAAATGGGTGTAATACAAAAATAGGTAAATCATTACTGAAGGAACTAAAAAAAAATACTTAAAGAAAAACCCTTTTCAAAATATTAATGCTAAGATCCTTACATAATTAATTATGTCATTTTTAAATGTAGTTTTAGCTGCGGCGCCTACAAAAAGTTATCATTGAATAATTGTTCAACTTCTAGTGTGGTGACTAGCATTCTTTTTTCTTCAGTTTAACTCAACAATTTTGATTATTCTAGGTTTGTTACTTTAAGTTGCTTTGACCAAGTTTTGATAAAAACAAAATCTAAAGATAATAGCTTTAAGAAATTGTTTTTGTCAATGCAATTTAAACAGTCAGCCAATTGTCCAGGACCAAATGTATGGGCATTTATGTGGTAGTTTAAAAGTAATTGGCCCCCATAAGCTCACAGTGAGTGGCACTATTAGGAGGTGTGACTTTGTTGGAGTAGGTGTGGCCTTGCTGGAGGAAGTGTGTCACTGTGTGGTATGCTTTGAGGTTTCTTATGCTCAAGATACTGCTCAGTGTCTGACGCCATTTCCTGTTGCCTTCCGATCAAGATACGGCCAGCACCATGTCTGCCTGCATGTCATGATGATAATAGACTAAACCTCTGAAACAGTTAGTCACCACCTCAATTAAATGTTTTCCTTTGTAAAAGTTGCCATGGTCATGGTGTCTCTTCACAGCAATAGAGCCCCTAAGACAGAAATTAGTACCAGGGATGGGGTTTGAACCTATGGGGATATACTTCTGTCTTAGGATCTCCTTTGCTATGAAGAGACACCGTGACCCCAACAACACCTTTAAAGGAAAACATTTAATTAATGGCTTACAGTTACAGAGGTTTAGTCCATTATCATCATGGTGGGGCATGGCAATGTACAGGTAGACATGGTGCTGGAGAAGAAGCTGAGAGTTCTACATCTTACAGGCAACAGGAAGTGAACTGAGTTACTAAGTATGGCATAAGCATATACAAGACCTCAAAGCCTGCCTGCATAGCGACACACATCCTCCAACAAGGCCACACCTACTCCAACAAAGTCACGCCTCCTAATAGTGCCACTCCCTATGAGCTTATGTGGACCAATTACATTCAAACTACCATATCTTACTTGAAATTTTCACAAAAGTTTAAAGTTTATGATTATTTAACCTATAGGAAGTATATGAAAGATTTCCTTATACAAGGTGTTCCCTGCAAGTACCTCCTTCAAGCCAAAGACAATGGCTGGAGAGATGAGTCAGTGGCTGAGCGCACTTGTTCTTGCAGAGGACCTGGGTTGGAGTTCGAGAACCCACACAGTGATTCCCAACCATCTATAACTCCAGTTATGAGGGATCAATGCCTTCTTCTGGGTCATTCATACACATAAATGAAATACATTTTCTAAAAATTAAAAAAACAATCAAACAAGCATTTCCCCTTTCTCCCAGGGATGATTGGCTATGACAGATTACTGAAGTTTAATCTCGTCCCTCAAGAACATGCTCTTTGAAGTCAGTCATGTTCTTCCATTGCTACGGTAATTTACTTGCGTAGGCAATGGACCATTAATTAAATGAATGAATTAAATAAGTATTCAGTAATTCATTGTTGAATGACATTTAACAAATTTTAGACTGTTAGATTATTTACTGTAGACATGATGTGACCCAGAAGATTCCAGATTTATTCATTTTAATATAATTAAAACTTGTTATCCGTTGGTAATTGCCTCACTGTTCCTTGCTCCTCTACTAAAAACTGTTAGCCTTCTCTCTGTCTCTGTGAGTTTCACAGTTTTAGAGTTCTTATAGCTGGGTTAAAACATCAAAATAAAGTATTAAAATTAGACATGATCATCTCAATCAAGTCAGAAAAAGTGTTTGACAGACTTCAACTTCCTTTCATAATAAAATCGCTCAACACTTTGGGGTTTATGAGAGAGCTTCTCTGCATAGAACAATTGTCAAATAAGTCAACAAACATATAACCATACATGACCACACTCACCGTCAGATTCTGTGCTGAAGTGCTGAAAGCTTCCCCTGCAAATCTACGACAAAGGGAGCATGCTTTTCATCACAGCTCAGCAGAGGCTAAGGGTGAGTCATGTGTGTGAATAAATGTACCATAGTATGTTTTTAAATACAGACTACTGAAACAAGTAGTGGAGTTACATGAGATAAGTCAGGAGCAATGCAAACATCCCAGTTTGCTTCTCTGTATCAGTGATACAATTCTAACCCAAACCAGCCAGAGGAGGAAAGGGTTAGTCATCTTACAGCAGCGGCTCTCAACCCCCTTTGGCGGCTGAATGACCCTTTCCACAGGTGTCGCCTAAGGCCATCGGAAAGCACAGATATCTGCATTAGGATTCATAACAGTAGCAAAATTACAGTTACGAGGTAGCAACAAAAATAACTTTATGATTGGGGTCACCACAACATGAGGAAGTGAATTAAAGGGTCACAGCTGCAGGAAGGTTGAGAACCATTGACTTACAGTTTGTAATCCAGTAGAGAGGGCAACTGGGCGAGAACTGAAGCAGAGGCGGCAGGAACTCTGCTTCCTGGCTTGCTCCTCAGGACTTGCCCTGTTTGTTTTATTATAGAACCCAGGACCAGCTGTTCAGGAGTGTTACCTCCCACAATGAGCTGGGCTTTCCCACATCGGTCATCAGCCAAGACAGTGCCCCACAGACTTGCCTGCAGGTCAACCTGACTGAGGTATTTTCTCAATTGAGTGTCCCTCTTCCCAGACTCTAGCTTGTGTCCGGTTGACAAAACTAACTAGCAAACTGACACTTTAAAAAGGTGGTGATTCTTTACGATGGTGAGAGATGGGGCACTGAGTGCTACCCAACCATGCCTGCTGGCATCTTCGTAACACATAAATACTGGCCACCGACAAAAGGTTATTCATAAATACTCTTTAATGTAATGATTACTTGTAAGAAAATAAACAGCGTTAGAAGTAGTTCAAAAACAAAAAGGAAACTCATGATTTTAGTAATTTCTGAGAATTCACAGGGATTTTGAGCTTCTCTTCCCATTTACTAGAGATTAAGATCTTGTGGAAATTTGGAAATACCACAGTCAGGTCATGGGTTAACATTTTAATTTTGAGAGCTTGTGAAAGGGAAAGGAGTATGTTTTCTTATACCGCACTGTGATCCTACTTATTTAAAGTTTTACAAGAACAAAATAATTTAATAGAAACTTTATGTATACAATAATAGATTTCATGACATTTCATAATAGATAATTGTACCTTACCTTTATTAGATCATGATCTCACTATTGTACATATGGTTAAATTTAGATTCCACATATGGGGGAAACATGTTGTATATTATCTTTCTCACCCACTCCCACCTTTCCCTGTCTTTAGTGATCTTCCTTCCACATATTCCTCTTTCACTTTTATATTCTGTATGCATAAACACTTAAAAAATATCTAAATCCAGATTCTACATGTATTACAAAGTGTATCTTTTACCTTTCTGAGTCTGGCTTACTTACCTTAACGTGTTGTTCTCTATCTCTACCCATTTCTCTGCAAGGCACATAGCTTCATTCTTCCTATGACTGAGCAAACTTGATTGTCTGTACGTACACCACCTCTTCTTTGTCCACTTACCTATTGACCGAGTGTGGTTGGTCAGAAAAGCTTCCTTTTCATGTTTTTATTAGCACAGATAAATTTGCATAGCAATGGGTTTCATCATGACTTTTTCTTTTTTTTTATTTTATTGAAAAAAAAATTTCCGCCTCCTCCCAGCCTCCCATTTCCCTCCTCCTCCCCCCACTCCTCTCCCCCTCCCCCCACTCCTCTCTCCCCCCACTCCTCTCCCCCTCCCTCTCCAGTCTGAAGAGCAGTCAGGGTTCCCTGCCCTGTGGAAAGTCCAAAGTCCTCCCCCCCACCATCCTGGTCTAGGAAGGTGAACATCCAAACTGGCTAGGCTCCCACAAAGCCAGAACATGAACTAGGATCAAACCCCTATGCCATTGTCCTTGGCTTCTCAACAGCTCTCATTGTCCGCCATGTTCAGAGAGTCCGGTTTTATCCCATGCTTTTTCAGTCACAGTCCAGCTGGCCTTGGTTAGCTCCCAATAGATCAGCCCCACTGTCTCCGTGGGTGGGTGCACCCCTTGTGGTCCTGACTTCTTTGCTCATGTTCTCCCTCCTTCTGCTCCTCATTGGGACATTGGGAGTTCAGTCCGGTGCTCCAGTGTGGGTCTCTGTCTCTATCTCCATCCATCGCCAGATGAAGGTTCTATGGTGATATGCAAGATATTCATCAGTATGGCTATAGGATAGGGTCATTTCAGGTTCCCTATCCTCAGCTGCCCCAGGAACTAACTGGGGACATTGCCCTGGGCACCTGGGAGCCCCTCTAGGTCCCAGGATAGCCAAAACAATCTTATACAATAAAAGAACTTCTGGAGGCATTACCATCCCTGACTTCAAACTCTATTACAGAGCTACAGTAATGAAAACAGTGTGGTATTGGCATAAAAACAGAGAAGTCGACCAATGGAATCGTATAGAAGACCCGGATTTTAACCCACAAAGCTATGAACACCTCATTTTCGATAAAGGAGCTAAAAATATACAATGGAAGAAAGAAAGCCTCTTCAACAAATGGTGCTGGCACAACTGGATGTCAACCTGTAGAAGAATGAAAATAGACCCATATCTATCACCATGCACAAAACTCAAGTCCAAATGGATCAAAGACCTCAATATCAATCTGAACACACTGAACCTGATAGAAGAAAAAGTGGGAAGTACCCTACAACAGATGGGCACAGGCGATCGCTTCCTAGGTATAACCCCAGCAGCACAGACATTAAGGGCAACATTGAATAAATGGGACCTACTGAAACTGAGAAGCTTCCGTAAAGCAAAGGACACTGTCACTAAGACAAAAAGGCAACCTACTGACTGGGAGAAGATCTTCACCAACCCCGCAACTGACAAAGGTCTGATCTCCAAAATATATAAAGAACTCAAGAAACTAGACTTTAAAATGCTAATTAACCCAATTAAAAAATGGGGCACTGATCTGAACAGAGAATTCTCAACAGAAGAAGTTCAAATGGCCAAAAGACACTTAAGGTCATGCTCAACCTCCTTAGCGATCAGGGAAATGCAAATCATCATGATTTTTTCATGCATGTATTTTGAGCATGTTCAACCCCTTCATCTTTTGAACTCCTTTCCCTGTTTCCCATCCTCTTACTGATCCTCCTGCTTCCATGACCCAGTGAGTTCCATTAGAATTGCTTACGACACGAGGAAGGGATATTTACACGAGCATAGACTCCGTGGCTATGGCACCAAAGAAAATGTTTCCGCCTCCCTAACAACCATCAGTTGCCTGTATAAATCCTCAGGGAGACACGAGACGTTGAGACCCCCACCTATGACAGGATGCTGGCAGGCCCAGCTGCATGCAGAGGTGAGGGCTTATGAATTCCCAGCTGCTGTCGAGCCGTCAAGAATGCAGCATTTATCTCATGCCCAGAAGACAGCATTCCACAATACTCCACCCTTCCTCCAACTCTTACATTCTTTCCACCTGCTGCTTCTGCCGTGTTCTCCAGATCAAGGAGAGGGTTGCATGGATATCCTCTGTGTACATACTTCAGGAGAAGAATTGTCATCCATAGTCAATGATTTTAAGACATTATTTTCAAATGCAAAGACTAAGAATAATTAGATGAATTCAAAGTCCTATTTTTTTTAATTGCACCTAAGAGAAATGCAGAAAGCTAAGGGTACCTGAAGTCTTGAGAAAAGACTCACTAAATGGATGAAAGAGTTCTTCAGAATAAAATACCTGACTCTAGAACTGTGGCTGATCAGTGTTCTGTATTTTAAACACATACTGACTTAGTAGACAAAACCTGACTGAAGGTAACTTTGTTCCACACACTTAATTCTGAGAACATTTTTTTGTACCCTTTCTACTTCTCTTATTACACATGGTCGTGAGCCACCATGTGGTTGCTGGGAATTGAACTCAGGACCTTTGGAAGAGAAGGCAATGCTCTTAACTGCTGAGCCATCTCTCCAGCCCAACCCTTTCTACCTTTCTTAATCTACTCTGCTTTTCTCAACCATTTCTGAGCAGATCTTTGGATTCAACTATATTTTAAAAAAAAATGCTCAATTTCTTCTATTACACCCCAAAAGATGTTGACACAGGAAGAGATGTCGCTGATCTGTAACATTCTTTTGAAAGCATATGTAGATACCTTGCAGTCAGTCTTAGAGTGCGTACAAGCATGAGACACTGTGTGAAGACAGAACGTGTCTAAAAATCAGAACTGGTAATGAAACCACGAACCACTAGCGCATCTTCCACCGCTGTTGTCAGTGTGAAGCTAAGTCCGCCTCTGCTAATATACAGAATCGTGCCAGGCATAGAGGATTCAGAAACAAGCCAGAAATGGTCCCCAAATTCAAGAAAGTCACAGTCCCATGGAACAAGAAAGGTGCCAGTGCTAGATTTTTTTTTAAACAGAATGGCTTCTGAGAAACCAGTTCTTCAAAGGGACCCAGGAGAAGTGGGGAGATCGTTGTGATGGATCGCTGGAAACGAGTATCAAAGCAGAACGTGACTAGGACATGAGAAGACCGGAGGGGCTTTCCTCCAAGGGAGAGCAGCAAAACCAATGGAAAAGAGGCAGAAGTGTGTTGTCAGTAGCAGATGTGACAATATCCTAGTTCCTGGGAAGAGTCTAGAAAGGATGGGAGAAAGTGCATTTGGCCTGGATGATAATTAACAGTTACCTGAAGAGTTCAGTTTATACTTGACTGGTTTTCACAGACTCCAAGATCCCTGCATTTACGAGATCCCTTGGTATCTCAAACCAGTTCTTTGTTCAACTCCTGTGTTAATTACCTTCATTCTAAAATGGAATTTTCTTTTTTTCTTGCCAAGAAGGGAATGATTTCACTTTTGCCTTTCTTCCCTTTTGATTCTTTCCACTTAAGTTTTTGTAGATACGTAGACACACCCTTTAAGCCAAGGTTTCAATGAAGAAAACTAACCCATCCAGTTAATAGCCTTGTCCCTGACGACGCTAATATGGAGACAGTGCCTTCTTATTGCTCAACAGGGTGAGACTTTGAAAAAGGCTTGGGCATGTGCGTGGAGCCAATGTGTCTGCCTTCAGCCACCTCCTTCTCTTGCATTGCCAAAGAAACAGAAGCAAAGGAACCATCTCCTTATTGTTCTCTTGCATAAGCAGGCCTGCAGCCCACGGCGGGGAGGTGGAATCTGAGCATTTTATATGACCTGCTAGGAGAGGGTGGGGTTCCTGTCTCAAAATCCCTGCTCTTAAAAGCTGGGGCGATAGGGCCCTGCTGGCTAGCTAATATAAAGGAGAAATTCTGGCCTGCAAGCCTGTTGACGGCTGCTAGTGGGAAAGAATTCTAGAACACTTTCTTGTTCTCACGAACAGTTGGAAGAAACGCAAGCCACCCCTGACAACTCGAAGACCAGCAGCCCCATGCCACATCTCAAGCCTCAAGAGGCCACGTCATTCCTCAGTTGACCAGGCACACACAATTGAGTTCTTTTGAATCTAGCATCATAATCGTTGGGACATATTTTGTAGCATAGTTTATGATGACATTTATGAGCTATGTATGCCTCATAGAAATCTTTCAAGGTGAGTAAAGATAATCCAACAGATGGGAAAAGTGTAGGGAGCCTCAGAGCAGGCTACAGCAAGCTAAAGCCCAAGAAACAGAGAAACAAACCAACAAAAATTATTCAACAAACATACATCCTAAATGAGGGTTATGTCTTTTTGAGTAGAAACAGAAAACACTAGTTAAGAAAGTAAGTATGGAGCTGCAATAAAAATAAAAGAGAGTCAGGTGATAGTGGCACACACCTTTAATCCCAACACTCAGGAGGCAGAGACAGGCAGATCTTTTGAGTTCAAAACCAGCCTGGTCTACAGATCGAGTTCCAGGATGGCCAGGGCTACACAGAGAAGCCCCATCTCAAAAAAACACATCAGAAGATTCTGGGGACATCACAAATGCTCCTTGGCCCATTTCACTAGCAAGGAAATTGTTTATTAAAAAAAATCTGGAAGAATAATTTCAAAGATATGAGATAGGTATACAAAATGTAATTTCAGCGAAAGAAACAGAACAGGCTAAAGTCAGACCGGTCACGTCGATACACCAAGTGTGCACCTGATGTCTATAGGCATCGTCCAATTTGTTTAGGACGGTGAAATTGCTGTAAGCGCCTGAGAACCATGGGCCTTCTGTTTGCTTTCTCATAACCTCTTTGTTTGCTTGTTTGTTTGTTTGTTGAGAAAGGGTTTCTGTACGTAACAGCCCTGGCTGTCCTGGACCTCGCTCTGTAGACCAGGCTGGTCTTGAACTCACAAAGATCTGCCTGCCTCTGCCTCTTGAGTGCGGGGATTAAAGGTGTGTGCCACCACCGCGGGGCTTGTTTTTCATAACTTCTTGAAACAGAAAACCCAGATATACCCAGAATGATATGATTTTGGGTAAAAATCTACTTTCCATTAAAACTTTTAAACTGCTGTTAAAATTTCTTAGAAAGATGACGATTTTTTTAAAAACAAATTACTTCTGAAGGCCACACAAGCAAAGCTGGATGACAAGGAGACAAGCCCTCGAGGTGGTGACTGTAGTCAGGAGCACATTTCAAGAGCCAGGTTCTGCTTTGCAGCCCTGAGCTCACATTGTCCCAGGCATGTGTGGATCCTACTCAAAGCCGCATCCCTACTTTAGAGCCTTTCATTTTTGCATTTTTTTTTCTGAAAAATTGCCTGAACGCATAGCCTGGGCACTCTCTTTGAATCTTTAAGGCAAAGTGCTCAGACTTTCTCCCTTCTCTTCAGTCTCTTGGAGTTTCTTATCTAACCTACTTTAAATGTTGTAAGGTTATCATGAAGGCAGAAACACCTTATTCAACAGATAATGAGGGTTGCAGTAGAAGACCAAGCATACAAGAGAGCCTAGGTTCAATCTCTAATACCTACTTCAAATATATATTTTATTTTTTATAAATATGAACATATATTTGTATATAAAATAAAAATAAATACATGTATTTTATTTATAAGTATAGATTTATATATAATAAGAATATATAAATATTATATAATATGCACATATATTGTGTATTCATATATATTTACACATAAATGTGAATAAAGAATGGAGAATGGCGTTATGATTCATCCAGTTGCCACAAGGAAACCCAGTTGGTATCCTTAATTTTCCCTTCCTCTTCTTCCTCACACAGCCAGTGGCCTGGTCTAGCGAATCCCTTTCCTTCTACTCTATTGACTGTGGCTTCATGTCAGGCTACACTAGTCTCAGTCCGTCCTAAGGAACCTCCAGGCTGCCTCCCACGCTTTGTTTCCAGCCCACGGAGTCTTGTTCTCACTGCTTCAGGAACCTGGGGGAAGGCAGGTAACGTTACTGGTTCCAGTACACTTACCTACCCAGTCCCAGTCCTGGCCCTGTCTTCCCTGGCTGGAGCCCTTTCTATCTCTACCCTGATCCCTTTCTCATGTTCCCTAAATCGCTCTATCGCAAGCACACTGATATCTGCAGCAGCAAATATGAGTGCTTATTATTTGTGATTTCAGTGTGGGTTCTTCCTGAACACAGTCATAGGATCTTTCCCTCAACCCTCAGCCCTCTTCCTCTGTATTGAGAATCCTTTCAAATGTCTCCCAAAGTATCCTACCTCTAGTACGTTTTGTTGACAGCAATTGTCTATGAGCCCCCCTCAGGATAAAGATAGACATTTTGGCTTTAGAACCCTAATAAAAGACATACTATTCAGCAGAGTGCTGAATATTCACGATGGCGAGCGTGTGAATGAATAAACTCCTGTTTCGAGTCAGCATTCAATGACCATTAGTTTGGTCCATTCCTTCAGATCAAGTCCAGACACAAGGGATTTCTAAAATGAATATTTTTCTGAAGGAAATCCTTGAGTCTATGGCCATGCCATCTTGCTGGAGCTCAAAAGCGAAGTGGAATCAGTCCTGGTAGGCATCGAGAGGAGAAATGCTCTGAGATTTTAGGTCCCTTCTCTATGGCCTGCAGCTGTCTGTTTCCTATTTCTCTGCCTTCCCACATCTGCAAACACAGTGCACATCTCACACACAACGCCAATGGCTCAGTGAGGTGTCCAGAGCCTACCCTTCCCCAGAGCTTCTAGACATTTGGATCTTGAATTTTTTCAGAGTTCCTGGGAGACTTCATTTAAACGTGTCTGTGCCTCATTCTCTGAGCAAGTCTGTGGGGGGACCCAGTGACAATAATTCTCAAAAACAGTCCCTTGAGCAACGCAGCAGATCTGTCAGCCTGCAAACACCTGCCCCGAGTCAGACAGAGTTGTGAAGAACATCAGGAAGCATCGCAGAGCCCAAGCCGGCTTCCCAGGCTCCCTCAGCAGAAAGCTGCTGCTGCCAGGAGGGAACATGCATGCTCGTTTGTACTCATGTTATTCCAAAACGGTTTAGGGAGCTTATGGGCAACACCATTCTGCTAACAAACAGGAAAACACAGAAGCTCGCCTAGTCCCACATCCACTGATGACCAGCTGGCGCCTCTAATTTCGTTTCCTTTGCTGTGGTGACATGTCACTGTAGAAAGCAACCAAGTGGAGAGTTCTTTCTAGCTCACCATTTCAGATGACAGTCTATCACAACGCGATGCCACCCCTCTGGGATGGGCCATCCTGCGTCAATTTCCTTCATGAGGACAACGCTCCCATAGACCTACCTACTCTACACAATTCTCACTGAGACTCTCTGCTCAGGGGATTCCAAGTGTATCACAGTGACAATCCAACCATCAGTGCAGCCCTCCTGTCTTAGCCAGGGCTTCTATTGCTGCGACTAAACACCACGACCAAAAAGCAAGTCGGGGAGGAAGGGTTTCCTACACTCACACTGCAGCATTGCTGTCTACCACTGAAGGAAGTCAGGACAGGAGCTGGTGCGCAGGCCATGGAGGCAGGGCGGGCTGCTTCCCAAGGCTTGCTTAGGCCACCTTCTTGTAGAACCCAGGACCACCAGCCCAGGGATGGCACCACCCACCATTGATCATTAAATGAAAAAATGCCTTCTAGCTGGACCTCACCAAGGCATTTCCTCAACCGAGGCTCCTCTTTCTGAATACTCTAGCTTCTGTCATACAAGCTAGCGGACACACAAAACACCCAGTACACCTTCCTAAAATAAATAATCTGCAGCGTTTTTTTTTAAAGTATTTGGAAATACCACATCTCCCTGTTCTGACATTCCTCAAGGAGCAACACAAATTTGGGATTGAAGGTGCTCCCATGGGAACTCAGAAGTTTCTTGTGCTATGCTGTATTGACACTCGCAAGGTGCTAGTTAGACAAGATTGACGAAAGGCACTGGAACCAAGGAGTACTAGCAGGAGTGTGTGCGTGTGTGTGTTATATGCATGTGTGTATGTCCATGTGCGCATGCGCATGTGAAGACATCAGTGCCTGGGTATCTTCTGCTTTCGTTCTCCACTTTTATTTTGGAAGTTCACCAATTCAGAAAGACTGGTTGAGCAGCCAGTTCCACGGATTCTCCCGTCTCTGCCTCACCAGTCCAGAAACGACAAGTCCTCACTGCTGTGACCAGCTTTTATGGGACTGCTGGGGTCTTGAACTCAGGACCTCATGCTTATGTGTGTGAAACCTTCTCTTTAGCCCCAGTGGGAGGTTTATAAATGTCAAGTATATGTGATACATACTTTCCCTTTTATTTTTATTAGTGTTTTGAGAGTTTCATATTTAATCATGTTCACCCCCTTTCTCCAACTCTTCCAAGATTCACCCCTTCCCTACCCATCTAATTTTGTGCTCTTTTCTTTTTAATTCTTCAAGACTGGTTTGTGCTGCTCACATATTCCAGGATGGGTTGTCTTCTTTTGTAGTGTGATTGGTAGGAGCTGCAGTCTCAGAGAAAACTCTCTTCTCTGAGAAGCTAACAATTATTAGCTGAGATGGGATTGTATATCCAACTTCCTCCTGTTTAAAATATACAGCACAGGGGCTGGAGAGATGGCTCAGTGATTAAGAGCACTGCCTGCTCTTCCAAAGGTCCTGAGTTCAATTCCCAGCAACCACATGGTGGCTCACAACCATCTGTAATGAGGTCTGGTGTCCTCTTCTGGCCTGCAGACATACACACAGACAGAATATTGTATACATAATAAAAATAAATAAATAAATATTTAAAAAAAATAAAAGATACAGCACAACATTAACTAGCATTTACATTTTTTTAGAAAATAACCAAGGCTGTGTTTCAATTACCTGTAGTCTAGAAATCAACTTTAACTTGCTACATAAATGAGAAAGAAAGTTGAATTTCCAACAAATTTTGATTTTTCAATATACTTCTCTTTCAGAGCCTTTGTTCAAGGGTGTGAAGAGCAAGTGCAATCTGATTCACTGTGTGCATCTCATCACACAGGAAAGAGAAGGACCAAAACCTAAGAGAGAAGGCTGCTCTCAGTTTCAGGGACTCTGGAAAGGAAAAGGGGAGAAACTAGAGCGCTGTGTCTTCTCGGTTCTTCTCTCTTCTATTTGACTCTATAATCTTCACTTGCTCATGTGACTTCCATAGTTCAGTAGCAAGGACTCCATCACGGTACCTTGAATCCAGAGCAGATGACATCCAATAGGCCTAGAAACAACCATGAATTCCATCTGATTTCTTTCTCTGAATTCCCAATGCAGTGCAGATTTTTGCATTATTCTTTGTAGCACACCGTGCCCGTCTGCATTCTATGCGCTACCATACAGTTCGTGAACCAGGCAGGGGGCTGGTGATTGAAACACACAAAGACTCACAGACAGAAACACTGATCATCCTTGAAATAGGAATGCCCCCTTTATTGTGTACCAGAGGCAGTTTATATAGGGATTCTTAACTGATAGTCACACGCCCCAGCCAAACCCACCAGGACCCACGCCCCTGCCATCAGGGTCTTGTGCTCAGAGCAGCTGCAGGCTGCTCAGAGCAGAGGAAAACAAGTTGTTTACAAGAAATTCAGGATCTGGGGGTTCACAGCTCCCAACAATTCTTGCCTAGTGGCCAGGACTCCTCATCATCTCCTCAGGGGGCACTCATTTCCTCTACAGAAGAGTATTAATAGAGAAGCACTGTCTCAGAAAGGCTTCCCCTGCATAGGAAACCCTGCACTGCACTTGGAGCAGGATGGCCCTTCTTCCCATGGTGATGAGACCTACGAGTAGGACTTGCTCGGACACTAACAAAGCTGCGGAAGTGAAAGCAGCTCTTTCAGGTTCCTGATAAACCCTTCCATGCTTAGCAACAGCTTCTTGAACTACCACTGTGAGTCCAGGGAGGAATCCCGTGTAACTGCAAAGTCGCCTCCAGTCCTCCTTAAGATACAACTACCAGACAGTCTTGGAACAACTGCTCTGCTATTTTCCTATGAGGCCATTTTTCCTTGACATACCAGTAGTTGCCAGCTGATGTGGGAGGGTAGGGAAATATCCTCCCCCAACACCATCACACCCTGCTATTAGGCCACAAAACAGAGTTGCCTTGTGACTTAGCTTTTGATTAGCGCCACTATTTTTCCAGCATCATCTCCTAGGACTCTGGCTCTCCTCCAAAAGGGGAGGGGTCAGAAGCAATGGAGGTGTCGGCCTCCTTTGATGCACTTGTTTTAGAAGCTTCTTCTCAGCGTGAGTTATTTCCTCTTTTAGAGAACTGTCCAAGGGCTCAAGGGCTATCTGTAGCTTCCATCATCTTAAAACCATGAGACGTACTTTCTATTTTAGCTTTTTTTCTTCCCATGAGGCTTTTATCACCCTGTGGGAACACTGACTCATGCATGTGTG
>JABTXL010008822.1:4467371-4484080 GCA_025134845.1 Neodon shergylaensis
TAGAATGCTCACCCTAGTATAATGTCTGCAGATAGTAGAATGCTCACACTGGTATAATGTCCACACATAGTAAGAGATCCACCCCACATGACTAATGCTTCACTGCAACTCTAGAGATGGGGCTTCAATTTTGAGACCATGCTGAGATAAAATGTTGTGGAAAAATATTGATCATTTATGAAATTAAGTTTCAGGCTGGAGGGATAGCTCGGCTATTAAAGGCTAGGCTAACAACCCAAAATAAAAGAAATTAAGTTTTACATTTCTCAGTTTTTATTTCTCAGTTTTGTTACAAAAGTCTCTAGTACCAGGTAACAACACATGCCTTTAATCCTAGCAGTTGGGGAAATAGCCGCAGGCTGATCTCTGTGGGTTAGAGGCCAGCCTGGTCTACAGAGAGAGTGCTAGGATAACATGCTACATGGTGAGACATTGTCCCAACAAAACAAAATAAATAAACAAAAAAATATCTCCAGAAAATCAAGAAGCTCAGGTTAGAAGAGGCCATTAGCAGCCTTTGATTACTTGATGACTTAGAGAAGTTGAGGAGAGAGAAACTCTGACCCTGCAGTCCATCCATGGACAAGACTTGTTAACCTTTCCCTTCAACTCCCTCCCTATAGTCACTGCCCACCTCCAAAAGTACCACTCAGATCCTTTATTCTCTGACTACTACAAAATCCCCCAGCTGATACCTTACCACAACCATTGCTCTCCCTTTGGAGAGGAGTAGCCTCCCTAAGCATGGTGGTCACAAAGATTGGATCTTGGGTGGTCCGAAGAAGGCCCGTGAAGATTCTGCATGTTTTCCTAAGTGAAATGGGAAGCCGTCGTAGAGTTGTGGTGAGAGAAAGCACGTGATCTGATTTGTTGTTTACCAAGCTGACTGAATGGAGCCAAAGCAAGGAGCCCAGTGAGGCAGCTGCTAAAGTATCAGAGGTGAACAAGAAGATTTATCATGATTTTCTTAAAAACTCAAAGATCCTTTCCACCTCAAGACATTTGTTGTTACTGTGGCAGTCACCTTGAATCCTGTGTTCCTAGACCATCAATTGCCTCACTCCTTCCTGTATCACCTCTACGGAGGCTTTGCCCGACCACACAATCAGAACCAGCTGCCGTCTCTCCCGGTGCTCTTTGTCCTGTTGATTTTGCCCCTCGAGTCACTTATTATTATCCAGTACTTCACACATTACCTATCTTAATTTATTGCCTCATTTATCTCTCTCACATGACCACAGAACTATGGGAGCAAGGACCGTCTATAGCTTCGTTGTTGCTGCAGCCGTTAACAGCTGAGTCTGTACCAGGTACAAAATCAACGCATCAGGGATCCAATGAACATTTATTGCCTGGCATGCTGGATGAATATATCTATTTATCTGGTCATAAGATGGTCTGAAACAAATTACGTAGGACCAAGTTCAACTTCTAAACAAAGCAGTAGGGAATGAATGAATGAATGAAAAGCACCAAATACTTCTGGTTAACAAGAATCACCTAGTTTATTGTGAGTTCACTGGAATCTGTACAGTACTGTGAGTTTTATCCATTTATCTAAGCAGATGTAAGAAGAAGATATTATTACCTGTGACCCGATTTTCAGACAAGGAAACTGAAACTTGGCTATCTGCTCATGGTTGAGTCCTAGGAATACTGGCAAGTTTGGTGCCTTCCAACTCCTAGAAGCCCTTGAAAAGATGGCTTTAGCCTTGAAAAAGTTGCTGATAGGGTTGTTTAAAAGCCTAGAAGTTGTTACAGTTTTAAAGCCTAAATTGGACCTGGTGTCAGCCGATCTGATGACCTTCCTTCTTTTATTTTTTTTTATCCGGGTAATCCCATAATCTCCCAGTGATGAGCAAAGCAGGTATAGGCTATTAAATACTGGGTGCACAAATGTGCCCAGAAGAAACCATAATGGAGAATGCACAGCTGAGGGGCAGGAAAGTCACAGCCCTGGTCACCTTTTCACTCACCTCTCTTCATGGAGCTGTTGCACAGACCTAGCTGTTCAGCTCCTCCTTGACCAACGCTTGGTGTCCCATAGAGCTAGACATTTCAAATTTGGCCCAATTCCGTTCCTAACCTATGTGATCCCTGGGGTGTGTCGCTCACACTTCGCTGAATCTCATCCAAAAGTCACACAGTCTCAGACTGTGTTAACAACCCCAAATACACGAGTCTCCTCCGAGGAAGGACGTTCAAACAGCAGGTCAAAGGGACCTGATTGCCAAATGGGAAATTTTAAATGGCACTGGGAGATGTAAATGTTTTCAGGGATATAATCACAGTATGATATGATACTGTTCACTAGAAAGTATTTTATGCTGTTGAGCACAGTGGCGAGAAAGATTACTTTCCTGAAAATACTGAATGTACACAGTTCAGCTTCGTTTTCCAGTGGTTCACAGCTGGAATTTGGTGTTTACATTTATCCTCGTGAATATTAATTAGAATGTTTATGCTTATGTTTGTAGCCAGCATCTTGATAACGTTAGCATGTCTCCTTTGTATGAATTGAAGTCACCACTCGGTTTCTTTCTTCTCTCTATGGCTCATTTTCAAAACATTTTATCAGAAAAGAATTAATTCTTATAACTGTCATTCCATTTACTCATCCATTTATTTCCTTATTTGTTCTTCGTTCATTAGAAAGCCCACACCCCCCCACCAAAAGAGGCAAAGAACAAGAGGTCCTTTCCTAAGACACACATGACTTGTGGGAAGGCAGTCCAAAAGTAACTGGTCCACGAGCAGTAATTGTGGTCTCTTCTGAAAACTCATCAAAATCTTTCCCCAGAGGTCTCGAGGGGTAATGGGGGTCTGAATCCCCGGTCTAATGGGTACAAGGCTTTCTTTTACTTCAGAGCCCGAGGGTGTTTACAAATAAACACAGACTAAAGTGACATTCTGCCCAAGACAGCACTGTACGGGGAATTCTGAGTCTCTGGCTAATGACATATCTGAAATAATACACCATTCTTTATTCAGGGGCAGAGCTCCCACTGATGCAGGGCCTTTTTGGGTGGGCCAGTTCTGAGAACTATGATGAAAGCCTTTCACAATGGCTTCTTAAGAATGGGAGCCAGACACCCTAAAACAAAGTCATACTTTCACAGAGCAGCCAGAGAAAGGGCTCCCAGTAGCACACCCAATGGAAACGTTGCTTCTGCCTGCATAGCCCCGAGCACAGACCTGGGAACAGTTAGAGGGGGCTCTGGTACATCTCAGCTGACACATGAGTGAATGGCAGGAGGCAAGGGAAGGAAGCTGGGGCCCACGTCAGGTTCCAGAGATCCCAGGCTGCTACTTACACAAGCATGCGTGTGTATGAAAAATACAAAGAGAGAGAGGGAAGACAGAGATATGAGTTGTCTTAAGAAAGGCTCATTTCACATGTTAGTGATAAGTAAGTATTATAAAGCATTTTCTTTTCTAGATTTCAGAAAAACAAAAACTCACGGAAAGAAACAAACTCAGGAGGTGCTCGTCTGTGTAACCAGGGCTGGCCGCAAAACAAACTCAGGAGGTGCTCGTCTGTGTAACCAGGGCTGCCCGCAGTCGGCTGATGATTCTCTTTGTCCAGTGGGGAGCCCTGAGCGTGTTGCTCAGCTTACTGCCACCAGAAAGGTACCAGTACCTTAAAGTCATCCCTCACGCCTTTAATCCCATCCCAGCATTTGGGAGGCAGAGGCAGGGGGATTTTTGTGAGTTGAAGGCCAGTGCAGCTTGGTCTACATTGTGAGTTCCATGACAGCCAGAGGGCAATCATGAGATCGTGTCTCAAAACAATAACACTAGTGAACAAAGAACAGCAAAAAAGAGAAAGAAAGAAAGAAAGAGAGAGAGAGAGAGAGAGAGAGAGAGAGAGAGAGAGAGAGAGAGAGAAAGAAAGAAAGAAAGAAAGAAAGAAAGAAAGAAAGAAAGAAAAAGAAAGAAACCCAACCACTCCTCTTCACTCATCCCACCTCCCCACCCCTCCATCATCCGTAATTAGGGCACATCTCAGACAACTCTGGACAAGAATCAGTTACTTATGGCTTCAGCACCTTCCTGTGGAAATCTCTAATAGCAAAACAGTTCTTCCAAATATCCTTATGGATAGATCTTTCCTGTCACCCATAGGAGAAAAATGTCACCTCCTATATGGAGGCCCTTTCTATCCACATTGTCTCAAGCATTGCCTATCCCCCCTTTTTGTTTCAAAAATGTTTAACTTCTCTCATCCTTTTTGCAAATTATTTTATGTTTCTGGTTGTTCGATGCCCCCTCCCAGAGACAACAGGAGCTCTTGTAAACTTGTATCTTCTTCACCGCAGTCCTTACCTGGCTCATTGTCTGGCACTTCGGATCTTTTCCATAAATGATTTTGATGAATGGAAAGGTTCAGCCGCAGTTTCCCTTCTCCTTGCAGTCCGTGGTGACTGGAGCAAGTTCCACAGTCCTGTTATGCGTCTTCGCGGGGCCTCGATGCTCAGTGAAGTCACGTTGTCTTACATGGTTTACATGCTCCTGGTGTTATATCAGGTTCTGTCCTCATGTGCCCCTCAATTCACCACATAGATCTGGATCCACTCATCTTAGAGCTAATGTAATCGAAACATTAGCTACGGAGAGAACAGTCCTTTTCCCCCAGATGGTTCCTTCCCCATAAACCCTCCGTAGAGCAGAATGCCTACTGACCAGATGCTGAACTTCCAACGTGATGTAAAACATCAGGCCTGCATTTCAGAAGGCCAGGAGCAAGCTGTCACCCTCAGGAGGGCAGATTTGCTTGCGGAAGGCTTGAACTCCGTATAAACATCACTCATTTCAAGCGTACTGTGAAAAATCTAAACAATTCCAAATGAAGAGCTGTTTGTAAATTATTGCAGATTTCCTCCTGTCGCTTCCAGATTATTTGTCTAAACGGATCTGGTAAATACCAGATATTTATTATAATGACTAATGTCCTGCCAAAAGAAGTAAGAGAAGCTTTCCAAATTGTTCTTCAGGGAAATGCAGGTGGCTCTCCCCCAGAGTACAGATCCCGCCCACCCCACCCACTCTCAAACACCCGAGTAGCCTGCTGTTTCTAAGCTTTGGGGGAAAAAACTCCTCTAAGATTGGCCCTTTTCCAAGACTGTGCCATCTGAGATGCCAGAGCCTCGCACCTCAGTGGTAGTTGTTCTGTGTTGTGAATCTTTGCTGGTCAGCAAAATGACCCCCTCCAAATGTCAGAATCCAGTGAATAATGCAGAAATTGGTCTTTAGAAAAGATGCTTAATTTTCCACGATAGGAACTCCCACCACCTGCCAGATGCTGGGGACGGGAAGAAGCAGAAAGGAGATGACAGTGTACAAAATGGGGGGAAGTTGCAGTTAGCTGAGCACTGACTTCAGATTTCCAGTTCAGTCTTAATGGGCACTCACAGTCCTGAAGAAGTTTGAATTCGAGGGAAAGCGGGGAAGAGGACAGAAAGGGGTGTTTGCTTTTCTCAAAAAGCCTTAATCATGCAAGACGGCTCCAAATATCTACCCCAGAGAGCCACTGTTTTCAAGGTTTAAACCACTTTAACTTCCAGGACTCTCTGAAAGAAGCACCCCCCCCCATCCAAAAACGTACCATCACCGTGTCACAGGATATGAACTCAGTGTCTCATCGGACGATGACCCTGTTTGAAACCTAAGCCTCCCTGGATTAGGACATTCCCTCAAAGAACTTAAGTTGGGCTTGACGATGGAAATATTCACCACGAATCAGATACATGCAAGAAGAAGTTATGTGCTGTCTGGGCTTATATAAAAAAAATTGTAATAATTAAAAATACCAAACAAAAAAGAGAAAAAATATAAAAATATCATGCTGTCTTTGAGAATATTGTGAATTTTGCTATAATTCCATAAAATTCATTGTTGGCACTCCAAGTTATATTTGGAGACAGGACCTGTGAGAAGCAAATAAAGGCAAAGAGACACAAGAATTCTATATTTCTGTCTCCCTCTGTTTCTCTATTTCTCTCTCTCTTTCTACACACACACACACCAAACACCACACACACACCACACACACATACTCTCACACACACCACACATGCACACACATCACACACACACATTCACACACCACACACGCACACACACTACATACACACCACACTACACATACACACACAACACATGCACACACACCATACACATACACCACAACACACACACACCACACACACCATGACACACACTAGAGGAAAGGCAAGCACTTACCGCTGCTTGGTCATTACTAAGTACATGTGATGTCATTTAATCTTGACAATAATCCAATGAGGTTGGCGCTATTATTATCCCCATTTATTTGAAATTTACCCAAAATTATGCACAATGCCACATCTCTCTGACTTCAACTAGATATTAGAATAGTTAAATGACAATAGGCTTAAAATGGGCTCAACTTTTTATTACGGCTAGCATGTGCCATTTATTCTTCCCATGTAGACTCCTGGCTTTCTGTCTGAAGTGCCAATTAAACTTAACTTGAGTTCACCATCCCATTCCAAATTCACCAGTGTAAGGCAATCAAAAGGCTCACACTGGATCAATACACACCAGGGAACCGTTGCGTGATCACCTTTCTCAAACCGCTGTGCTTTCACAGGATGGCGTCACCTGTTTTTTAGTAGAAAGTTGTAGGTGGATTTCAATCTTTTTATTAAGCGATGCTGTCAAGGGCTGTGCTTGACGCTGCACATCTTGGCTCCTCTGATGGGAAATGTGCTCTGGATTCTAAGAAGCCTGTTCTTTCTTCAGCACATATAATTTAATGGGAGGATTGAGGCAATCAAAAATGCATCTTGATGTACCTGTTTTTATTTGTTGTAGCATTTATTTGCCAAGAATACTGGCAATTTTTTTTTAATGTGTGGAAGACATATGGGAAATGGGGACTTTGAGGATGTACTCCATGGCAGGATGCTTAAAGCGTGATAAGCACAGAGCTAGAGTCACACAAATATTCCCATTCATAGCCCTGTCACTTCCTATACTGTACAGCAGAGGAATGCTCCTGACCCTGTCTGACTTTAGTGAGTCATAAAACAGCAATAATGTCCATTGCCCTCCAAAAGCTATAGTGGTGGTTAAATGAAAGGGTTCATTGTTTGTTTGGTTAGTTGGCTGATTGGTTGGTCGGTTTTGTATGTTGCTGAGAATTTAAAACTCAACATTTTCTTTCATCTATTAGTTGGGGGAGCCCTACAGAAATGCGTACATATGTGTTGCATATATATATATGCATATATATATGCATTAAGCTAATAAGATATGTATGGCAAATACATTTATACATATCCATGAGAGAGGGCTACAGAGATGGTTCAGCTGTTAAAGGATGAACCATTGAAGAGATGGCTCAGCTCACAACCAAAACACATACATGAGAGAGAAAAATACCTCATTTGATGATGGAGACCAAACAGCTGTAGGTTCTGCTGTCTACAGAGGATGGAAACCCAGCAAAACTCGTGGTGATGCTGAATTCAGTCAAGATCTGAAGGCTTGAAACCCAAGGGACCTGATGACATATGGTCCATGCGTGAGCTGTTCCAACTCCGGAAGCAAGGCAGAATGTTGTACGGAGGCCGCTTGCTGGTTCCCGGCTGCTCAGCCCTGAAATAATCACATAGAAACTATATTATTTAAATCACTTCTTGGCCCATTAGCTCTAGAATCTTATTAGCTAACTCTTATATCTTATTTTAACCCATTTCTGTTAATCTGTGCATCACCACAAGGTTGTGGCCTACCCGCGGAGTTTTAGCATATCTGGCGCCAGCGGCAGCTCTATGGCTTCTCTTTGACTCTGCCCTTCTTTCTCCCAGCATTCAGTTTAGCTTTCTATGCCTAACTAAGTTCTGCCCGGCTACAGGTCCAAAGCAGTTTTCTTTATAAACCAATGGTAATCACAGCATACAGAGGGGAATCCCATATCAGCAGAAAAAAAGGGTAGATTGCTCCCCCTCCCACCTCTTGTTCTCTTCCAGTCTTCAGTGTGTTGGGTAGTATCTGCCCACATTAGGGAGGTCAGTCCATCTTTCTGAGATTCAGACGTTGACTTCATCTAGAAAGATCCCTAGAGACATCTAACAATACTATTTACTACAATCAGAGCTTGGGAAAATTGATACATAAAATCCAACCTCAGTGCTAGCCAGATGCTAGATGCTGAATATCTGTTAATCATGGTCATTTACAGCTGGAACTGGCACATCTTTCTTTTTCGTTTTCACAATGCACTTACCTAACCAATTAGCATTCTATCAAAGTGCCTTTTTGGCTTTTGGTTATAATTAAAACAGAATCTATAAGTACATTCAAGATACCTTCTTGCTCTCAGAAGATATATTAGAAGAAAGGGATAAAACAGAGCAAGAAGTAGGAAATAATCATTTTTCAAAATAAAAATTATCTCCTAGCTTCCAAAAGACTATTCATCCATAAACAGTAAGAAGTAGATTGTTTTTCTTTCCTTTTTCTTATGAGACAGTTGTTCGTTAAGGAGTTCCAGTGATTCACAACAAATAACACAGGGTCCACAGCACAACACAGACAGCAATGCAAGCCCCTAGGGAGCTGACAACGATGTCTTAGGACCATCAGTCACTAGGCCAAGCTTGAACCATAGTTACACAAACCAGGCACCAAATTAGTGCAGGCTAAAGCTGAGAGAACTCGGATTTAAATGGAGGAAATTGTTCAGGAGCAAACATGCAAACCATGACACTGAGTGTCCTGCTGCTGTGCATCACAGCTGGGGCAACTCTGACATCAGATCATCACCTCACTGACCCCAAGAGCAGAGGACAGACTGGTGGAAACATGAAAGAAGGAATGCACTTCCTACGTTATATGATAGTGACAACTGCCAGCTAATAATGATGCCTCTGTCTGCATGGTACCCAGTTGTAGCCAAACGGGTTGCTCAGTGGGAACATAACTTCTGAACCCTGCGTATTTAGAGTGCCCTGAACCTAAAGTCTAGTCAGTGTGGTAGGGAACACTCCAGGCCCTTCAATGCTAGTCTGTTTTCTTCCAATCTCCAGAAGCAGTCACAGGAGTGGATGATAAATGCTGAATTGTACATAACCTCACAGGTCTGTGTCCGTGAGTGTGACCAGAGTCATTCCCATATATCCATTCCCCATTTACCGTAAATAATTTGGGACATTTTACAGGCAAAAATAAATGTCTGCTCTATTAAAGCACCTTGTGTTTTATCGTCGCTTGTGACAAGCACCACCATTACGCTAACTAAACCAGCTACTATCATTCTACCTAGCATAAGTCTGAAGTGTTCGGTGCATGGCTATCACTAAAGAGAGAAAGGATGACGGCGAAGTTTAAATACTCTTCTGTCTTATTTTTTTCCCTCTCTTTGATGTTCTGATATGCACTTACTTGGTACCTTGGCACATTTTAGGGATGATTATAAAAACTGTATGAGTAAATGCCTGTGTTCATTGATCAATAGCAAACAG
The DNA here is from genome assembly GCA_025134845.1 of Neodon shergylaensis. Taxonomy (NCBI): domain Eukaryota; kingdom Metazoa; phylum Chordata; class Mammalia; order Rodentia; family Cricetidae; genus Neodon; species Neodon shergylaensis. The sequence continues at coordinate 4,476,881 of JABTXL010008822.1, forward strand.
TATGGTTTCTCTTTGCTACTAATTAATAACACCTATGATTAATGTCACAATTTTAATATCGAAATACAAGAAAATTGGACTTTGGGGTTAAAAATCATAGCAGTAAATTAGGTAGGATACTTATAATGAGCTTTTTAATTAACAGATAAATTAATCTGGTACAGTTACAGGTGTATAATACACAATTATCTAGAATCCAAGAATTCCAAGTCACTACAGTGATAAACAAAAGTAAGAGGAAGTGGCATTATACAGGTAAAATTAGATTTAAAATCTCTTTAAGAGCTATTTTAATAGCTAAAAGTCAGGAAATATTCAGAACTATTCTTTTTAACAGAAGTATAAACCTTTGAGTTTAATGTTAACTGGACATACAATCATTTATGTCAACCTATGTCCAAAGAGTCTAATAAATAGGACCTTTCTGGGTGCTGGTCCTGAGTGAACACCAAAGCAAATCCTCTGAACTATTTGGAACATTCCTCTAAAAGGAGATACCCCTAGTGGGTTCCCAGCTTTCTGTACTGATTTTAAAAAGCAGTGTAGTTTTAAAAACAATTTTAGCTAAATTGATTTTAATATATTAATTAATATATTTTATATTACATTGCTAAGAGTGATTTTACATTATGTTTGGTACAAGTTCCACAAAGGGAGAGAAATATGATCTCTGCATGTCTGATGGCTTGAGTTAGCCAAAATTGGAAGATGAATCCTTTTTCTCCTAATAATATTGACATAGGGAATTCCCAACTCTAGAATTCTCACAACATTTAGCAGCGTGTCATTCCAAACATCCTTTGAGTCTCCAGTCTCTTCACACGCTTACAATCTAGCCAGGAGCTGGGTATTACCTTAGTCTTTACTCACACAGTGCCTCGGCCTCACAAGAAGATAGAGCCACTTAAATGTACGGCCATAAGAACACAAGGCTGTGCTGTATCAACTGCAGTTGTGTATTATCTAAACGCATGCTGGTCCTGCTATGTGTCACAGAGTTACATGCAATAAGAGGTTGGAAGTGACCTGTTTTACAATATGGGCGACAGATACAGTCTTGACTCTAAGCTTCATTACGTCTCCTTACCTCACCCCTGTTCTGCTTTGCACAGACGAGCCAGCGCGTCACTACCAGCCTGTTTTGTGATCTAAGGAGTTTAGAGGGTCAAGTTAAGAGACTCTCATCTTGGGAATTGGAGTATCAGTTCAACAAGTGGTTAGAAGGGAAGGGTGTTAAATTCAATACCCATCACTATCATCATCACCACCATCATAATCATCATCATCATCGAGAGAGAGAAAGAGAGAAAGAGGGAGATCTTAATCAAAATATGTCATTGTCATGAATGAAAGGCTTATTATCTGATTTTTGTTTTGAGCCTGACCATACTCACAATGTATTAAAAGTCTCCTCTCCCTTTTTTAAAGACATTTCTGCTCAGGCCAGAAAACATTAGTGGTGATCTTAAGGCAATAAAGTGCATTACAGCCCTTTGGTCAAATGCTGGAAAGAAAAAATTTCCTCTCGAAGTCAGGACTTTCTTTGGGTGACACCTGTGCCCCTGGGAAACTGACGTACTATTATTAAGAGCACGAAAAGAATGTCATCCTACCACACGGGAGTAATTGTTAGCAGGCAGTGATAATGTAATATCCAGCAATTGTGGGTTTTAAGGGCAAGATTCCAGACCATGATATAAGCATGGTTGTCTGCCCAAGGGTAATGGAGTAAGAGCCTTTCTCATTCCAGCTCAGAGCTGAATTAACTTCACAAACGGAGGTTAGGGTCTGCCTTTTGTCTGAAGGTAACCAGATATAACCTTCTGAAGAGGAACAGAAAGGATTTAGTGGTTCATGAAGTGTTTGTCCCTTTTTACAAGACAGAAAACACATCCTGACACATCCCTTGAAAGAGGCCTGAGCTGCAAGAGTCTTTGCTTGGTAGCCTTTTATTAATTTTTTAAACAGGGTTTTAGAAATACTTGGCACTGGCTCTGCCATCTATTGAGGTGACATTCTTAGATTTCCTAGAAGAAAATGTGCTGCTAACCCATTTGTTTCTGCCAGCTTCCCACCCCCACCCCCACCCCCCAAAAGCTCGGAGCCTGCCATGGAAACGGCCTCATACACAAATGATTTCATCACTGTGGAATATGTGTTAGTAATGAAAGTTGGGATTTGCTGACTTGTTTGAGGACACTCCCGTTTTAGCTGCACATCCCTGAGTTTCTGTCCAGACAATTTCGATCTTAGGATCAATAATTGCTCAACCTACCCAAATTGTGATTAGCAGTACAGTTCTATTAACTTACTTTTTAAACAATGAGTTATAGATCTATAATAATAAACTTTGTGGCATATAAAATATGTCCCAATATATGTTAATACGATTTATAATCACAATATTGTTTGAAAGTATAAGTAAATGACAAAGGAGATATTTTCAGTTATACTGATAAGTTGTCTGAATCAATTCTGTGCCTAGCCCAATCAGTCATGAAAAATAATACAATTAATGAGGATCCTTAATCACCTAATTTGTCATAGGAAATAATAAGTCAATACTTAACTAGTTTAATTTAAAATTAGCCATTGTTAAATGACAGCAAATATTTGGTTGCACATATCTCCAATAAAAGAGAATCTATTTTTAAAAAATTTTGAATGTCTTAGTCCTAGATAGCATGGCAATATTTCCCTCTCTTTGGGAAAGAGCGAAAGTGAGATCATGTTTATAAATGATTATAGAAAGCATGTTGTAACCATCACTTTACATGTAATTGTGTGTTTGATAAAATCATATACATAAATATTATAGCCTAAGAAAGCAGTGCTTAAATTGCTAAAGCAGAATTAAAATCTCCATGGTTTATATGGCTAGATCCTGATGTGAACGAGAGCCTTCAAGTAATCTCCATAACTTCCAAACTTTCCCTAGAAAGAGCAATCTGCGACTTTCTCTGATGAAAATTATGGCTTCTACAAGTTTAAATAATGATCCCAAAATTTTAAACAATGGGATCTTATAGATGTCAGTTATCATTTATTCAAGCACTATTATAGCTGCCAGTTTATCTAAAACTACTTCAGATGCAAAATTACTTCCCAGGGAAGCTTCTGCTTTTCTGTGGGCTTGAAAATCGAGCGGATGTTGACCCTGTTTCATCTGCTACACAAAACCCACCCTATGTCTAGGGATTCAGAGAATGCAAACTGTGAAAACCTAGGGACCTCTAACTATCCCTTCGTTACAATAAAAATTTGAATTCAGTGCTTGCAAAGGCTTGAAGTTATAAAATTATTTATTCCCCATTTGTCACTGTGCATTTATGTAGAATTCATTTTATACATATTGGTCTCATAGTTATTCCAATGGGAAATAGAAACTACATTTTATAATTTACAATTAATGTCTTATCAGCCCAATAATCCTTTAAGCCAGATGATCTTACCACATTTGTTTGCTTATTTATGTGGAGATGGGGGCAATCCCATGCCTCTACGGTTAGAGGGCAACTTTGTAGAGCTGTCTACTAGCTGTAGTGGGTCCCATGGATCAAAATCAGGTCAACAGGCTTGGCAGCAGGTGTCTCTACCCACTGACCCATGTTTCTAGCCCAAACAAGGTAATATTATTGGAATTTGTCAATATATTGACAAGTTGCATTGTAATGAGGTTGAATACCTTCACCAAATGTATTAGTTTAATAAGCGGCAGAGATAGAATTCAAAAGCAGGGCTCAACTATAGGGTAAGAGTTACTTGCTAGTTGAGTAAGAACAGCAGAAAATCTGGGAATTCAGACTCAGAAAAAGCTCTTAAAAGGACAAAGTCAGGCTGATGCTAAGTTTGTACTGGCTTTGAAAAATGGATTTACACTTCAGTCTACAAGACAATGGGATGCCAGAAGATGCTGGCTCGTGGACAAGGCTGTCTCCAAGAACTGAGGTGAAGGGGGCTGCCTGAGGAGCAGAGGTGGCTTATCTGCAAATCTCTGCCCAACGGAGAACAGCTTGTCCACCCCAGTACGTGGTGCTGGCTCACATCACTTGGGACCTGTCGCTCATTATAGAGGATTATAAAAGTGCCACAATTGCTTCAACCGATTGCTTTGATAAGAACATTACAACAGATTGCTTTGATAAGATCATTACACTCATGAACAGTTAACAAGTTGCCTGACTGATAAATCCAAGTTCAACCATGTCTCAGACTGTTTACAAGGAACACAGACCAAGCTGGTCAGGACATTTTAGTTTGAAACCCTCTAATATTTTCTGGAAACTCTTTCTCGCTTCTGGCAGAAGGAAAACAAGCTATTTGGTTATTGCAAGATGTTTCTTTTTCTTCTTTTCATCACCAGAGCAAAAACATACTCTCCTGAGAACTCCAAAATGATAAGAAAATGCCTTTATCGGTTTTACCATATTATCTCTACTTCAGGTAAAGATTCCATGCAGCTACATGGGATACTTTCTCAATCAGTGAATCTACCTGCTTCATCCTGATAGAGTCTTCTTCCCTGTGACAAGCACGGTACCTACCAGGCTTCCTATCGCCCAGCGTGGGCTACTTCTTGAGGAGCTTGAGTTGTTGAGTGACTGCCTGGCTGTTACCCACAAAGCACACGAGATAAAAGGAAACACAGGTGAGGAGATGCAAGGCGCAGTGAGCTCCCACACGTCTGCAGCTGAGTAGCTCACCTCACCACAGCCAAATCCTCTAAGGCCTTCTGGCTCCACACATACACTTAGCCAATCTTGTCAGACCAGTGACAGTGGGGGAAAAAAATGAAACTCCGTTAATAGGATTATATGATTTGAGGGGTAGAATGTTGTTACAGATGATTTATTTTGAAAGCTGATTTCGTTGTAGTGAAAACAAGCAGGGGCCATTACACCAGAGGCTGTGGTGCCAAACACAATCATTTCTAGCCTGAAAGATGTGATTGCTTTGCAATGTGGAAATTTCACAAGGTTACAAAGAAGAAAAAAATTAAACCCTTTTCCTACAACAAAGTCTCTTTGGGATATGGTTGCAATGCCCTGATGGTGTCCAGACACCCTGGCCACATTGCAATGCTGGAAGGTGGATCCATTCTTCAGTTCTGTTCCCTCAGGCCTCTAGAATAGTCTAGTGGAACTTTTTGCTGTGTTTTTATTTTTATTTTCTTTTTTTCCAAATTATAGCAAATTATTTTAAACACTAATTGTGCAAAGTCAAAGAAGGAAAAAGATATAGGGTAAGACGCTCATACAGGTAAAGAAACACCATCTGGGCCCTGGGAAGATGGCTCAACCCACCAACGTACAAGTCATACACAGCAAACCTGGTAACATAAATTCAGTCCCTGGTGCCCACGAAAAAGAAGAAAAAGGCAGATGCATCGGTAACGTCAGTCTCTCTCTGGCAAGTTAGGAGGCAGGCGCAGGACAGTCACCCAGAACCTCCCGGGCCGGCTAGCCTGTAGTATACAGCACAGCAGCAGAAACAAGGGAGACGATGAGAACCGATGGCCAAAGTTGCTGTCTGACCTCCACATGTACTCCATGGCAGACAGACAGATGGACAGACAATATATGCATTCATACATACATTTTAAAGTTTTTTAAAAGCAACTTCAACTGGAGGCCTATTCGGTCAATGTGTGTTCGTGCGTGCGTGTGTGTGTGTGTGTGTGTGTGTGTGTGTGTGTGTATGTATTTGAGCTTTCTCCAGCCTACCAAATCAACAGCCTGATACTTATCCCGTCTCAGTTTGATCTGGGTTTCCTTTTCATCAATTTCTATAACAGCTTCTTCATCATCTTCTGTACCTTTAAGTGATTCTGAAGGAAATAAATTTTTTAATAATTTTTAAAAAATGATCACAGGATGTGGCTGAGATGGGAAGCGAGGGCAGTTAGGTTTTGATTCTGCCATATTTTATCAGGCCTTATAAGTGCTTGCTAATATGAAATTCACAGCGCCATTCCTCTAAAATGGTCAGTGGGGTAAGTAAAACCACCAACTGAGAAAGATCAAAAACTCAAAGCACTTTGAAGAGAATTGACTATTTATCCATGATTCATTTCTCCATCCCTCATCCAGGCTTTTTTTTTTATCTTGAGCTGTGGAGGTTAGTTGAAGCTGGGGGAGGGAGCAATGACAATACAGCAGAACGTTTGCGAGCCTTGGGTGGAAATGGCATATGCACTATGACACTTTTTGTCCTTGCAGTGGCCGTGTGCTTTGCTGCTGTTTTGTTTTATTCCCGAGCATCGTGAATACATATCCTTCTCACTTCTGTGATTGTCAGAGGGAAGCAGGCAAACGGCTCTGTGATTGCAGGGCTCTTGTAGAAGCTTGCCAGACAAAATTATCGCATAAACTGGGCTCAGCACAAAAGGACAGAACAAAAAGTCCAGGTCGAATTAAAGGGACTAGAAAAGTGGAAGGAACGCGTGTGTGCCTTTTGGTGGGGTGAAGCTGAGGGGTGATTTGGGAGTCAGAGAAAGAAGTAAAGTGATAGGAGAGAACTCAAAGTTCACTGTAAACAAATTCGTGTTTTCTCCTGGTGCTCATACATCCACCATTAGTTTATACTCACACTAATCCCAAGTCCTGAATGGGTTAATTCCATATGGTGGGCATAGGTTTTCAATTCCATATAGTGGGCATGGGTTTTCAGTTCTATATGGTGGGCATAGGTTTTCAATTCTATATGGTGGGCATAGGTTTTCAATTCTATATGGTGGGCATAGCTTTTCCTGCATTTTCCTGCTTTGATCTTCTTTTTCCTTTTCATTATCACTTCAACTCTACTTTGGGAAGGGAGTTGTTTTGTTGTTTTTGAGACAGGGCTTTCAATTTCTCTCTGGCTGTCCTGAAACTTGCTCTGTAGATCAGGCTGGCTGTAAACTCAGATCCTCCTGCCTCTGCCTCTCAAGTACTGGGATTAAGGGTCTCTGCCACCATGGCCCAACGTATCACTTCTGTTGTTATATTTAAATATTGATATGGATTGTTTTATTCCTTAGCATTAATTCATAGAAGAAAGATGATTGAGCATGACGAAACAAAATGCGGTATCATTTTGGATCAATGACATTACTGCTTGGTAGATAGATGGATAAATTTATGATAGATCAATGATACATAGATGATAGATAGAGAGATAGATAGATAGATAGATAGATAGATAGATAGATAGATAGATAGA
>JABTXL010008822.1:4484600-4550528 GCA_025134845.1 Neodon shergylaensis
AGATAGATAGATAGATAGATAGATAGATAGATAGATAGATAGATAGACAGACAGAGACAGATAGATGGTTAACAAATAATACTGTGAAACTAATTATAAGAATAGCATTTTATACTAATATATACAGACCCGTGCACTTTCTCAGATGTATTTTCACATTTAATCCTCTCAATTTTATCAACACAGTAGAGTAGTAAACCCACTTGACAAGGTAGGAAGCTGTGTGGATAAGCACTTTGCCAGAATTACATGTCTAAGCAAGAAATCATAATCCAAAATAATTGTCTTTTCCAACTTGTAAGCCTGTTGCTCTTCCATCTGAGATACACACCCTACTTAGCACTGGCCCCTAAGCGAACTGTGCCATCTTTGAGTACTTTTGTATATGAATGTATCACACAGTATTTAAATCATTGGGTCATTCTTCACCATGTTCATCAGCTTCAACTTCTTAACACAATGAATTGCCACTTTTTTCATTCTATTTACAACAAAAGACATCTTATTTACCTTCCATTGTATTATTTTATTGCCTTCGGTATATGAATGTTTTGCCTGCATGTTATCTGTGTACTGCATTCAGTGCACTCTGAAGAGGCCAGAAGAGGGCACTGGAATGCTTGGCACTGGATTACAGATGGTTGTGAGCCATCTCATGAGTGCTGGGACTCTAAAGCAGGTCCTCTGGAATAGCAGCCAGTACCCCTAACCACTAAGTCGTTGGTCTAGCCCTTTATTTGCCTGGCACAAACCTGCCAGCCAAAGTTTAGTCCCGGAACTCATGTTTGAAAACGTAAAATCGGATGTGTTGATGTGCAGCTGTCATCTCAGTGCTTCTACAACAAGATGGGATAAAGGGAGAGGTGACTCACAGAAGCTTCAGGGCCAACTAGCCCAAGGTGTGCAGTGCAGCGGCAGAAACCAAAGACTCTGCCTTAACAAGGTAGAAATCCTGAAGGCTGCGCTCCTACCACATGTGGGACCTTGCAGGGGCGACTGTGTGCTTTCCCACCCCCCCACACACACTATAAACTGTCTCCCAAGTGAACAAAGTAAAGGCTCTAAGACAGCATATGCAAAACTGACAACAGTCAACATTTTGACCTCTTCCTTTCCGTCTTTCCTCTGTCTGTACTCTCAGTGCCCAGGAGAACGCCTGGCATATGGTGGGTGTCCAGTAGAGAGGCTTCTCATTTGACTATGGCATTCATAACTGATAGGAAATCGATCACTGACTTTGGAAACAGTGTCTTGGATTTCTTTATCCTAAAGCTGTTGTGCTGGAGGAAGCTCTCACACATTCACCCACACTCTTTACTGTTTTACAGAACTCATCAGCTTTGGACAATGGCCTCTCTTACTCATGCTTTATTGAAGGTGGGCCCTATATCCCCCCATGAGAAATCCCACCATGAGTGAATCTTGCTGGGCATTGATTTATGGTTCCTTCAATTGTTGAAAAGAGATATTCCCTCTTGAATTTCAGTGACCACCACAAAACTACAGTCACTACACAGGAGTAGAAAATTACACAAAACCACACTCTCTATGCTCAGTGGGCAAGTGCGCACACACTGCATCAGAGAACATGTTATTCTAGCCCAAGTGCCCTAAAGACCTCAGTGACATCGTGTGATCCAGGAGTTAAGTTCTAAAGGAAATGCAAACAGCCCGAAGTGGTCACTGTGAAGGGTTTCTCTTTGTCTCCGTAAGGGAAGGTTCTTCTTGACTCCACCATATCTCCCTTAGTAACCATAGCCTCACCAAGTGCTTCGAAGAAGTTAGGCAGTACAAGCCAAAGCTGGGGTTTGGAAAAAAGGCGAGGCAAAATGACTCTGTGGTTTACTGTGAGGTCCTGGGACGGGCTTTGCGCGCTGCAGTCTTTCGTCCACCAACCCTTGCAGCCTACAATTCCCTCAGGAGTCTCCTTTCTTTTTTCTTTTTTTTTTTTTTTTTTTTTTTTCATGGAGGCTTGGCAGGCTGAGTAAGAAAGACTAATTGGAGAAAAAGTCCTCTCAGTTCAGGTCGTCTTTGGCATGACCTGTGATGACAGCCCCAGGAGGAGACTGTGAGCTGGATCCCTTCTTTCAATGAGTCTGTCCTACTGAGAGGAAAAACAGCCTTGTGAGCTGGCTTTATGGCGAATGCTGGCAACGGCTTTGCCTGCATACTGAAAGAGAGACATTTCTGACCGCAGCTCATGAACCACACTTATTTACTCTGGCACATGCCCACTATTTGTTCATAGGCTTTCTGTCTCTACTAAATGTGTTCCAATTTTGGAGGCTAAATCATTGCCAGTAGTTTCCAAGACATTCCGCTAGGCTAAGCAAAATTGCCCTAAGTGGTAGTCAGAACCGACTGGCATGGTATTGGAAATACAGACTATTTGCTGAAAATGAACGATATAGGATATCTTATCTTTTCTGTGCTGCTGAGACCCATGGGCTGTGTCCTTCAGAAACGCGTGCAAGGTGCTAACAGGGAGAATACAAGGATTTTATCTGCACCAGAGCTCGGAGATTTTCCCATGTGAAAAGTGAGTTACAACCTCAAATAGTTCGGGGTCCATGTGCTAACTGTATTCAGGAGGTGTGCAATAGACCATAGCCCAATCAGTATCATCTTTTGCCTATGCTGGCTTTTAAGATGAATGCAAAACTGAAAACAATGGACCAAAGGAGAAGAAAACGGTGATCCTCATGGGCTCCTCCCTAACCATTACTGCATGCGTTTATCGCTTGCCACTGTGAACCAGCACTGTGAGCCTAACTATGCAGGGATGGCTGTGCCAAATGATGCTGACACAAGAGCTGGGATCACTGAAAAACTCTCTTTTTATATTCAAACTTCTCCGTCCTCCTGAATTGCCCTGCTCCGTATTTCACCCAAAGCATACTAAAAAGTGGATCTATTATGTGGCATTGCTTGCCTATATGTGTCTTCTTTGCAATTTTCCTACTAGGTTTGTTTCTAACCAGAGGAGAGATTTTAATTAAGTGTGTGCATGAAAAATAAATAAGCGGGTACTCCATAAAGCTGGCGACATTCGTATCAACTCACCAATATGTCATGGTTCTGTTTGGAAAGAGTCTATTCCAAAAACAAATAAGTGATCAGAAACAACAATTTTCTTTGAAGGGTTAAGAAAATTCATGCCAGTACTTAAATATTTTATGGTGCCTCTTGAGGGGCACTGAAACTAGCGTCTTCATCCTGAGGTGAAGCAAAATTAAACTGAAACAAGCCACAATTAAAACTCTCTGTGGTGAGCTAGATGGGGGACAGAGGGGCCTACACATCTCTATGCTTGTGTATTCTGTTACCATCTCAGATAGTTTAGCTTTGGGTAGAGGACAGCCTGACGGAGGACTAGGTAGGAACAAGGCTACCACATCAAACTGATAGTGGGTAGAGAAAACATTTGACACCTCCCGCCTTCCCTACCCCTTGTCTGTTTTTAATTTTGCTAAATCATTCCCGTCTGGAGATTGTATATTTTGAGTTGACTCTCCAAGCAATATAGATGTGCAGTGTCAGGAAGCCTGAACTCAGAGCCAGGCAAGGATACCCAGAAGTCAGACAGGCTCTAAACCACACACACAAACACACAAAGACAGAGAAGGAGCAGGATGCGTGACAACTAAAATGACATTAGTCTTCAGATCACCTGAGAAGATGGCCCAGAGACGCAGTTTCTCTCTTGGTGGATTTAAAAACATTTTTGAAGCAGTGTGTTTAAAATGTTTTAGGGGTGCTATCTCAGGACTATATAAAGAACCTCTATTAAATTTTACTGGAATAGAGATTCAACAGAAAAAGAATGACAAAGTGGGCCTCTTTGTCCATCAAAGTACAAAGCTGATAGAAAAGAGGAAAAAATATTAAACAAAATCCCTCAAATATGTGCTACACACACAAGCACACATAGAAATATCCTGACGCCGTAGGACACGTCAGCTGTGGATGTACGCGGAAACCGAATTCTGCAGCAGCATGTCCTGAATCCAGTCGCTGGGCTCTGGAGCGGGGTGGTTACTTGAAACTCGTGTGTTCTAGGCACCAACTTTGACTATGCATCTCCAATGCATACACACCTGTGTAATGACGGTGTGACGCATGATGACAGTTTCTAGCCAGCAAATAATTATGAGGCTAAACCAAGACCAAAGCCAGGATGGTTAAGCACAGGATTTGGGACAGAGTCAGTGATCAAAAGCTGTGATCTGATATTTTTACCCACAGACTTACTACAGTGTATGGGGGCTTTTCTGAAGTGACATAATATTTTAGTTGTAACCAGCAGCTTCCTTTCCTGGGGGACTAGTCTTGACCACAATCTTTAATTGCTGTCATTGTTCACTGCTTTCTCATGCATTTTCTCCTGCACAGGTGAGGAGAGAGCCCTGGGAATTTGGCATGACCACAGCGTTGCGCATCACTGTGCTATCTCTTGGCAGCGTTGACAGTGCGGTCCCCAAGCAATGGAAGAACAAGCTTGGTGTGGGTCTGGACCCAGAGCTCTTCAGCTCGCTGCAAGTTCATGTTCTAGTAGGCATTGCCATTTAGGGTGGAGATCACAATGACTTGTTTAGTCCTAGAAAAATCCCCGTGTCTATATTCAATGCCATTCTTAAAAGTGAAGATTTGCTATGACTCTAATTAGTTTGGATTATAGATTTTTTTTTAAAAAAAAATGTATTTGTACGTGCTCTGCATTTGTGTGTGGAGGCCTGAGGTTGAGACCAGGCATCTTCCTCAATCACTGGCCATCTTATTTCTCAAGACAGGGTCTCCCATTGAGCCTGGAACTTACCAATTGAACTCCTCTGGCAGGCTAGCAATGTCCAGGGGCTTAGCTGTCTCACCTGTCTCCTTCTCCGAACTGGGCTTAGAGACGGCTACTGCAGTCAGTTTTTGTTTGTCCGTTCTGTTTTTTGAGACAGCCCTGGCTGTCCTGGAACTTGCTCTGTAGACCAGGCTGGCCTCAAACTCAGATCCAGCTGACTCTGCCTCTGCCTACCTAGCACTGGAACGAAAGGTGTGCCCCACCACCACCACCCAGCCCACAGTCAGTTTTTGACATGGATGTTAGGGACCCAAACTCCTGCTTTTGCTGAAAGTGTTTTGCCAGTGTGGCCTCACCTCCGGCCTCTTACCATATTAGCTATAGTCAGAGGAGCAGTGACAATTTTATTATTAGTTACTAGTCAGAGGAGCAGCGACAATCTTACTTTAGGGGGAACAGTTATAAGGAGAACAGAGATCCATAGGTGTGTGTATCCGTGTGCATCCTTAGGCCAGCGCTGGGAAAGTCTATGTTCTGTGCACGTTTACACATGTAGAAGACACGTGTTTACATACTGAAACCACGTAATTAGTGAGACCCACCAACAGTGTTTGTGCTCCTCACTGGGAACCAGTATAAGTCCCAGGGGGAATTTTTCTGTGATTAAAGTTAAACTCGAACCCTGCCTGAACAATATCTCAGTGAATATGTTCTATCTATGCTATGACGGTATTTGGAAAATCTTGAGTTAACAGAGCAAAATGTGACACTGTCCAATCAGAACTGGTTTGGGTATTTCGACAGAATGTTCCTTGCCTTAAATCTTTATGTAATCAGAAACAGTGCATTTTCAATGTTGTTTCCAAAGTGATGGTGAGGAAGGGATCTGATCTGCAGTCCTTGGGCACGATCAGTCGATCATGGGATTACATTGTATAAGCAGGGCTCAGCTGCAGGCATTTCCCTATCTTTTATCTTTCTGATCTTAGAGGAATCAGCCTGTGGGCAAGCCGTGGGGTGAGACCGGGAGTGCCTGAGTAAGGGTGTGTGCATGGGGAAGGGATGCCCAGCACCCTCTCTCGGTGCCAGCCTCCAGGAGAACGGCATGAACAGTCCTTAGCCTTCCTGTTGATGGAGACGGGAGGCACACTGAGTGCTGTTTGCTCCCAGCGACTCCTCCTCCCTCCACTGGGATGAGACCTGCTGTACCGGATACTGTGCTCTCCCAGACCTCAGGTAATCTGTGGGCACAAGTTTAAAGATGCTTAACACTGTGTCCTTGTTCGGTACCCGGAACATGCATGACAAATGCCTTACCAATGACTTACAATTGCCCCTCTTCATTTTTTTTTTAATTTTGAGACAGTCTTTGGAAGTGGGCCAGGCTGGACTTGAATTAAGCAGCTGGCATTACAACTAACTGAAAATTCATATTTTTGAGCTAAAACTCTCTTGCTCTTGGGTTATCCATCTTTGCCCCTTCTTTAGGAAACACAGTACATTAAGCTTTCCATACCCTTTCCTCTATCATCCTGACTAGATTATCAGATAAATTTCGGTTTCTTTGGAAAGCAGAAGCAAGTATCAATGGGAAAGAGGGTAGGAATACAGTAGGAAGTTCAGTTTATAGAAGCGGCAGGAAAACGCTAGGAAGTTTAGTCTGTAAGATAAATAGACACACTCCAAAACATATTCATCCTGGTAAGAAAATACCATACAGGGGCTCTGAGTGGCCGGATAGTAAAATTATGCACCTAGGTGGGGGTGAGAAGTGTGTAAAGGAGGACAAGCCTCCGCAAAACAAGGGCTGTTCCGGGCCCTTCCTGAATGAGCCTTGCTGGTAGAGGTAGAACATCTTCCAACAAAATCCAAAACATGCACCTCACCCCCACCCCCACGGCCCCTTTCCCTACTCAGTCCCCCTCTTGTTTTAAAGACTTGTAGTTTCTATGGCAGCCTCTAAGCTTTTCTGGGAACCATTTACAAAACAAAAATGACAAGGAACCTAAAATCCTTTAGCCAAATGATCATGCATGTACCAGATTTCCCAATTCCGACGCCCAAGCCTTGGATTTGGCACATCAATAAAACCCTGTCATCGTGTTGGCTGGAAGACAGTGAGTAAATCTCCTGAGAATTGCAAAGATGAGCACAGGCTATTCAAACTCACATTGTCAAGGAAGATATAGTGTATTCCATATAGTTCACACCCATGGTTAAAAATAGATCATAATTTTTGGAATTTTTTATTTTTAATTTCTTTTTAGACTCAGTTGAATGTTTACTTTCCTTATACAGGGCTTTGTTCCTTAAGACCCTTGTGAGAGTTTTTAGTGTACAATACAACACATGAGATACTAACATGGTCCCAGTAGAACTGGTTCCCCAGAAGGTGACACTCCAGTCCCTCAAACCACCTGATGCCACTGTTTCCAAGTCAAGGAACGTCCCTGTTCACTCAGTGGCTGCAACACTCTGGGGACACTTGCCCAAGCCAATTTTCATAAACAGGCCCTAAGAACTCAGCTTTAAGAATCTACCCTCAGGAGTGTGGAGAGGGTGTCTGTAGGGTTTGTTATTGATTTTCCCACAACAGGGGCAGTCAAGGTAGGGAGGAGACAGGAGAACTGACACTAAAACAGAGAGAGAGAGAGAGAATTATGAAAAGTTTCCTTGGGCTGTCCAGCCCAGATCTTTGAGTTAATATGGGATTAAGGACTCCAACTTTTCTGCCCTTTCTTCACTTTGACAAGGGCATGGGATTTGTAGGGTGTTGAAATAAGGGCGGCCGGGGCTGCGTCCGCAGCATTCCGGCCGCCTGCTCGGCTAGCTTATGCCCCGAAATAACAACACACAAACTGTATTCCTTTTAACACCGCTTGGCCCATTTCTATCTAGCCTCTTCTAGGCTAATTCTCTCATATCAATTTAGCCCATTTCTAATCATCTGTGTAGCACCGTTAGGTGCGCTTACCGGGCAGATTCTAGCCTACGTCCATCCTGGGTCGGAGCTTCATCGCGTGTGTCTCTGAGAGGAGCGGAGCATGGCGTCTCTGCTCCAGAGAGTCTGAGCTCACTTCCTCTTCCTCCCAGTATGCTATTCTGTTTATTCCTCCCACCTATGTTTTAACCTATGAGGGCCAAGCAGTTCCTTTATTACTTAACCAATGAAATCAACAGATTGATATATGACACTCCCACATCAGTAGGAATCAGTAACAAAGTCATATTATTAATATTTCAGGGTTCATCAGTGTTTGATGATAAAGTTAACTCAGTACATAATAACAGTTTTAAGTAGTTTTTGTTTGGGGTAAATAAAAAGGAGAGAAAGAGAGAAAAACACATTTTAGACTTTTTGTCTCAGTGAGTTTAATTTTTTCAAACAAGCTACAAACAAAATGATAAAGTCATTGCACAACTATTATCCTAAATACAATGCTTTAAAAAAATTACTTATTCTCACAGAAAACTGTTTTGGCTAAGACAGAAAACAGCAGAAATTTCCATAGTTTGCCAATGAATTACAAAACAAGAAAACAATTAACAGTAAAAGCGATCAGCATCCCCCAGGGAGCTGGTCTCGTGTTTTCACACCTGCTCTGTCTTCATGATCCCACATTTTGAAAAACTTTTTTTTTACATTAATTTTTCTTTTACCTTTAGTAATGTAAGGACAAAACTTTGCTGAAGGAAAGTTATGGCTGAGTTGCCAAGAGGTTATGATTTCCAGTGTCCGTGCTGCTCCCTCATCAGTGAGGACCTGCAGCATCCCAGCCTGGCTGACTCGGCAGCTCAAGAGCATATGTTCTCGTGAATCAAGGAGATTAACTAGTCTAACACAGATCACCCTTGAGAGGGCCACCCAGATTCTCTTTCCAGTTACCTATACCGCAGGAGAAAATCCAGAGACATTAAGAACCTTGGCCCAGAATACATGGGACCCACTGAAGCCATGTTGTACTGCATGGGACCCACTGAATCCATGTTGTACTGCATGGGAATTTTTCATTCTTTGAGCTAAAAATCGGAAGAGGAGAAAAAGGAAAAAGAAATCTCAGACGGAAGAAAAAAAATCTCGGAGTCGGGGGAAATCTCAGAGAAAAAGTCAGCAGGAAATCTCAGCCCTTTTCTACAAGATAACGTTTCTATGAAGAAACGCCTGTTTCAGATGTCTATGGATTAGAGAGACAATAATTCCCCTGTACAAGGCTAGTGTCTCTGAAGAATTTTGATCTTGACCCAGCAAAAGCCATCTCTGCATTTGGTGTTTGGAGTCTCAAGAGGAAAGGTAAAACAAGCGGCCATTACTGCCGGGGCCAGTAATGACTTTAATGGGAGAGAGTGATTTCATGTGAAGGTCTTTGTGACAAGTGAGGAGAAACAATCAGAAAGGAAAGTGTTTTCACAGCTTGTGACAAGGTGATGCCAATAAATAGGAATGGCACCTTGATCATTCATCAGAGACCCTAGTACTCAAACTCACCATATAATTTGTCATCCGAGGCAAGATTCTGTAGAGAGGGAAAGGGGCTGCAATTAACAATTACGCTGGAACAACAGGTAGGAACAGTTCAGACAAATGACGCATGTTCATCCTAGCGATTCAGGAGATGAGACCGTGGGAGAATGCTGGCAGAGAGTTATCTAGGAAATGTTTACCGTGTGTGCACGGGCTTTTATGAGGAGCTAAATACACACTCATTTTAACTGCATATTCAGTGATGTCCCAGACAGGTCTTACTTTAGCTGATTATTAGGTCAGTAAATGTTGCCTTTAAAGAAACTTTCCGAATTTTCATTTATTATGTGTGTGTGTTTGTGCGCGGGTGGGAGTTAGAAGTTTGAGCACACACATGCTACGGCGTATGTGCAGAGATGAGAGGAAAACTGTCAAGAGAGCTCTCTCCTTCTGCCATGTGAGCTCTGAGGATTGAACTCAGGATTTCAGGCTCAGCAGCAAGCACCTTTGTCTCTTAACCTACTGAGCCATCTCAACAACCAACATCTCCACCCAGTCAGATCCCGCATGTCCTTCTCCAGAGTCTAGCCTGGTGCTTCTGCCTGATCTTCTCTGCCATGTGTCCTCCCCAACTCCCAGATCTACCTCCACATCCCAGTGTTGAGCCAGGACACACATCCTGCACATCAGTCAGGTGCCCTGTCTTCACGGGACTTCATTCCACCTAAGCTATTTCCAACCTCCAGGCCCCACCTGCCTACAGCTCTCTTCTGCCCCAACCTGCTTTTTCTGTATGAGACACCGAACTAACAAAAGAAATCCACGTGCCCAGATCTTATCCTCCAAATCACAGACAAAAGGAAAGATCAAGCCAGTGTCTACTCTACAAAAACTCCCAGTCCTATAGAAATATTTGCCAATAATAATTATCTAGATGAACCCCAGGACACAGAATTGAAAAAGAGCAATCATAAGCTTCATCCAAGAATTCAAATAGTTTAAAGAACACACAAAGGAACAGCTCAATGGACTTAAAGAGGAAGAAGATAAAGGGCATAAGTGCCTATGGGATGCTCAAGAGAACACAGATATTAGGCTAATAGAAACGATAGAGACAATCCAGGACTTGACAACAGAACTCAATAAAGAAAAACACTGAAAAAGGACACAATCTGAAATCAAGATGAGATTGAAAACCCCTATAAGCCAGTTAGAAAACTCAAAAGAAAGCCTTACAAGTGACTGAATCAAACAGAAGATAGACCATCTGGAGCAGAGGATGAAAGACAGGATCTAGATAGAATAAGAAAGGAATATATTTTTTAAAAATTATTTCTTTTTCTTTTTTGTTGTTGTTATTATTGTTGTTGTTTGATTGTTTGTTTGTCTGTCTGTCTTTCAAGACAGGGTTTCTCTGTGTAACAGTTCTAGCCATCCTGGAGCTCAAAAAAAAAAATCGTAAAGCATAAGAATGAAACAACCCGGAAATGTGGGACACCATGAAAAGACTAAAACTATCTAATAATGGGCACAGATAAGGAAGAAGAGTTCCAAGTGAATGGCAGGTCTTTACCAAGGGCCCGCTGAGCCATCTCACTGGGCCAGCCTTGTCTTTTCAAGCTGCAAGTTATCTCACTTATATGTCAGGCATGCTGCAAGGGGCGCTGGCTCTTGCTTATTTTTTAATATTGGAGACCAGTTATCCAAGGATTATCATCCAAATAAGAATGCCTATTTAATGGTGGTGGTGCACACCTTTAATCCCAGCACACGGGAGGCAGAGGCAGGCAGATCTCTGTGTGTTTTGAGGCCAGCCTGGTCTACAAGAGCTAGTTTCCAGGACAGGCTCCAAAGCTACAGAAAACCCTGTCTTGAAAAAAAAAAAAAAACGAAACAAAACAACAACAAAAAACCAACAGAAAAGGAATGTCTATTTAATAAATTGTACTTGACTTTCATGGGCCATGGAAGCTTTTCAATCTTAATTTTTCAGTACTTATAATGACTTAAAGGTGTTCATTCCAGATCTACTTGGGGGATAAGAGACTGTTAGTGTGGACAATAGCACACAGTAGAAACACAAATGTTTGGTGACTAAACAAATGGCAAGAACTCAACAAAACAAGTGGCTAAAAAGAAATATGAGCGTACATTTAAAAATCTCATAGATTTATTTGTATTCAACTCTTCCTATAAGAAATAAGGCACAGGAGAGCCTGAAAATTGCCAGTCTCTAGAAATCACAGAAAGCAAACTGGCCTACAAAATCTATAAGAGAGTGTCTTCATCTCTCTGTAGGATAGTGTGTTTCAAAGATGGAAGTCTACAAGAGAGTGCACCTCTCTGTAGGACAGTGTGCTTCTAAGATGAAAGTCTTCCTCTTCTTTTTCTTCTTTTTTTTAACTATAAAAAATTTGGTTAAACCTATTTTCTCCCATTTAATTGAAATATCCTTTCCCTTCCTTGTGTAAAGGAATTTAAATCTGGTCTAGAAGAAAACCCATCAACAAAATAAGAATTGGAATTGGGTCTGGAGGCAGCTCCATGGCACAGAGATTATCTAGTATTGGTGAGTTCCTAGGTTTTTTTTTTTTTTTTTTTTTTTTTTTGGTTTTTCGAGACAGGGTTTCTCTTTTGCTTTGGAGCCTGTCCTGGAACTAGCTCTGTAGACCAGGCTGGTCTCGAACTCACAGAGATCCGCCTGCCTCTGCCTCCCGAGTGCTGGGATTAAAGGCGTGCGCCACCATCGCCCGGCTTGAGTTCCTAGGTTTTTAAGAGGCAGTAGAGAGATACTGGAAATCTGTGTAAAAAAATCATGAAAGATTGAAGAAAATAGAGTTTAGAAAACCATTAGAAAATCAAAAGGACAGTTAGAGAAAATAATTTGGTAAACAGAGGACGAGTAAGTGGAGTTATCTATACTATTTTTGAAAATATTTGTTAGTCTATAATAGTTTCTAAAGAAAAGGGTGAACCAGATTTGTTTTCTTTTTTTTTAATTTAAAGACAGGAGATTTTAATGGAGAAATAGACTGTCTATAATAGAATTTCATGTAATGAGAATATGTTGAAGAGAAACTCTGGCCATCTTTTTTGAAAACTCAGAAAATTATTTTAAAATACTCTGTGATAATCTTTTTTCTTCTGAATGTTAGAGATGTGTTAAGTGAGACAGAATAGCCATTTGTCTGTTCTAGGAGAGATAAATCATTAGCAAAGATTAGTCCTTTTCATAGGACGCGTATCAGGAGCTGCCAAAAATAAGGCAGGGTAAAGGGGCCGAGGGAGAGAGCCTAGTGCTCCAGACACTATGCTCAAGGGAGATTGTCTGATAAGGTGACAGGAAAGGAGCCAGCCAAGAAGAGTCTTCCCCGCAGATACTGTACAAAAAGCATTCTGAGGCTGGAGCATGTTCCAAAGCAGCCAGGTCACTGTGAAGTAAAAACAGTGAAGGGAAAAAAGGTGGAGTGAGTTCCAAGATAAAATTTGAGTTAAGAGGCATTTGCAAGGCTTAAAGTTTATAGCAAGGACTTTAGATTTTATGCTGAGTGTGACAGAAGCCATTTGAGAATGTAGTGCAAAGCAATGATATACTGTAATTTATGTATTTAAACATAAGCAGGTTTTTAAGGAGCAAAGTTAGATTGAGTATTGCACTAACTCAGCTGACTGATGCTGACGCTGGACCAGGGAGTCAGTAAAAGAGCTAAGGAAAGGAATCAGGTTCAGGACATATTTAGAAAGGAGAACTCCAGTAGAAATGTCATTTACTGGCATGAAAATGTCAGAAGAGATGGGTGGGTCTATGTGTTCTGGACTTGATGTGTTTGAAATTGCTGTTACAAAGTTAAACAGTGGTGTCAAAAAGACAATGAATCTGTAAGTCTAGGTACAAGTTGGAGTTTGGTCAGATTACAGCATGGAGATGCTATTCATAGTTAAGAGCTATACAGTACCGCTAACAAATGAGTTTAAAGATAGAAGACAGATATCTCCAAGAACTGAGCTATGAGCAACCCAACACTCCAAGATGAGGAGAGCAAAGAAGGAACCACTGTGGTGCAGGGGAGACCCACGAAACAAAGAGAACTGAGGAGTGAAAGGAAAAATGAAAGTCAAGGAGGCATTTGACCAATGAATTTGGGAAGACAAGACCCACTGATCTGAAGAATCACGACCTTGAAAAAGAGAAATTAGGGGGAACATCTGGTCACATCTGAAATTCTGAGAGGAGGGAGATTAAGATGGCACGATGGCTTTACAGAAGTAAGGGAGACGTTTTTCAGAATTGTCAGGAAGAAGTATGGAGAAATAGGGCAGTATTTAGAAGTGTTTGTTTTTTGAGACTGAAGACATACTGTATTTAACATGATGATACAAAATGATCCAGAAAACACAAGTACTTTCTTAAAGAGATGGGGAGTTTCACTTAACCCAAAGTGAAGACTCTAAAGTGAACACAAGGAGATCTGAGCTACAACACTCTGGACTAATTACAGAGGTAATGGCTCAGTTGGGAGAGTGCTCACCTAGGGAGTAAGAAGCCCAGATCCCATCACACCTAAAGTCCCAGCATTTGGGACACGGAAGCAGGAGGATGAGGAATTCAAGGTCAGCCTCAGCCCCATAGCGTGCTCAAGGCCACCTGTCTCCAAAAAGTCAGTTAAGTTGACCTAAGGAGAAGGTTCTGTGGTGTCAGACATCCCACAGCAGCGTTAGTATGATTTCTTAGTGACAACCTTATCTAAGTCCTGTTGATGCTGGGAAACTGAGGAAATGGTGAGCAAAGGAACAGGAGACCGAGGAAACCTCAAAGAGGAGACTGAGAGAGATCAGAGCTGAATCTGTGAAATACAAAAGGAATAACTGAACCAAAAAAATGGTCTGGAAAGTTTTGTTTAATGTTCAGTTTGGTTAATGTTTTACGAATTATCTCTAATATATTGATGTGTGGTGTGCTTGGTATGAAAACAGACAAAATAGAAGCACAAAGGAGAAAAAAATAAAAGTCTATATATGAGCACAGATTTTCTTTCTCCCAAATGCCCCACTGTTAACACTATGATACACATTCTTATATATGTATGTGTATGCCATATATATATATATATATATATATATGTATACTTATGATTACAAAAGTCAGATCATATACTATTTATACTATTCTGCAATTTGTTCTTTATACATAACAATATGCCTTTTGTACTTTTTCATCTCAGTAAAAATAGCTCTGCCTTTTGCCTTATAAAAATAAGAATAGATAATACATGAACATGATACACTATATAATAGGACAACAGGATAGTCTTCCAATCTCCCAGCCTGTTCCTCCCCAGAGAAAACCACTATTACCACTTTCTTAAATGTCTTTCCACAGTCACAGAATGCATAGAAACATACTGAACATACAAGCGTTTGTGCACATACAAACAGTACCACACCACACACATTGTTCTGTACTTTGCCTATTAGAAGTTATATAAAAGTTATACATCTTGTGATTCCACAAAGAGAACTACCTCATTCCCTTAAGTGACAACATGGAGTTCGATTATATCTTTATTTCTTCAAATTCCATACTTTGGCATTTCTATTTCTTCACACTTAGCTAAACACAACCACATTAAATAAAAATTAGCATGTACTAAGCAACGACAAAAAAAAAGAGAGAATAAATTGAAACTAAAGAAGCCCAAAACAAAACAGAAATGGTAGCTGAGAACTTGTAAAGTTGTGCACTGAGACTAAGTTTAGAGCTGAGGTAGAGGAAAAGAGTCTTTGCATAGCACGCACAAGGCCTAGGTTCAGTCTTGAGCACAGCAAACCAATGTATTAATTAATAAAGTCTGAAGCTGGAGCTTTGTCTAGGAGCAGTTGAAGTCAATATTTGAAAGACGATTTAAAATCCTAAGCGCCAATGTTCTTATCAAGAGAGAATTGGCTGTCTTTGTTACTTTCAAGCAAGATGCACAAAGGAGCAGCCCCTCCATTTGATGCCCTACACCTCTAAATTAACCTTGATGCAACCTCTTTCTTAAATCAGTCAATAAACATTTAAAACTCAGCTTCTAAGCTTCCACGGAGATTAACAGCCACATGCGGGTCACATGACTGAGGGTGGGGGTTACGACGAATGTGGTGGCAGTGAAGGGTTTCTGAATGTGGAGTAGTTAATTTAAATTCAAATGCATAATCAGTCCAAGGTGTTCCTGGCCATGCTCACCTGTGCTGCATCCCATGAGTTCGTTGCATCCTTTGTTCTAAGGGCACAGAACATGCTGATTGAACACTTCAGGTGCTGTATGCAACAGCAACAAATGCTGACCGTAGAAGGCTCTATTCCATATATGACCATGTTTTATCATCTAGACAGTGTTTTCTGCCACCTTAGAGACACGGGGGTTTAATTATGGAGAATAGGGACTTTTAATATTTACTTGTCATTATTTCTAATATGTAGGCATCAAATTAGTATATTTTTAGATTGGATTGGATTCAAATGTTTGGTTTTTAAATTTGTTGTTTTATTTGCTGACCTAGTTTAATTTTTTAAAATATATTGAATAAGTTTTGGCTTGCGATTAAGACAGAATTGCCAGCAATCTCCGAAGTGACCCTAACTATACTTCTTTTGACTCTTCTGCCATTTTGCAAATTTTTATATGAAGTAATATTCTCAGCATTGATGGTTATAAAATCAAAATAACAATCAACTCTGAAAAATGTTGAAGCTGTCCCATGTCCTGCCAATATTTCTGTCAAGATGTAATTCTTTCTGTCACAAAGAGCAAACATGTAGTGGGAAGGGCACTGGTTCTTTCCGGCCACCCAGCTAGCTTACACCCGAAATAACTACACTGTATCAGTTAAATCACTGCTTGGCCCGTTATCTCTAGCTTCTTATTGGCTAACTCTTAACCCATTTCTCTTCATCTGTATATCCCCACGAGGACGTAGCCTACCAGCAAAGTTTCAGCACTTCTATCTCTGGTGGTGGCTTCATGGCATCTCTCCAACTCCGCCCTTCTTGCTCCCTGCCTTCAGCCCAACCTTCCCTGCCTACCTAAGTTCTGCCTGGCTATAGGTCCAAAGCAGTTTCTTTATTCATTAGCCAATAAAAACAACATATAGACAGAAGGACCTCCCACACCACAAACACCTACATCTTTTTAGTAGACAGATTTTTTTATCTTTAATATATAGTAAAATTGTCAAATTATGGTGTCACATACCTTTAATCTCAACACTAAGGAGACAGAGGCAGACCGATTCCTGTGAGTTCAAGGCCAGCCTGATCTACAGAGTGAGTTCCAGGACAGGCTCCAAAGCTACTCTAAAGAAAAACCCTGTCTCAAAAAACCAATATGTGTGTGTGTGTGTGTGTGTGGTGTGTGTATATATATGTATATATATGTGTGTGTGTGTATGTATATATAGTCCTATATGTGAATTACTTGTATATAAAAGAATTATTTTTAAACATGTTTCTTAAGAATTTATTGTGAGTAAATGTTTGATTTATAGAACTACTTTACATATCTGGAGGCATATAAAATTTCTCAAAGAAAAAGGACCGTGAAAGAAAACAGTTTAAGAAACCCTGGTCTAGATGGTTATTTTTGGTTAACAAGCATGCCTGACTAAGAAGCAACACTCCTCTATGTGGCAATGGCTATTATGCTGATATTTTTTAGAGGGGTATATTACACAGATTGTAATCAAATTGGAATTATTGAAATAGCTTATCTGCCATGAAAAATCAAAATATATAGTTTCTTTTATGCAAAATGAATTATTAACTAAATTGACAAGACGGGCTCTTTAGCGTCAGGAATCTTTTCAAGGGAGAGGATGCTGTGGCTGTTGTTGGAAACAGTCTCTCTATACAGCCCAGTCAGAGTTCCAGCATGAGATTCTCCTACTAAGCCTCCTAAGCGCCAGAGTGGCACCACGCCCAGCTGGGCAGCGGCTTGGGCTTGGAGGGCCTCCAGTTCTGCGACCACTGCGTAGATAAAAAAAAGTCGATTGTGTGATTCTCTGTTTCGGGTCAGTGTCTGTTCTTTACCTGCTGGGAATGGGAAGATGAACACGGCAGAGGGGTTCCAAGCGCGATGCATTTTATATACTCATGGTGTACGACTGGTCACGTGATACTCAAAGGAAGCGGGGATGTTGGAATCAAGAGACGTTCACATGAGAATCAGCAGTCTTTACTGATGCCTTCCCTTGCACCTACCTTCCTCACTTCCCAGCTGAGAGCCTCTAAGACTGTCAAAACTCTGTGGCTTGCTCCATAAGCTATAGGAAATAAGCATTGTGGTTTTTGTTTTGTTTGTATTTTTGCTTTTTTTTTGGGGGGGGGCTTTTTTTTTAAAAATAGATTTTGTTTTTTCCTCAGATAATCTATCCTGTTTTCAGTTTCTCCTCCCTCTGCTCCTTCCATTTCCTCTCCACCTCTCTTTCCATCCAGATCCTTGTTGTGGGAACTCATTCTGCCAATAGCCCTGGGGTACCCTTAATAAACTGATATCTATAAATATATATATATATATATATTGTTGTGGTTTATGTTACAAATCCCCTTTCTGTCTCTCATCAGAAAACGGCTTCTAAGAGAGAGTAATAAATTATAATATAATAAGATTAAACAAAAACTAGCAAATTGGAATTGAATAAAATAAACCAACAGAAGGAAAAGAACCCCAAAAGGCATAAAAAACAGTGACTCTCTCAGGAATCCCAAAAAATATAAAATCATAAAACATGAAACCACTAAACTGGAAGCCATAATATATAAGCAGGGACCCTAGAGCAGTCCCTGTGTGTGCTACTGCAGTCTCAGTGAGGTCAAATGAGCTTTGCTCATGTTGATTTAGTCGGCCTTGTTGTCCTGGTGTTCTCCATCCCTCTGGCTCTTACACTCTTTCTGCCTCCTCTTCTGTGCTGTTCCCTGAGCCCTGGGGGAAGGGATTTGATGGAGACATCCCACTTAGGGCTTTTTCAATGTCTCTCACTCTCTACATAATGTCTAGCTGTAGGTCTTTATATTCCCATCTACCGCATGGCTCTCTGATAATGACCGAGCAGGAAAGTGATCTATGAGTATAGCAGAGTGTCATCAGGAGTTATTTTATTGCTATTTTTTAATTTATTAGAAGAGTAATAGTTGGCTTCATCCTAGGTCCCTGAACTATTGAGTTTCGGGTTTCTGGTCACCCAAGGAGTGTTGAGCCTGGACATTTCTTAGAGTGGTCCTTAAATCAAATCGGATATTGGGTGATTACTCCCACAGGCTTTGTGCCACCATTGCCCTAGCATCTCTTGCAGACATAACAGCATCACAGATCAAAGGGTTTATAGCTGGGTTGGTGCTTACATTTCTCTTTGATAAGTATGAGAGCACCTTCCTGTACCAAAGACAAAAGCACATAGGAGTGAAGGCTCTATGTAGCACCAGCTCGGCTTCTCTGTGGTCAATAATGGAGGCACTGTGTTTTAAACTGTGAGAGGCAGGCTTGATTTTCCCGTCAGGGAGATCTGTGTTGACTATATATCTTCTTGACTATACAGTATCTAATCTTTTCCTGGACTTCATCCTCAGCTGAGAAGCCCTTGGGTTAAGATTGGCATAAGGCAGCCACATCACTGCTGCTTACGAAGTTCTGCCTTTCTCCAGTTTGCGACTGACTTGAACCACCTTCTCTGAACCCAAACTTAAGGCAATAGCAACGATCCTCTGCCTCTCTCATAAAGGGTCTCACAGAATTAAAAATACATAAAGTGTCTAAATATAGAATTATAAATCTGGATATAGCTCTATAACTATTAAGATTACCCTCAATAGCCCTTCGTTTTATGAATGAGGAGGCAAGGTTCAGAAGATGGAGGGACTTGTTCAAGGTCACAGAACTGATGTGAAGGAAAGAACTAGCGAAGTCCCGGTTTCCAGACCCACACTCTTTCACCTCTTGCCACTTCCAAATCACATGTTGAATAAAAATGAAATTAATCTCCCTTAAAAAACTGGTGGTAACAATGCTATTCTCTACTACCATAATGTGTACTGTACTCAATATACATATCACATAACGACTATCAAATCCTGCGACATAGCCCTCATTTTGCCAATGACAGCACCAGGAGGCATGGAAAATCACCCTGTCACTGCTGAGGTGGATCAAAAAGACACAGCAAAAAGTAGGCAATAGCTGAGGCTCCAGGACCCACCCAGAGTTGTTGGGGCAGACGGGGATTAGGAGGTGAGTTTCATAATACCTTACCAGGCCCCTCAGTCAGCTTTCCCAAGCTGAACCTGTGTTTTCTGATCCTATGCCTCCCTGGAGGAATCCTAAGATTCCCAACAAGCCTGATGCCTTTTTCCATAACTGTTTATCTGCCACTTGCACAACCTGCCTTGATTTCTCTACCCTTCTGACGGCTACAGATGAGTATGTCTGCACTGTGCTGATGCTACAGTTCCCGTCCTGGGCAAAGAGGAAACAGAGACTGGTTAATTACTAACACCCAAACCCTTAAAGCCAAGTCAGCAGATAAGGTACTTCAAAGAAAAAAAAAGAAAGAAAAATCTTCTGAGCTCTTTTCTAAGGCAAGTTAAAAAACAAACAACTAAGGTGGTGGTGGCTCACGCCTTTAATCCCAGCACTCAGGAGGCAGAGGCAGGCAAATGTCTGTGAGTTCAATACCAGCCTGATCTACAAAGAGTTCCAGGACAGTCAGGGAACAGGGAAACCATGTCTCGAAAAAACAAAACAAACAAACAATCAAAAACCAACAATTACAGTAGAAAACCAATTGGCTGGCTCCAGTCCACTCCACATCGGACTCACCAGTCTCCCTGGTGAAGGGGAAGAGGGTCTACATGGAATATACCCAGTTCATTCTGGACGCCGGCCTGTCTCCCAGGAATGGGTACTTGGAGAATTATCATCAAACATACTTCCCAGACTTTGACCTGGAGTCTGACGCTGCATCTATCCTGAAGTCACGCAGGACTGCACTTCAGCACTGCCCACCATCAGGAAAGCAGCCATTACTTTTTGGATGGCCTCTAGGTCTATGGTGGCCGTATAACCCAGCAGCCATGCATTTTCAAATACTGCTAAATGGTGACCTAATTCTAAAGCCCTCTGATGGCAGCTTTGCCTCTGGGAGTCAGCCCTACTCCTGAGTACTCTCGGCTAAGCCAGTGCCACCTTGTCTCTCTCCTCCACATCATCATAATTAATAAGCAACAATATCATCCCTCGTGGTTACATGCTTATTAGTTGTTAACTGGCCTTAGCATCATTATCTCATTAAGCCTTCCCAGCTAAATTACTTTATCAGCTTCCCTCCGAAGGGGGTCTGTGTGTCTGCTTGCAAGGAATCCTAAGCTCAAACAAGGGAAAGCAAAAGGGGAAATCACAGGCATTTAGAGCAACTCCCAACATGAATTTTTTTTTTCAATTAAGATTGTGTCTATTACTTTGCATTGCTATAAATCCTCTCATGTGTTTCAAATAATATCATAAGCCTTTTCACTTACGACAACTATTTTTATGGAGGGCAAAATGTTGCAGAAAGCACAAATTAGTTACAACTTAAACTCCCTCCCTCTTTGCTACCTACACTTGTATTTGGATAATTGATCTCTAGTTCTTCTATGGGATGCTAGATTTGGAAATCTTACATCAAGGACCATGAAGAGGCTTGCCCACAGACCCCCCACTGCAGTTACCCTAGACTCAATCTTTTCCTAACTTCCCTGATAATGCTTACCTTTTCTTCCCGCTAATGGCAATCATTTTATAAGCCAGCCTTTGACAAAGGGAGCCGAAGAGTATTCTGCTCATGAATGAATGGCGAACACAGACTAATGCACTCCCCTGGATGTGCTTTCATTCCGAGAGAATGGCAGGGCTCCTTCTATTGTCCTGACTTTACGTGACCTGTGTGTGTCTTCTCCACCTTCCTGTCTAGTTGTGCACCTTCCCTAGAGGTCGCAGGGTTGCCGTGCTGAGTTGGACCTGGCCCTTTTACAGCCCCTTAGTCACATTGTGTTTCCCATTCCAATTATCTCCTCCCTCCTCTGCCTTGCTCAGCCCTTAATCATCTCCCATACAATTCATCCTTCACTCTCACTTTCCCAGGTAATTCCCCTTTCTAAATATCTTATTATTCCATCCTCCTTATTGCACACATCCTTCAAATCCAATTGTTCATTGGATTTTCTCACAAATCCGGCCATCTTACTGGGTGTGCAGCCTTCTCGTCTGTTCCATTGTCTTGTTTCTCTGCTTCCTTCCTTTCTTACTAAATTCTTTACTTCCATCAGACTGGGCCAGGAGTTGAAATGGTAAAGATAAATCTCTTCTTCTCTTGTTTGTTTACTTATTTCTTGGAATCCAATTATTATTATTTGGGGAGGTCAAGATTTGTAACTCAAAATCCTTCCCCCTCTCCCTCAAAAGCCATCAAGGTCTAGTTTTTTAAATCTCATCAGAGGCAGAAAAAGGAAAAGGATCATAAGATAAAATAGTGTGAAATAGTATTACACTGATATAAATTAACCATTTTTTCTCCTTTGGAGATGAAGTCCAGCATGATGTGCGAATGTGCTTCTGCTGTAACCCTTTCTTCTGGATTGAAAGCAAACCCTAAATCCAAACCTCTCTGTACTCAGCACTGCTTTTCTTGTCCATTGTTTCCTTGCACAGCATTTAGCTTCCCATTTTTGTGTGTTTTATTTTGTTTTAAAAACACCATGGCTTCCAAGGGTGTTTCTTTCCTTCCT
Organism: Neodon shergylaensis; assembly: GCA_025134845.1. Taxonomy (NCBI): domain Eukaryota; kingdom Metazoa; phylum Chordata; class Mammalia; order Rodentia; family Cricetidae; genus Neodon; species Neodon shergylaensis. The sequence goes on from JABTXL010008822.1 coordinate 4,506,648, forward strand.
CTTTATTTTATTTTTATTTTTTTTAAACCTCAGGGAGTTTCTCTTAAAACTGGAGACATTCATCATTTTCCTCTTGATTATTTTCTTTTCCTTAAGATCCTAGCTCCTTCATTCTTTTTCAGTGAACGTGTCCCTTTCTCAGATTTGCACCAGAGACAAAATGTTCAATTTTCCATCTTTGTTTCTTGCCACCTTTCTATCACCATTCATGTCCCCTTAGCTGTGATTTCATTCCACCATGCTTTGCGGTTGGGATGGTTGCTGAATTTCTCCCCTTGTCTCCCTAGTCAAGAGGGCAACCATGTTGTTCCCACAGTGCCCCCCGAGTGCTAGCAAAGGAAGAGCTTCATGATCATGTCCTTCATTAGCGGTACACCAAGATGACGGAATTAAACACCAGCGAGAGAGTAGACTCATCACGCTATGCTTATGGGAGGAATTGCAGCAATTTCCCAAATCTATCTCTTTATTGAACTTCTCCGGAGAATAGTGCTCATTTTTCAAGGTTATTGGTTTTTCCTTTCCATCACAGGTATAAAAAGTCCATATAGGAGAATAAGTTTAGTAAGTTGTGAGCCCAGAAAACCAGCATGCATGTTCCACCTACTCCGCGCTCCTTTCCCTGTAGACCAGCAGAGCTACAGGCTGCTGGTAAAGGGGAAACTAGTATTTTCAGTTAATTGACTGAATGTGTGTTTCTTTGAAAAGACCTGAGCTTCTCTAAGTTCATCCTTTTTAAAAATAATCTAAATTATGTAGTGTTTTTTCTAAAATATGACCCTTTTCTCCCTCAGTTTTCTATTACAGTTCATACACAATTTCTCTTGAGGTTTGATAGAGTCTAATTTTCTTCATTATTCAATTTGGTTCCTGTTAAGTGAGACAGGCATTCACTGACAAGAAGAACATTTAAATTTTGGCAAATAAGTTCATTAGTATTCAGAAAGCTTTGTAACCCTCATATTTAATAAGCCTTTCCATTACAGAGTAAGAAATCGTGCAAAATAGTCAAACAAATTAGCAATGGGGCCACCAAGAGCATACACTCAACCCTCCTAAAGCTGATGTCCCGGTTTATCAGTTCCTGTCAATCAGCAAAGTAGGGAAGATGAAACTTGCAATTATATACATGGAACCAAAACTCCTCATTCTTTCCATCCTACCTAAAGCACAAGAGTTTTATTTTTTCTTTTCTCTTGCGGGATAAAGAAAATACATATAACTAAGCTGACTTACGGTCAATGGCTGGAACTAGAACACACCAGACCATAAATGGGAAGCAGGAAGAGCAAGGTGTCATCTCTCCTTCTGTCTTCACAGAGCTAGTACTCACCCTTGGAAGCATGAAAATGCTCAGCACACTGTCCTCCCCATTAGAATGCTTAGAATGACATGGGCTTACTGATTCTGCTTCCACATAAAAGGGGGACTGCCACACTAAAATATCTGGAAATGGGGTTACATGATTGTAATCCCAGCCAGCTACACGTATGAAGGCAGAAGAGTCAAAAGTTCAAAACAAGCTTCAGTCACAAGGATTGGGATACCTGGTACTCTGTCTGAAAATGCAAACATTTTTACTTTTTTTCAGACAATATATTTGTATCATGTACTTTCAACTCCACCCAGATCCCCCCACCTCCCTACCCATCCAACTTTCTGTTATTTCTCTTTTAAAAGAACTGAAAAGCAACAACAAAAACAAAAATCAAAATATACAAACTAAAAAAGGAAGAAACTAAAAAAGATTAAAAAATTTAACAAAACAAAAAGGGTACAGTAGACATGAATTAAAAACTAATATTTGAATGTTTGATAATTACTTAAGTTGTTTTTTTTATTTGTTTTGTTTATCTTGGCCCCTTATTTCTCTAACTCCTATCAGAAAAGTTTATTTCATAAATTTATACTGTCTTTTATATAACTGCCAGGTAGAAAATAAAGGCAAGAAGAAAAGACAAATATTATCCTTAGTACTGATAAACACCTACATAAAGAAACACAATAGAGGGGTTGGGGAGATGGTTCAGCAGTTAAGAGCACTGACTGCTCTTCCAGAGAACTTGGTTTCAATTCCTAGCACCCACATGGTAGCTCACAACTGTCTATAACTCCAGTTCAAGAGGACCCTACACCCTCATATAGATACACACAAGCAAAACACCAGTGCAGAAAAAATAAAAATAAACTACTTTTTAAAAAAAGAAGTATGTTGCAATTTAAGATAGTTAGAGCCTATATTTCATAGGAAAATAGACATTACCAGAGGTGGATGTCACTTTAACAGAAAAGGAAAATTAAAAGTCAAGAGTCATTCATTTTACCACTTAGGTCATTAAAATGAAATGCTAAGTCATTCCTTATAATAAAAATATTCAAAACAAATAGTATCTGTCAACAGCTCTGAACATGAAGTTTCATTGTTTTATGTATCCATAAAATATGTCCTGGATTTAGAGAGAAGTATTCAGTGGACTTGTTGACAATGAAATAGAAATGAGAAATTGCTAAAAGGATTCCCAATGAGGTCAGAGATCACAGCAACATTTTTGTCTGATTAGCATTTTTCCATTCTTTTTTTAAGAAGTGACAAACCATGGGGGATAATACAGAAAGTGTATCTATTTATTGAGAAGTATTTTGGGTTTATATTTTCTCTACCTGGTCAAGGATGGGCTGTAGGGAATAGCATATTCATTGTTCTACACAGGCTGGAAGGTGGTCTTTCTGCACATATCCTGGAAGTAAAAGATTTCTCTTCCTTATACCTGGAGAAAGTTCTTTTTGTGGTAACCCTGGATTTGAGTCGTTACTTGGATATGAATCTTAGGGTTCAACAAAACTGCTTAGTCAGTATGAGGCACTTGCTTGCAGGTGGCTACCTCAAGGGTGGGGTGCCACAGCACACTGCAACTGGTTCCCTCTAAAGAAAATGTCAGAAGGTAAAAGGAAAGGGAAGACTCTCTGGAAAAGTGAGGTTCATCGTGTACCTCCAAAGCCAATACACGCCTGACCATAGTACAGAGCATAAGCTCCATGGGGATGGGAACAAAGGACAGGAGCAAAGGCAGCAGGCAACATGAAGGAGGACATAGAGTTAGCATCCTCTTAACTCCAGAGAAGAACTCGAAGCATACTTAAAAACTGATACAACAAAGTCAGGTGGTGGTGGCACACGCCTTTAATCCCAGCACTCAGGAGGCAAAGGCAGGAGGATTTCTGTAAGTTCAAGGCCAACCTGGTCTACAAGAGCTAGTTTTAGGACAGGTTCCAAAGCTACAGAGAAATCCTGTCTCAAAAACCAAAAATAAAAATTGATAAAACAGATATTCCCTCAAAAAAATAAAAGGTTTATATGATGATATATAAAGATGAATATATATGATCTAGCCACTGAAGCCAGGGTGTTTTGAAACTGACCACTGTAGCCTGAGGGCCTGATGTTAAGACTTTCTGAGCAAGAAGGGGTTTACAGCCACTCAAGAGACATCCGCAGGGAATGAGAAATGGCTTGCTTACAGTCACATAACTTTGTAGTATTAGAAGGAGAAGGAGAAGGAGAAGGAGAAGGAGAAGAAGAAAAGGAAGGGAGGAAGGAAGGAGGAACGGAGGGAAGGAAAGAGGGAGGAAAGAAGGAGGGAGAGAGGGAGGGAGGGACGGGGAGGGAGGGAGGAAGCAAGGAGGGATGGAGAAAGGGGGAGGGAGGGAGGAAAGAAGGAAGAAAGGAAGAAAGGAAGGAGGGAAGGAGGGAGGGAAGGAAGGAAGAAGGGAGGGAGGGAGGGAGGGAGGGAGGGAGGGAGGGAGGGAGGGAGGGAGGGAGGGAGGGAGGGAGGAAGAAGGGAAGGATGGGACTAAAACCAAGGTGTCGAAGTTTCCCAGCCCAGCATATTTCATACTGTAGTTTCCCCCATAGCCCCATAGAATAGAAGCAATAGTTGGTTCTAAATCCCATCCCTTTTTGTTTCCTGGTAAAAATAATTTCATATTTCCCACTCCAGAAGCCCTGTACATCTCAAGCACTTCCCTGCCATCCCTGGACTTTTGCTAGAAAATAGCAGTCTGCATTCACAGACTGGTTATAAAATGTAGGCTTAGAGGTACTTGGCCGCTGCCCATGACTACAGCACTAGGAACTCCTCCCCAACTAGAGGCCTGCGCTCAAGAACATCTCTATAGCAGCACATATGCGATAGCCGCTGCTTTTCAAATGTACAGGGACATTAAAGTGTAAGCTCCAAGAGAAAAGAACCATGTCTACCTCTCCCAGTCTCTGAAGAGTCTATGCTGTATTTAGCTGGTTGCTAGGTTGCCACATATGACCAGTAGTGTGTGCTTCATGAATCCAATCATGTTCCATAATGATTTCTTCTGCATAATTAGCAATGTCATGTTTCAATCAAATATTTCAAATGAATTCAGTCCCACCCTGTGATTCCGTTGCTCTAATTAACTCAAAACAGGATGTCACCACCTGGTCTACAGACAAAAAGTTCATGAGGGTTTGAACTATTCTTACCGTGGACTTTTATCCTACAAGATAGTCAATGTCTCCCAGATCAAAAGTGCAGAGAAACAATATAGAGACTAATGGGTGTTGTCTCTTATTAAAGGACAAGCGCTGAGCAGGACCACTGGAACACTCAGCCTCTCTCAATCATCACAGTCCAGCAGGAACACTCAGATTACATAACCCAGTAGGGACAACACAGGAGCCCTGCCATAAATTCCTCACTCTCAGCCTTTAAAGAACTTTCAGACTGTTCTCCCCCTTCCACATAACACATTTTCTTCTTATCTCTGGATCTGACAGCACACTGTTGACTGTTGGCACTCTCAGAGGGTAGTCCTTCAACCTGTTGTCCGCTGCTTCATCTATGATCTGCCCCTACTGAGTGCCTCACTGGGGTAAGGAAAGTGAAGAAGGAAGCGCAGAGGGGAAACTGCAGTTGATAAGACTGGACAACCATCCATGGAGTCTTCTTGAAGTTGGTGTTCAGGGACCACTGTTCAAGGGGATCCAGAGCAGTAGCAAAGCAATTTAGGGGAAGGCTCTTCCAAAGGAGCCGGCGCCTTCTGGTTCTCAGCAGCTGTAAATTAGAAATCAAAGATTACAAAGTTAAGCCACAGAACAAGTGGGGATCTTGGTAAATACATGGCTTAAATAAAACCCGATGAAGGATTCTTTGCCTTTTAAGTGATGTCTGTGGTTTTTCAGACAATGGAGGAGGCTAGAGGAACACAGAAAATATACCTAAATAGCCTTGCTTCCTTCCTCAACTTTGGAGTTCAAGAAAAAAATTAAAAAAAAATACAATAAAGTCCAAGTGAATCTGCATGCATAATTTTTATAATATAAGCTATTATATTAAAGGGACATAAGAAAACGAGGAAAGAGTCCAGCAGTGCAAAACCGTCGTGCAATGCTGCATGGAGTTCACCCAAACAGAGTACTGATCAGACCAGTGAAGAGCTAAGCATATGATAATATTTAGGGACAAAGTATTTCCAAAAGCATAATACATTATTCTTATCATAGTAAGGCTTGTGCCCAATAGTGTATCTCAGATTCTTGTTTCTAGCTAACTGTACTATCCTTTAATATTCAATGACCTTTGATGAATCTTTTATATGCTATCCCTTATAGTACTCTACAGGATGGTGTGTGTCACATTTTACAAATATGTCTACTTATTTCTATTAATCACTAATTAAATATTTTATTTTCTATTATAAAAAAAAACTTTGATTGAGGATCCCATGAAAAGTCAGAAGCACACTAACCCAAGTCTTGTTTAATTCCTGGGCAATTGATAAGATTTGTTCCCAGAGTCATTGGCAAAATAGGACAGAGTGATCATCTCTGAAAGGAAAGTCTAGGTGAAGGGTTTTTACCTTAGAGACTGTCCACCTATATCATCAAAGGCATTATACTACCCTGTCATCACCTTGGTATTGAGGAAATGACCAAACCCTTGCTGTGACCACCTGTTCCCTGGGTTCCAGGAACCCAGAGCCCATTTTACATTAAATCCTTCACTCTAGTGTCTCTAGTGTGACACAGTTAAATGGAAAGTCTTCCAGTCACAAGATCTTTATTTTTCATATTAGAGTGTTATTATATTAACAATTGTTTGCGGATCATGGCAACACACACCTTTAATCTCAGCAACTGGGAGACAGAGGTAGGTAGATCACTGTAAATTCAAGGCCAGCCTGGTCTCTTAGCAAGTTCCAGGTCAACCAGGGCCACATAGATTCTGTCTCAAAAAAATCAAAACAAAGCCAGATGGTAGTTGCGGTGGCACAGCATTTTATCCCAGAACTCAGAAGGCAGAGCCTGGTGGATCTCTGTGACTCTGAAGCCAACCAGGTCTACAGGAGAGTTCCAGGAGAGCCAGGGCTACATAGAGAAACCCTGTATCAAAACCTTGCCACCCCCCCAAAAAAAAAACCACTTGGTGAATGTGGTGGTTTGAATGAGAATGGCCCCCATATGCTCAAATATTTGCATGCTTGCTTTCTAATTGGTGGAATTGTTTTAGGAAGGATTGGGGGTGTGGCCTCATTGAAGAAGCGTCACTGGGAGTGCTCTTTGAAATTTCAAAAGCCTAGTGCTCGTGCAAGCTCCCTCCCTCCTTCCCTCCCACTTGTAGGTAAGATGTAAGCTCTCAGCTACTGTTCCAGCACCATGCCTTCCTGCCTGCTGCCTTCACTATGATGATCATGGGCTTTACTACCCTCTGAAGCTGTAAACAAGCCCCCAATTAAATGTTTCTTTTGTAAGTTGCCTTGGGCATGGGGCCCCTTCCCAGCAACAGGATAGTAACCAAGACAGTGACACTAGGTCTCCCATAAGACATTGACAGTTTGTAAACAGAACTTCCACCCATGAAAGTCTACATTACCAGAATCTGAGAAAAACAAGAAGGAAGAGACAAAGGAGCAGGGAAAGCAGGGGGTCTCTACATCCTTCTTGTTTAATCTCACCGGACGTACAATGAAACCGAACAGCGGCCAAGACTAGTCTGAAAAAAGGTCCTTCTTCCAGAGCACATAGAAGAGGTGGCTCCTGAAGAATTGATATCTAGAGAGAAACTTACACTGCCAGAGCCTCCCCTAGTGAGATAGCTCAATTTAAAAGCAGTGAGCTAGAGAGTAATAGCTTAATCAGCTTTACCAGGGGCTGACTAAAAGGTGAGACCACAGCTAAACCGAGATCTTCCAAACACCAGCTCACAGTAAGGCCCAAGTTAACTCTGAAGAGCACCACACAGCTTTTATTGGAGAGAGAGAGAGAAAAAGAGAGAGAGAGAGAGAGAGAGAGAGAGAGAGAGAGCATCCTTTTCAGTCCAGAGCAGCATATTGGTGTTATCTGGCTATTAATTTTCCTTTCCTGGACAACAGCCTGGTCTGGTGTATCTGTGACCTGGCATGAGAATCCGCATGCTTATAAGTTCCGGGAGACTCTGGTATTCTGTGTGAAGGGACCATCCTATAGTGAGAGCCAGAAGATCTCTGTGAAGAAGATGTTCTAGGGGAATCATCTGAGCCCAAATACCACAAGACTATGTAAACTAGTCTTCCATCCTGCGCTAAGTCCCAGCTTTATGTATGATCATTTGCAGGGGTGGACACTAAGATGGACAAAGAAAATGCCCTCCGTTGTAAAACCTGCTAAGACTAAGACTATGTAGCTCAGTGACCCCTAGTCCAAGGCCCTGGGCTCTATCCTCTGCAATGCTATGCAGGAGGCAAAGAGGAGAAGGAAGATCACACCCAAACACTTGGAAAGGGTATTTGAGGGTTGAAGAATGACTTGGTTGGTAGAAGGCTTTCTGAGTGAGCATAGAGACTTGAGTTCAGAGCCCCAGATTCATTCCAAAGCCAGGCACAGTGGGACATGTATAATCCCGGGGCTGCAGAGGTAGAGGTGGACTTGAGCCAGCCTTGCTGAATCTATGAGATCCAGGGTCAAGGAGATTCTCTCAAAAATAAGAGGAAGAGCAGAAAGTAGCCAACACCAAGTCCTAGCCTCCAGACTCTCCCACCTCCATGTGCATACATCCACACACACGCATGCATATACCACAGTCGGGGTGGGGCGATAGCACTACAGAGCAATGCTGTTGATTAGAAACATGGATTAATGTCGTATAAACATATTCAATACGACAACAATTTTCCAGCCCTGATAGGCAGAATCTCTTTTGTAAATTTGTAAATACTAAGCCACCAAGCCTGAGACTGTGATTCCTTGAGCCTGGAACGTGTGTTTCTCCTGTCTCTTATATGGAGCTTCTGCAGCCAGTTACAGGCAGCCATTTGGACCTTACACTTGAACAGTGAATTTTAAAGCTTTCTAGTCATATCTCAATTATTTAAAAATCCATAAAGAAGTCTGGGTGCCACATATCACGTGCAAATGGGTTATCCAGATCCCTGGGTCTTTATGACTCTCAGATGGCATCCTCTTGGCAAGGGGCAGGAAAGCTGAGTGGTAACATCAAGACCACTTATTTATCAGATACTTAGTAAGTGACCAGTACCCAAGACACAGAGTACAAATTTGTCGCTGTGCTATGTCGTGTCAGATGATAGCTGAAGACCAAAGATGTAGGTGGCTGATCTTATTGTGCTGTTGTTACTACTAAGATGTTAAACATCCCCAAGTGGAAGCTTAGTGAGGTTAAATTGTCTGGGAAGATGCAGCTAGGAAACGAAAAGCCCTCTTCTCCCCTCTTCTCCAAATCATGCCTCTCATGGATCTGACGTTTCCACCATTAGATCTGGAAACAAACTAGTAACAGCAACAACACTCACCATGCTTGTTCCAACCGCACATTCTCTGCACAGATTATCTCATACAATCCTTACCAAAACCCTGCTGCGTGCTCACTCTCTCCAATTTCCTTAAGTGGAAACTGAGGCAGAGAGTGTTTAAGTAGTTTCTCCAAAACTGCACGACTAATAATGGATGAAACCAGTATTGGAACAGAGATGCTCAATGCCAAACCACTTATATATCCAAACTGGGATGCCTCCAGAGAGGGTAATAGAAGAATAACGTCTCCCCCTCCTGCTCAAATGCTTCTTTATGTATAAAATAACACCAGCCATGTCTTATTTATCTATAGAAAAGTAGTATAACCCCACACACTCTCTGTTGCTTTGTTGGTTTGTTTGTTTTATTTCTGTTATGTTTTAGGGAAGAAATCTTACTCTGTATTTCACTGTTGCCCGAACTTTACCCTCTAGCCCGGGCTGATCCCAAATTCACAATCCTCTGGCCTCCGCTTCCTGAGTGCTTAGATCATGGAAGCCTAGCACTGTGCCGAGCTCAAAATCTCTCTTAAAACACGAAGCATAAAGTGGTGATAAACAGAAAGTGGCATTTTATCTCACTGTTGGTGATGCTAAAGGACACAGAAGCTTTGGAAGTTTGGAGAGAGTTCACGCTATCAAAAGCGGCCACCACGATGGAACACTACCACCCCCGCTTTAAAAACGTGCAGACAGCAGCTCTACCATAGTTGCTGAGCTGAAGCCAGTGAGCAAAATTTTTACAGTTTTTTAAATTTGCTTTTTAAAAGATAACAAAAAATTGTGAAAATTGAATTTGGCCTGTTGCAGCCATTACCTCCACCCATTCTGTGTAGCTGAGATGTAAGATATAAGATAATATAAGAAGATTATATATATATGATATAAGAGAAAAATGAGTCAAGAATGGAAGGGGTATGGAAGGACTTGAGGGTTCTGTCTTCTTCAAGTTGGGGAAAGCCAGAGGCCTGGTTGCTTTGTTTTGTTAAAGAAGGAAAATGGATCAGATTGGAAGGTTTCTCTGGCAAAGCCTTGAAGGCAAACAGCTAGAAAAGAAGGCTGAAAGAGAGATAAGAAGCAAGCCCGAGGCAGCTGCTGTTGTGAGCAGGGATGGCCAGAGCAGAATGCAATGGTCAACAATAGCAGAGATTTTCCCAAGTAAAGGAAGGATTTATAAATGAAGTCCGGAAGAGTGCCACATGTTCTCTTTCGTGTATCTAGAATATCACCTTACTTTAGGAAGACTGACTGTGATCTCGAAGAGAGGGCAGTTAACCTAAGTGAGAAAGAGGATGAGAAAAGCAGGGAGGTTGCAGGGCAAAATGTGTGTGGAGCTTGTCTTGGCATATAGAAAGGAAAGAAAATGTTCTTGGCTTGGGAGGAGACAGCTTTCAAACTGCCTAGAAAAGCAAGTGGGAAAGAGAGGAACTACAAGAGCACATAGGAGGAGGTCAGACATTAAGAAGTTAGGGAGAAATGTGGGAAGTCAGCAGGGGAAAAAATAAGCAGGCAGCGAACAGTAACGTAAGCTGAAGTCAGAGTCAACGCAGGGAGCAGCAAAGGCTGCTGAAGGCGCGGTGTCAGGAGGACTCCTCGGAGATTGCTTTAGCAGAGGCGGAACTCAAGATCGCAGACCACAGTGGGGGTATTTATAAGGGGCAGAGCTACAGGAGCCAAAAGAGAGGAAAAGATTTTGGTTTCTGGAGACCAATGGGGAAAGATGAGTCTTAGAGATGTCAGAAAGGAAAATATGACAGGATTTTGGAATATCCTCAAAGTGAAAAATAAAGCTTATTCTGTAGAAAAGAAATACAAGTCCTCTCTCCACAAGCACTTGAGGAGCAGTCCTGAGGAGAGCCAAGGATAACACCAAAACTGCATTCCAAGAGCATGAGGAAGAGGCTGAAGTTACCAGAAAGCCCCAAAGGGAAGGAAGAGAAGATTGCCATCGTCACCAGGCCTCCTTCGTATTGGCTATCACATCACCCAAACCGGAATAAGGTTTCAACAGAACTGACTTTTCCAGGGATAATCTTGCCATGGCCCACAGAATTCTCCTGGGTTGCAGCAGGCAAGAAGACAGAAGAAAATGGGCAGGACCTTCACTATCCCTATGGTCCAGAGATAAAAAGGACCATAACATCCTACCTCAAAGTGTTAAACTGGACATTGAAAGGGAAAAGAATACATGAAGGCCGGAAGAGGCCACAGCACCGGGTGAGCAGGGACTAGCACTGACCTGGCAGCGCTGGGCTCCCTGGCATTTTGCCCAGTCTTTCCCATGTACATCCCACGATAAAGTCACTTCCCTTGTCCAGAAACAGAAGCTGCAGTGCCTCTGTAAAGCTCAGTGACAGAGTCAGGACTTAGTTGGATCTACAGCTATCGGCACTTGGTTTGTTTGGAGCCCGTCTTACCGTGTTGTCCACTTCTGAGCTCCAGCGATGCTGGATCCCAGTGACCTCAGTCTCCAGAGTCCTGCCCAAACCAGGCCTGCCTTCTAGCTTATACATCATCCACGAAACAGACTGCTGGACTCTGGTCCTGACTTCCACCTCCATGAGTACAGAAGGCTTGCTAACCCAGACTCTCCAATTTCCCATCAAATATGTCATCTGAATGACACCTTGCTCCAGTCCTCTTGGTAAATTCTTTTGATCCTAGATAACTATTTGGCACACCCTTCAGAAACTCTTCAGGAGCTGGCCCTGCTCACTCACCAAGCCTTGTCTCAAGTTCTCCTTCCTGAAGGTGTCATTCAGTGGCTCCAGGTACAGTTAAGTCCTGGAATGTGGTGGGTGGTGTTGCCACAAGCCTTTAATCCAAGCCTTCTGGAGGGAGGCAGAAGCAAGCGAATTTGATCTCTGAGCTGGAGGCCAGCTTGGCCTACAGAGTGAGTTCGAGGCCAGTCAGAGTTACACAGAGAAACTCTGTGGGGGAGGGCGGCTGGCCTGCATTTTGTTTATTTTCCCCTCCAGGCTTTTGCATCTTCTCCCTGACCTCTCCTCTTCCTTGTGTGCAATTTAGGCTGCTGTTGCTCTCACCTTTCACAAAACAACATTCTTTGCTGCAGTCCCTCTCTACCTGTTCTAAGATCTCCAAACCCCTTCCTGTTCCTACCCTGGTTGTCTTGGAATCCACTGTACCTACCATATACCTTGACAGGTCATCGGTTACTACACGTTTGTTTTGAAGTAGATGAATAAATCCAGTAAAGTGGGGATATAAGTGATCACTAGATCAAATTATCAGAAACCTGGATATTTCTTTTTGAAAAAACAAGGCCTCCCTATGTAATCACATGCTAATCTTTGGTTTGTGATGCTCCTGCCTCTGCCTTCCAAGTGCTGAGTGAGGTGTGGTGGGCCACCACATCCATTTTTCAAAAAAACTATTTTATTTATTTATTTTATTTGTACATTGGTATTTTGTCTTCATGTATATTTGTGCAGCCCATGATTGCCTTGAGCCCACGGAGGCTAGACAAGGTTGTCAAATGTCACCTGTGGAAATGGTTTCAAGATAGTAGTGAGCTCCCATTTGAGTATAGGACTGAAACCCAGGTCCTCTGTAAGACCAACCAAGGCTCTTTTTCTGTTTTGCTTTGGTTTGTGTTTCAAGACAGGGTTTTTCTGTGTAACAACTCTGGCTGTCCTGGAACTCATTCTATAGACCAGGCTAGCCTGAACTCACAAAGATTTGCCTGTCTCTGCTTCCCAAATGCTGATATTAAAGGCGTGCACCACCACCACCTGGTCCAACCAAGGCTTTAACACCTAGCCATTGACATCTGTAATTTACCATCCATTGCCAGAGATTCCTTTTTTAGATATTTCAGACAACCCACTAACATTTCACAGAACATGCACCCTATGTGCTTTCTGTGTCTGGATGATGCATAATTCCAGAAGCAACACTAGGTTCTTGACCTAGAGTAGAGTAGAAATCTTAATTTTTGTCACATTGACACAATCCATAGTCTCTTTAAATTTTTTCAGGAGGACCTAGAGAATCCTTGACCATCTGTGAAAGACTTAGTAACTATTATCTGGTCACTTAATCACTAGACCCTACAAGACCTCGAGTGACTTAACAGTTGACACTGAATTTTGTTTATTGTCATCCCAGAGTCCAGCATAATAGCTGACATATAAGAATGGTCTTAAATTAAATGAATAAGTGAACAAATGAGCAATCAAATTAAGACAAGTCTTGGATTAAACTTTTGAATCTGGCCAGGCATAGTGTCACACACCTTTAATCCTACCTAGCCCGTGGAAAGCAAAGACAGGCAGATCTCTGTGAGTTCAAGGCCAGCCTGGTCTACAGAGCTAGTTCCAGGACAGCTAGGGCTGTTACACTGAGAAAACCTGTTTTTTTTTTTTGTTTTTGTTTTTTTTTTAAAATCTAGGTCAGAGTCTCAACAGGGATCTCCATCATTACACAGACAGACAACCCAGTGACACATTCCCAAGAAATTAGCCCTTTAAAACACACTCACACACACACATGGAAGACTTGGCTTGATTTAATTATTCATTTGCTCACTTATTCATTTAATTTAAGGCTGTTCTTATATGCCAGTTATTTTGCTGGACTCTGGGATGCCAGATGACTGAGTCTATAAGATAGAGAGTCAGGGCAAGAAAGACGGGGCAGAGTTTAGATGGGAGGAGACCAGGTTTTTTTCTGTGTCCTAAGGCTCAGAAGGACACTGAGGATAGGCACATTACACAGAGACTGAAATGGTCTCATCTGGCCCCCACATTCCCTACTTGTCCCTTGAGGCACACCATAGACCATATTTACCAGTAGACAGTAGACAGACTGATAAAGTATCCACCACACACTTTCAGAATCTATTAATGAAACTCTTTGGTGACATATTATTTTAGATGTGTTTCAATAGTAACTATGAATCGTGTCTAATTAAAACAAAGGTATTTGTCTAGTTCCTAAACCTTTCAAAACATCAGCAGAAATATTTAAACAGCATCTTCACACACACACACACACACACACACTTTGAAATTTACCTTCTGCCAACTTGTTAGTTATTTGAATAAGTCTTATTTCTGACGCATGCTTTAGCACCAAATAGTACCTTACAGTCAGTTTGAAAACCTTTATCGAAGTTAGAGTACAGTATTATTTTGACACTAGACAGTCCTTTGCTTTTGTGTGGGATCACCGTGTTGCCTGAACAGTGTATGATTTTGCAGACAATCAGCAGGTCATTAGTGTACCATACAAATCGCCCTGGACTGAGGATGGAATCCTGGGGGACTGAAGCCATAATAGGCTGGAGAGTAGATACAGTGTTGCTGACAGTTACCTCTGATGGCAGCTAAAAGGTATGATTACAACCACATGACAACTTAATATAACAGATCCCTGAGCTGTTCACATGACAAATTCTGATTAATAGTGCCAATAATCACTGTGAATTTTTAAGTTCTGTGAAGCACCCCATTTTATCCTGCCACTAGAGCGTAAAACTTCACAGTTATTTATTAAATAAATGTTTTATTACTCTTTCGCTCCTATTGGTTTTACAAGTTAATGTACATGAGTTTACTCAGATACAGGAAGTGAGTTTTGCTGAATATTTAGAAGGTTCAGGATGTAGTTTTTTGAGTAAGAAAGTAAGTATGAGCTATACTGAAAGTCCATATATAAACTAGAATTTTTCATCTTTACACACATACACACACGAGTACACACACACACACACACTCACACTCACACGGGGGGGGTCTATTTCCATCCACATCTGGTAATGATGTGGGCATAATGAAAAGATTTCAGATTCCCTCCAGAAAGCCCTTAGGCTACACGCAAAGTATCCTACATCTAATAAACCCATCTTAGATAGATCTCCCATATGGCAAAGTCCTGTTTTGCTTTATTCCAACAAATTGGTCCATGGATTCCTCTCACAGCTGTTGCTACTATTGTTTATGATCCATTGAAGCCTGGCAACACTCCAGAGGACAATGTGTAACAGATTTAGGATATCCCATGTGTGCACATGAAGTGATGTCACCTAGGAGAAGGCCGGAACACTTAGGAAATGTAAGGGCAGGACTCATAAGAATGAATGGAGAGAGGGAACAGAGAAATTTAATCACAGTTATCAGGACACTGAGTGTTAGGAGAAAAATCAAAGTTGGTTTCTAGCCAGATTACCACCTAGGTAATACAGATGTTGATGAAGTTAGAAAACAAATACATACTCTGTTCTGAGAATCTCCCCTCCATTATTCTGCATCTCTGTTCGGTTTGACATGAGGAACACTGGTACCCCTGCCTGCACTGGTACTGAAGAGAGAGAGGGGGCTCCAGCTATGGGTAGTGAACAGGGAGCCTTCCTAAAGCAGTGTCCCGGCTGCGGCAACACTTAGAAAGTTTACTGCACACACCACAGAAACACTACCAATCTGTAAAAGGAAACATGCTCTTCCTAATTATGACTTCAGTTCATGGGCTTTGTATGTTCTAGAAGTTTCCTCCTTCATCTATAACTTCTATACATAACAATTACTTTTTTGCTTTGCTATGATACGCCTAGAATTAGTATATCTTGTCAATGCACTAGAAAGCTTAAGAAGAAGCCCATTTCACATCAGATCTACAGATTGAATTAACATGTTCAAAACAACTTTACAGCCGTCACCAAGAGATGGGTCTGGTATTA
Source organism: Neodon shergylaensis (assembly GCA_025134845.1). NCBI lineage: Eukaryota > Metazoa > Chordata > Mammalia > Rodentia > Cricetidae > Neodon > Neodon shergylaensis. The sequence goes on from JABTXL010008822.1 coordinate 4,522,165, forward strand.
AAAATTAGCAGTATTATCAAACTATCAGCTATTATTACCAATACGTAGAGGTAACCTGAGCTCTTCTGGTTTGTCTGCGTGAGTCTCCGGGACCACGTTCCACATCACTTTGAGTTGATCAACCCCATCTTCAGGCTTCCAGCAGTTTCCTTTCCTAGAAGTTTCCTTCTCAGTCCCATTGCCCCTTGGATCTCTGGCAAGAACGTTATGAAATTTAGAAGAAAAGACTACCTGCTCTGTGCTCTGTATTGCTTTGCAGTTCCCGTTTGCAGTTTAGGGCTCACTCTTCCTCACTTCCCTCTTTTGCCGTGGTCTTTCCCTCCCCCAGGCTTTGGTTGATTAAGGTTCTCATTTTCTACACTCTGAGGAAAAAGAGGATTTTAAAGACAGTGGACAGGCTGAGGAGAGCAAGCGACCATGAAAAGATAGGAGCTCCTCAGGCTCCGCCTCTCAGCTTCTGTTCCCGCTACTGGCTGCGAATTCTAGAAAGGCTACAATGAGGAAGGCGGTGGGGAGAGACTGCTGGAGGAGATCTCTTGGAGTTCTCCCTTCCTTCCTCTCAGCTTATCTGCTGAAGTCCTCGCACTCCTGGAGGGATTGAATCCCTTGCAAAGTTTTAAAGTGAATAAAAGGGATAAATGAAAAAAAAAAAAAAGAAAAAAAAAATAAAAGGGATAAATGATATAAACTAAAAACCCACTTACCAAAGCAAAAATCAAACCACACCAGCACACACACACACACACAAACACAGAGGGGGGTGTACTTCCCCAGGGCCACCTCATTCACTGCTCAAGGGTTTTCCATTGTACCCCACCCACCTACTCTTCCAGACCAACACACACCACCAGGCCCACCTCACACCTGAACTTCTGGCTGAGCCAGGAGAGCACTGGAAGTTTGGGGGCAGGGCCAGGAATCCAGCAAGGCCTCAGGCAGACACAGCCACCACCTGCACAGTGCTGGAAGCTCATGACCTCTAAAAGCAGCCTTGGAAAGTTGGGTTGGAAGGGCAGCTGGAAAGAAACAATTTGGGTTGACACCAGGCAGGCCTCACTCATCTTCCCCCAAGCTCTAGTCCTGGCTACATTGTCAGAAGGTGTCAGAATGTCCTAATTCCAAGTCCCAGCTTCCGGTTAAACCAGAACCTGGACGTCCAGAGAAGGATCCAGGAATGTGACCAGCCAGGTGACATTGCTGTCACAGTTCTCAACACCGCTCCGTGAATGCATTCCGAGTCTTCTAGTAGTGTTTGTTAAGGAAATACTCAGAAATTCTGTTCCAGTCTTTGAGATGAACAATCAGTAACGAGCGCCATTTGTTGAACACTTCCTACACATGGGGCTCCACTCTGTGGAATAGGTCAGTCACTTAATCCTAACAACCGCCCTGCGCAGTAGGGACTGTAATTATCTCTCCTTTACATACTACACAACTGAATTGCAAAGGTAAAATCACTTAATCCCAGCTACTAAAAAGATCCAGAATTGTATAGCAGCTAAAGCGGACACTTCACATGTCTAGCCAAATTGTATAGAAAACCAAAACTTTGACAACATTCTTCTTGGACAGGGCTTTAAGGTTCTTTGACCTTGTTTGGTTAAGGAATAGAATTCAGCAGCAGTGGACTCAGAGTTTACCTCTGTCTCTCAAGGTGCCTGAGGCCAGAAGTAGATTGAAGAAATCAGATAAGCAAGTGGCAGAGATAATCCACTTTCAAAACAGAATTGAAGGGGGCGGCAAGTGAGTGTGCATTCTTGGCTCAGTCTCCCCCAGAGCCGACTTTTCTTGGGGGAAAAGCATCTCCCTTCTCTTGCAGGGCAATCAGAAGACCAAATAGCAGGGGTGAAGCAAAATGAGTCCGCAAGTAAAGACTCTTCCGGTGTAATTCTGATGACCTGGGTTTGATCCCCAGAACCCATCTAAGGGTGGAAGGAGAGAGTGGATTCCAGAACATTACCCTTTGACCTCTGCATGCATGCCATGTGACACACCTACAACACATCATGAAGTCAAACACAGACAGTAATAAAAATAATCATTTTTTCTGAGAGATACGGACTTGGGTCAAGCAAAAGCGTAATAAAGTACCAGGAAAGTTCTGAGAACTTTCTAAAGAAAACAACTGATGTCATCAAATGCAGACAGAGTCTACAGTACCTTCAAGTCAAAATGGTTCCTAGCTCCTAAAATACGAACACTCAATTTTATAGTAGTAGCAGGTATAAACATAATTGATTATTTAGCATAATAACATGTGCATACGTGTGTGTGTGTGTGTGTGTGTGTGTGTGTGTGTATGAGAGAGAGAGAGAGAGAGAGAGAGAGAGAGAGAGAGAGAGAGAGAGAGCCTTCAACAGAGACCTTAAAAATTATCAAGCTGATGACTTTCAGGCCTTAGCACTAAAAGATTCCAGTTGACCCAAATTGCTATCATTATGACTCCTCCCACAACCCCAGGATCCTCCTACTGGCAGTTATCAAAGGAATCCCCACTTCTGGTGAGCAAAGAATAGCAGATCCTCCCACACCCTTAAAGCATCCCTGAAGCTGACTTTCCAGCACTGTCCTGTTGACAACAGTTTCCCTCCCTTGTCCCTTTGGATGCTCTGCTACATAATAGCCATGTGTGATGAAAAATCCCAGACTAGGGCTGCTCCAACCTCCATAAAAACAGCAGTCACTGTCAGATGTGGTGGTGCATGCCTTTAATTCCAGCACTCGGGAGGCAGAAGCAAGCCAATCTCTGAGTTAGAGGCCAGCCTGATCTACACAGGGAGTTCCAGGACAGAGAAACCCTATCTCAAAAAACAAAAACAAACAAACAAAACAAAACAAAATAGCAGGCAGGGGCTGTTATTAGCTACAGAGTGAGTCAGCTCTTATGGACATCAAATGATACAAAAATGAATGTGTAGTTGTTCTGGGTCCTGATTATTGACCAACGCTTACTGAACGTCTGCTATATGAGAGCTTTCAGGAAATTCATGTTTGTCTGAACCGCTAAACTGTTAGCAAGAGGCCATACATGCCAGAAAACACTGATAATCCAGTGTCCTGCACACTCTGTAAGAGCCACCGGACTCACCTCAAAGTGCAGAGCCCGAGGGGGTGATGTACATAAGAGTAAGCTTTGAGAAGAGAGCTGGAAAGGGTTCAAGACAAAGCAAATCTGAATAAGATGTTGGAGAAAAAGGAAGAATGTCTGGCAAGACAACAGCTTGGCTTGGTGTTCCAAACTGGGTGTGGGACAGGTCCGTGGGCAACAATAAAGAAACTACTGCTAAGAATTCAGCCTGTGTCACCTACATTCCAAGTCACTGCCAAGTTCACGAAAATGTTGTCGGGTTTTGTAGAACATCTAGCAACATCTCATGCCAACTAGCAGTTTGGGGTGGAAACCACACAAAATGTGGTGGTTTTATAGGGTTTGAACCTGAAAGAAAGCAAAGCATGGTGGTTTGAACTGTGTTTTTCTTGAAGTTTTTTTTTTTCTTTTAAGGTACTCACGCATAAAAATTCAGAGACAAGCTTGGGAGGTCCAGTTGGAAACAATAAAATATTTTCACTGGGGGTAGACTGCCAGGGGAGGCTCCGGATGTTATAAGTGTCTTCAACAGGTTTTGAGATGGACCAGGTAGGCCCGATTTATACGACAATAACTAACTTTGAGGTAAGGAAGATCGTCTTTTTCTGGACCTATTGTCTACATGGGGAAGAGAAAGTACATAGGGTTTTATGCATGATGTTGTGTTGATAATAAAACTCACTAGAGAATATTTCTTTAGCAGAGACATCTTGGTCAGTCTGCTGAGAGCAGGTCCATAGCTTGAATCTGACATGAGTAGGCAGAGTGTACTGTTTGTTTTCTCCTATGTGTCTGCCATTAAACCCACATCAAATCATTCATGGAAAAGTATAGAGTATAAACGAATAGGAAGTGTCACAAAAGGGGTGACAGAAATGAAAATTCATAGGTGTGGCAAAGCTCATTATTTTACTTCCTACTTATCATTCTTTTCTTTTTCTTTTTTGGTTTTTTGAGATAGGGTTTCTCTGTGTGTAGCTTTAGAGTCTGTCCCGGCACTCGCGCTGTAGACCAGGCTGGCCTTGAACTCACAGATCTGCAGTCTCTGCCTCTCAAATTGCTGGGATTAAAGGTGTACACCACCACAGCCTGGCCCTACTTATCATTCTTTCTTTTTTTTTTTTTTTTAAATGTGTAGTCCAGGCTGGCCTTGAATTCGTGATCCTCCTGCCTCTGCCTCCTTCAGCAAATCCTAGTGGAGTGTGGCACCACAACCAGCCCTACTTATCATTCTTAAGCTTAAGGTCCAGATCTTAGTTTAATTTAGGATTCCTGTCTCAGCATGCCCTTCCTTTCTTGAAAGGAAATGCCTAAAATGCCTCATGGGAGCGTGGGAATGTGGGGCTAGCTATCTGGGGTAGTAAGCAAGATGGCTCTATGATGATTTAGAAGTACCTTAACTAAAAATAAACAAACAAACAAAAAAATAGACCCTCTCCAAACTTGTTTTGCAGATTTCTGTGAGGCCCATTCTTTGGATATGCAACCAAACCAAATAACTATTTCATTCTTCAGTCTAAGGAAATCAAGATTCCTTCGTTGACAATGGAAATTCTACTTTCTCACAAGGAAATGAAATTACTTCTTCTTCTTTTATAATTTTATGTTGCTTTCTTTTCTTCTTGGAGGAACATTATGAACATTCATTGTCATGTGCATGGCCAGAACAGGAGGAATCATCCTCTCTATCACTGAATGCAAATATTTATGTTATTCTGGAAGCTCATAGTGTGGACTTCATGCCTTCGACACACTTAATCCAAAATGGGCCATTGGTTTAACTGTTCCTCTGGTGGAAGAAAGAGAGTTTACGATCTAATTAAATTAGCCTTTCAGGGGGTGATTAATCTTCTGAAGAAAACAACTACTTTCAAACACTCCACTAACCACGCTTCTGGCCATTAATGAAATAATTACCAAGAGTTCTGGTCTATGTGTGAAGGAGACCAGTTACGAATCTCAGACGAAGGCTCTTTGTCCCTGGCTTGTAGAAATGTGACCCGCATGGCAGATGACAACATGCTGTGATTTTGTTTTTGTTTTGAATTGATTTGATTTGATTTTGAGACAAGGTGGAATCCTAGCTGGTCTGGAACTTGCTGTGTAGTCCAGGATGTCTTCAGACCTCCTGTCTTGACCACTACAGTGGTTACAAGCGTTACCCACCAGGCCTATCTAGTGGGCTACACTTTGCACAGACATTTTTTCCTGGCCCTCCCTCAAATAAGCCTCCCATAATAACGATGCTTTCCAACTCAAGGGGCCAACAAGGAAAGTTTAAATAACTGTCCATTGAAATGACTATGGCTGCCCACACCTGTAGTCCTCGTACTTAGGAGCAGAGGCAAGATTTCAAGTCAGTCTAAGCTATACGGAGAGTTCCCCTGCAGCTGGTGTTATGAAAACAGGGCAATGGGGAGGGGATTTCTTTCCTATTAACCACTTTCATAAATACATAGAATCTTCATTTAAGATTATGACTTAATCAGATTCATTGGGTCCCATTTGGCCAGGGTAAAATGTAACTATTAACATGCATACAAATCATTGTAATCACCATGCACCCGAGCCATATGTCCAAGGAACTGGCAAACTCTCCAAAAACAGATTTTTCTGAAAACATCATTTTACTACAGAATCATGATCAAAACTCTTTCACTAAATTATTTATGAAAGGCCAGACGGTGGTGGCACACACCTTTAATCCCAGGACATGGGAGGCAGAGGCAGGTGAATTTCTGAGTTTGAGGCCAGCCTGGTCTATAGAGCTAGTTCCAGGACAGCTAGGGCTGTTACACAGAAAAACCTTGTTTTGAAAAACTAAAAACACACAAAAAAGTTGCTCATGGGAATAATATGTTCTATTCACCGATTTCCCTCAAGAATTGATGGCATTTTTCTATGTAGAGAAAATTAATTTAGAAGAAGCCACCCAACTGCAACTGATGTATAAATACATGCAAAGCAGAAAGTAAAAGACGGAATGTTTCACACTGTTTACTACTCAAGAGACTCGGTTGTGAGCTCTGCAAAAGGTAAATGTCATAATTTATATTCCAGGGAAGGGGACAGAGAAAGCAATAATTACAACAAAACCTGTAAAATGCTATAAAAAGAAGCAAGCAATGGGGACTAGACAGGCTTGAAAGCAAGGACTTAATTTCTAGCATCAGAAAGGAGTTTGCATGGCTGTTGGCACTTGAGCTAAGTTGGCGAGGTTAGACAAGTGGGAGTGAGCCAGAGAGGCAGACCAAAAGGTCTTGATAAAGCTGAATTTGACGCTGAGGTACCCTCTGAACACTTCCTTCTCAAAGCACACCTTGATGAGCGCTCTCCAGGCCTTTCTGCTGTCTGACTTTGCAATCACAGTGTCTGTTGGTTCTCTTCCAATTATCAGTTTCCCAATTGTTCTGAAAGGAAACTGGCTCAAGAAAGTGACATAACTTGTTCAGTGTCTCCCAACCAGCCCAGAGCCCAGACTTCTCAGAACACTCTACTATCTTCCAGGGCTTCCAGAATGAGGAGCTTGCCTTTCCACAGGAGGCAACAGGAAGCCACTAAGAAATTTAGCCAACTTGGCTGGAGCCTTTAATACCAGCACTCGGGAGGCAGAGGTAGGTGGATCGCTATGAATTTGAGGCCAGCCTGGTCCACAGAGTTCCAGAACAGCCAGGGCTACACAAAGAAACCATGTCATGTCTCAAAAAAATAAAAACCAGAAAAAAGAAAAGAAAAAAAAGAAAAGAAAAGAAATTTAGGCAACTCTCCTAAAAGTAAGCATTAATAGCTTTTGTTTCTAGAGAAATGACTTCTATTTCTTTGGCAATTTTTTTTAAATCTTTGGATCGATACTTGATCACCACTAGCTAAATTTGATTCCCAACTTCGTTAGGAATGTGATTTAGGAGAGCACTCTCTGAAGGTGGAGATGTAGCTCAGTGGTCCTGCAGAGGACCAGATTCAGGTCGCTGCCTCTACACCACAGCTCACAAACATCTATAACTCCAGTTACAGCGGAGAAAACGAACACGGTTCTAGGGAGATGTGATGGCCCAGGGCCCCGGGCAAGCACATGGTACACACACATACATACATTCAGACAAAAGGGGTAGAGAGATTGAGAGTCTTTTATCCATATGAACGACAACTCCCAAAACAGAAAGCAGCAGCAGTGATATGATTTCCAGGAATGGGAGGTATCTTGCTCCCATTCTGATATGTGTTTTATACACCCTAAAGAATCCAGCATGGTGGTCACACCATACAAACATGGTGGACTCCATTTCTGTGTCTACTCTCATAAAGGTACCATCAGGCCCAGTGGTAATGGTGCGAAACCTTTAATCCAGTGCTTGGGAGACTCCATGAGTTCGAGGCTACCCTTGAACAAAGCAAGTTACAGGATAGCCAGGACTGTTACATAGAGAAACCCTGTCTCGAAAAAACAACAACAACAAAAAAGATACTAAATAAATTAAGAAAGAAAGACAGAAAGAAAGAAGAAAAAAGGAAGAAGAAAAAAGGAAGGAAGGAGGGAGGGAGGGAGGGAGGGAGGGAGGGAGGAAGGAAGGGGGAGGGAGGGAGGAAGGAAGGAAGGAAGGAAGGAAGGAAGGAAGGAAGGAAGGAAGAAGGAAAGAAGGAAGGAAGGAAGGAAGGAAGGAAGGAAGGAAGGAAGGAAGGAAGGAAGGAAAGAAGGAAAGAAGGAAAGAAGGAAAGAAGGAAAGAAGGAAGGCAGCACCAGGTTTCTAAACCTTGATATTGTCAGTTCAGAATTCTTCAGCAACCTTTGCTTCATAATTGTTGGTTTTTAAAGGGCAAGATTTGCTTAGAACCATGTAAAAGCCAGAAGGGTAGAACTACACTGATCTAAAATGATTCCATTTTCTAGAAAATTACTACTTTCTACAAGCTGTATAAACTTTAATTAAAAAGACAAAGAGGTCTATTCTTTCTTTCAGACACATAAGACATGCTAGACTCTTGGTACTCTGGTTTAGAGAGAGAGACAAGGACTAAGAAGATTGCCATGTCTAAAACAACTCCAAATATAGTTAAGTTGGAATGTTTATTGCCATGTTTAATGACTATGAAGTAACCAATATTTGTTGCTTTTTCCTGGAGAAAGTCTTAACTTCAACTTTTGTGTAAAGTGAACTCAGAGCTATGCTAAGACAGTGAACAGGTCAGGTCATATATCAAGATATTCTCAGATAAACATCACCCAAATGAGCATTCATTTTTATTGTTGTTGTCTTTATTTTTTTGTTTTTGTTTTTTTTGAGACAGGGTTTCTCCATAGCTAGTTCTGCCCTGGAACTGGGTCTTGTAGACCAGGCTGATCTCAAACTCACAGAGATCCGCCTGCCTCTGCCTCCAAAGTGCTGGGATTAAAGGTGTGTGGCACCTGCCTGGCCCTCTGATTCTTAATGCAATTCTTTTGTTCAAACAAACAGCCCCCAACACTTTATGAAGGGATATCTTGATAGTGTCCGCCATAAATTCTCAAGAACCAGGTTTAGAAGACTGGATTCAGAAAAGGAGGGGCAGGGATGAAATGAGAGCAAATATGAGCTGAGCGCAAGGCCTGCCTCTGGAAAACATCCTGAGCAATTCAGGAGACACATGAGGGCCACCAAAGATTCCTCCAGCTAAGTAACTATGAGCCCAGTCTCCCCCTTCCACCTTCTTCCTCCCCGAGTTCCCTCTCTCCAGTTTAGAAGGCTTTCCAAGCTTTGTTCCCAAACCAGTGGGCAAAGTCATCTCAAAAGAGCGCATTTGGTTCACAGCAATTTAATGTACTTTGTCCTGCTTGTAAAAGGGTTTAGGTAGCTTGGCTGTTAGCGATTTGGGCTGTCGTCAAGGCTGGCCTGTTGCGGTTAGATAAAAACCAACTTTAATAATAAGGATTTGCAGTGGAACCTCATTTTTTTTCAAAACAAATTCAAATATCTGCATATGTTCATTCCGTGCTGCAAACTCCAACTGAAGCTTGTGGAAGCTACAGCTTCACAAGCAGCCTCTTCCATAGAAAGTTGAAGTGATGACAGGAAATAGGAAATGAGGGGTAGGCCATGTAGATAGCACAAATGCTTATGATTATGTACACATCACTTGAGTGTGTGTGTGTACCTCAGCCATATTTACCTATACAAACTGATTAACTGTGTGTGTGTGTGTGTGTGTGTGTGTGTGTGTGAATGATCTGGTTTAAACATGCTATAAAATTGCACACATATAAGCACAGTGAAACATTGTATTGTGTGTATAAATATATTTAGGAATGCATTTGGATTGAATGAGTTCTGTAATAATCGTTTCTTTCAAAGCCTTCCAAACACACGAAATCCCACTTTTTAGCTTTATAAAGTGTCCTTTTGGGCAGTTCCTTTCTCACAGCTGACATCCTGTAAGCATGGCTTAGCCAAAGCACTCAGACTTGGAATTTGAAATTGTCAATATAGTCTTCTAATCTTTAAATCTTAAATTATCTAAGATTAGCTACCATTATTCTGTGCTTCCAGGATTTAGGGGTTAAAAAATAAAGGAAGAAAATTCAGCTCTTCATTTTCAGGCAGTAAGTTCCTGTGGAGGTTGTGTTTGGGACATGTATTGGGAGCATGGACTTATGGAAATAACCAGGTAGACATGGTGAATACATGAACTCTACTCTCAAGATCTGTAAGGCAAAAAGTGGCTCCATCCAATAAGGCAGACTTAATGGTCTTGCTTTTATATCACAATTGTTTCATAGTCATATTCATACTTTGTCAACTGGGAGTGGATGTTCTAAATTCAAGCAAGATATGCAAGCAAGATACCAAAAAGGAAGGAAGGGATGGCAGGAAAGAAAACTAAGTAGGACTCCTCTTTCCAACAGAGCTGCAGTGGTGACCATGTCTGCTATGATCTGCCTTCTGTGATCAAAGCAGGACCGGTGTGGGGCTTTGCAGTTTGCACTGAGCACCTTGATGCTCTGGAGAGTTAGGCAGGAAGTATAAACGGAGTCCCAGAACACAGGCAAAGCGGAGGAGCCTGACTGGGAAGGGTTAATAGCATAAGGGTTAGCTAATTGTGAAAAGTTATTTGGAATTTAGGAGGAAAACGAAAAATTTAAAGTACCCTTTCAACACTGTTGCTTTTTCTTTTCTTCTTTCTAGGGTAAGACTTTGGCTAGTTGAGGAGGCCGACCCTGGATGTCTTAATAGTCTCCATAAAGACCTTGTAGCTCGTTTGGAATGTTTTTGCCGCCGCTAGTGCACATGAAAAGGAAGGGGAAACCCTGCTGCATGTTTTCACAGGAAAGTACTTTCACGTCGCTACAACCAGGCATTTACAAGAAGGATTTAAAAGGGGAGAAAACTCTTAAAATATCAAAATGTTGAGCTTTTGTGTTTCCACCACATGGGACATTCCTGGATACTGGAACCCCTAAAGGGTGAGTGGTCCTGCAGCCCTTTCAGAATTGTGTGTTCTTTTGTTGAAGAAAAAGGCGAGTCCATATTCCTGGTATCTCAGAGGGTGAAGAAAATGTTTCCTTTGTAATGCTTAGCTTACGCACCCCTCAGGAATGGGGGTGGGGTGCACTTCCCTCCTCCAAACTGACTTTAGCTGCATTACCTGGAACTGGGCGCCTGCACCACAGGGTAGCTCAAACAAGCAGTTCTAAGTGGACTTGTACTCTCACTGCAGAGCAGGAACACGGGAATGGGGGAAGGGCGGGGGCGGGGCGTGTCTCTCAGCCTAAGAAATGATCCACGGTCTTGGCTACACAGTTCCAGTATTCAACTTTTCCGCAATTCTGCTGGCCTACCTGCACCAAGACACCCATATAACAAGAGGGGCCAATGCCTAATTCCATCCCACCAGCGGAACCCTGCTTCCTCCAGGCTCCCTTAGGTGAGCGTCCAAGGCCTAGTCTTCCAATCAACCACTTTCCACCTCCTCGCAGCTGGAGACCAAATACCGAAGACTAGCTCTGTAGCCAAAGCTTAAAAAATGTCTTAAAGAAAGGTACCACAGAATTGGCCAGAAAGGGGTCTCGGCACGACCCTATGAGGGGTCAGGCCCGTTCTGGACATTAGAATGTTTTACTTCCAATTGAACTTACTTCCTGGGAGTCCCCCAGAGCCTTGCAGCGGTGCAGAGGTTAGGAAAGAAGTCCCAAGTTCTATAGTATCCTCCACACGACTTGAGTTCTGAGGCACCAGATTCCCTCTGTAAGCCCCCAATTAGTCTGTTGGAGGAGAAGTTCTCTTTTGAAGAACCGTTTAAGTTGTCTCAGGTGGTAAAACTCCCATTAAAGGGGCTCTTCATTCTGAACACAATCCTCAGGCCATGGACTAGGAAGAGGGACTCTGTGTGCTTTAGCCTCTTTCTTTACCCGCAGTTGTTTTCCCCTACAATAAATGCAAGCTCCTTTGACTTTATAAGGCCAGTTTTAATCTTATTTGGCTTTACCTGTGTACTTTTGTTGTTACTATACTAATGTTTGAAAAGGGAATTTCTTTTAGCTAAACTTGAATTGTTTCACGATCTGTAAGGAGACATCACAGCTGCCTGGAACACCCTACTGGAAGGGTTCGAAACATCATTATCAGCCACCACCACCCCCAGCCCCCGCACCTTTGTGCAGCCCTGGTTGGCCCAACTTTGACTTGTCACTAGAAACAACTGTGTACCTAAAAACACAGTAGTCTGGGAGACAGAACCTGCTCAGTTTTTTTAAAAAATGGGATCTAAAATGGGAGTTTTGTTTCTTAATACCAGCTGACTCTCAGATATTAGTCCTTGTGTTTTAACGATCTTTATACTGCTGAAAATTTTCTAACCTCCTATATTACTGAAAAACACCGGAGTTAGAATTCAATGGAATTCTAACCCTAGTGCCCCTCATGGGGGAGTGGGAAAAGGGGAGGAAGAGGGAGAGAAAGTGGGAGAAAGGGGAGGGAGATTGGTTGAGGGTTGTGTTTCTTAAGTTTTCATTTTTTTTAAATGTCACATTTTTAACAGCGATTCTTTGAATTGCAATATGTCATCTTTGGAAACTAGTGAAGTATCCAAAATTTAGAGAGAGACCTGCAGGCTTGGTCTCTTTGTTATACCTTTAGAGGTACAGTCCGCCAATTCTTAAAATCAGTTCCATCAACTAGCAGTTCCCAATTTAAAATGCATTTGGAAAATTAACTAAAAATTAAAAGTTGAGTGATTTTCATTTAGTTAATTTAATTTAGAGAAGAAAATGTTTAAATTAGCTACGTTGTCCCAAGCCTGCTCTCTCACACAAAGCATCCTGAAATATATAACATGGTGGAGAGGGCTTTAAGTTATTTCCCCATCTAACCGCATTTGCAGCCCTGTAACTGGAGAGAAGTCCATACGCATGACAAGGAGAGTTGCTTGCAGGTTATGTTCCTCCCAAATGCTGCCGGGTTTACCTAACATTGGAGTTGTGTGAAGATCCGCATGCATGTGATTTATGTGTATGTAATTCTTATACTTCATATATGTTTAGACACACGCGTCTTTTTAAATGTTTATGCTGTTAGTCACTTAAAGAGTATCAAAATAAATCCTGCTTTGGCTTCCATGATCTCTCTGGTATTCCTAAACACTGATGAACAAAACTCTTTCTATGGAAAATGAAGAACTACCCATTTAAAGGAGAGAATGGAAAGGGGAACTCGATTTATTCTCATTTGTTTATCGCTAGACGTTCCCCCCACTCTGCAAATTCATTTGAATAGCTTTCAAGCCGGAAAATGGAAACGCGGCTCCTGCCCTCTATTTCAGCAGCGGCGGCAGCGTCCTGGCAACAGCGCAATTTTCTATCATCAAGGATAAATGGCATCGAACAGAACATTCTGATAAAAAAAAAAGGAAAGAAAGAAAGAACGAAAAAAAAAAGCTTCAGCCAAGGAGTCCATGATTGCTGGCCTTCCTGTCTGTCATCCCTTTACAAAATCCTCTAGCAAACCTGAGCGGCATGCTGTCAGAGCTAATAACGTCTGCTGAAGGGGGCGGCGGGGGCACACAGTCTTCCCTGTACAATGTTCCCATTTATTAAATCGAGTGCTTATTTTAAAATTGCAAATATCTTTGTTTGGTTCAGTGAAAATTAAAACCAAGATGTAGGAAGTTACATGATGCAACAATTATTTGTGTAATATCAGAGAATCAAATCCCTATCTCGCCCGTCTGGTGAAAGTTGGGTGAGGGGGAAGGGGGATTCAGGAGCAGGAGGTTTCTAGTAGAAAACCACAAATCCGTTGGCTTTGCAGGTAAGCCTAGTGTCACTGACTGCTGGAGGAAAGCTACCTGCATCTACCAGGAAAAAAGGAGCTGAGAGGCCCTGAGCGCGTGTGGGCGCGGTCCAAGTCACCACGCTGCTGCAGGTCTGCCAGCTCCCTCAGAAGCCCCAAGAGTTCCCAAAGAACGCTTCGAATGCACTGGTGGCTATTCCTCACTTACAGAGGTGCCTTTCTGAAAAAGACCATTCCCCTAATCCAGGCGTGGGATCTCTGAAAGTCTTTGAGACTCCGTTGAGGGGTCTTGGACAGCCCGGGTGGCATTTATCTAGATGCCGGGAACATAGGGGGCTAAGAGCATCATTCATGTACCCATAAGGGGGCCGCTGACTCCAGATAGGCCTCTTTGCAGCTTCAGCTCTGCTTGCAGGGAGTGGGTTTGGCTGGTGACCACCCATAGTGCTTGTCCAGTTCTTGGCCCATAATGCCCTGTGCTTTGAACTTAAATCAACATTGCCTGGGAGGCTGGAGAGGGGGTTAGGCGGCAATGGTTTCAGGCTGAAGAGTAGTAGTTTTGGCATCCTTCTGTCAGACCGATCCATTGGGAGGTGGAGTGTGTGTGTGTGTGTGTGTGTGTGTGTGTTCATATGTTTAAGCTCACTGAATGGGGAGAGATATAAAGAAAGGGCCCTACAACTAACAGGGATGTAAGTTTTCATATCCTTTAAAGCCAATCAAAAGAAAAGGAATGTTAATGGAAAGAAATACAGAAAATTTAAGAGGCCTTTGACGAAGTTAAAGCTCGAGAGGGCAAAGCAGGAGGGGAGAGCGGAGAGATGAGTGAGCAGCCCCCAGAGGCTGGGAATCTTAGAAGCCGGCGATGGTGGGGAAACCTTTGTTTAACGAGGAAGCACAATTATTGCGCATCTGGAAGTCTTGGTCGCAGCAGCTACGGAAGTGAGAACTGGAGGGACCCAATGCGCATGCTTTAGGATTTGCATGCAAAGGTATTCACGTGAGCCAACTCTTGCGCAGCCCTCGGGCTTCCACCAATAGAATCCCGCTTTTCCTAAGCCTGGGGTCACATTGACATCTCATTTCCCCCACAATAGGCCTTTAAACCCCACTCTAAAAAATAAAGAGTGTTTTAGTATTGATCCTCTCGTCGGTAGTGAGGATCTCCGTGGGAGGCACATTTTAGAACTATAAATACGTTTACTACAAGCAAAGGGTTAAAGTATTCAGAATTTGAGGAAAAAGTTAAAATCAGAAGAGAGGAGGCATTTCAGGAGACTGACGGAAAGCCTGAGATAACTGTCTTCCTTCGCTGGGGCTTAGACTGTGGATGCCTCATCTGTCCTGTGGAAACTCATATCTCCTTAATTGACCAATGAGTCTCCCGAAAACAGAATCATTACCTGTGTGCCTGTCTTGGAAAAGGAGCTCAAAACCCACTGGTTCCCCAACCCTGTCCCCAGTCACACATGGTTACCAGGGAACTAGGGAGCTGAAACACCTGTGTTCCACGTCTCACCTTAGCCCAGACACCAAAGAGGTCTGTGGGCTGAGCCCCATATGTTAGCTTTCACATCTGTGAAATGGGGCTAATTACAGAAAGACGACAGAGGACTAGGAAGGTGGATAAGTGGCATGATTTCCACCCTGTCTGGGCCTCTCCTGACTGCTTCCAAGCCGGGAATGATGAGGTTGATTTCTGGGTTGATTCCCACAGAAGGGGTGGTCCAGCTGGGAAACATTACTACCCACCCCTTCTGCATGCCAAAGGTGCTGCCTGCCCTGGCTGCAGACCTCACTGGCCATTACAAACCATCTTTCTCATCTTCTTCTCACTGTATTGTCCTTCCAGAATTTGCTGCCTAAAATGGGTCTCCGTCTCCAACACTTCTGTCTAAGAGGATTCATACACCATGACAAGAAAACTACTCCTTCTTAAGGCTGCAATAAAACAGGTGGGGATTATTACTTACAGCTTCCCCTTTCTGCCCAACTCGCAACTTTAAACATAGGATTAAGCTCTAAGTGGACTTGGTCAGGTAGCCAGGATTGCATGCTCAGCTCACAGCGTGTGAGTCTTAAAACAAGGCCAGCGGTGCCTCTGATCTTCCCAGCCATAACTAAGGCCTTCAACTATAACATGCCTTAAAAACAGTGTGACAGAACTAAAGGATGACCACAACCCTTCCAAATGTGCTGTACAGAAAGATGACTTGAGGTCTTACCTGTCCACAGAAATCCAATAGTATTTGGCATGGGGCCATTGTTATCTGCATTATAGCATATATCATTCAATAGAGATGTCCGTTTTCAAAAAAGGAAAGATCCACTCAGTCTTCAGAAATGCTTTCTTGCAACTTCTATCCACAATTTCTACTTGCCTTTGCAAAATCTTAAGCTTTCTTGATAAATCAGACCAATAAAAGCAGAGAGCTAACTTCAGCCACAGAAAGCTAGGGTTCAGCTGAAGGCCTAGCATGTGTGCTACAACCCTACCCTAAAGCATTTCTTGAAGACTTTGGGTTTGGGGGTGTTCTTCTTATAAAAGACTTACATCTCTGCTTTAGGAAATAGGAAAAGAATAGTGTGTTTGAAATGAAATATAGGGAAAGAAGAAGAGCCTATCATCTAATCAGTCATTCTACTACTACCAATTGAAGTACAGCCCTGTTTCCCAGTGCTATGGGTGGCTGGGATAAAGGAGATTTTTCTAGTATTTCAAGGATAATTAAAGCAACACAAGCCTCAAACCCACAGGCTGGCCTCTTTCTAAGGTAGACTTTCACATCAGCAGGTTAGGCATCTGGAGAGGAACACTCAAGGCGTGGACTCCAGCTCAGAACCAGAAACCCAGCATCAGCACAGGTTTGCTATTTCCTGGGACCTCCCCTAACCTCGGAGCCCTACAAAATCTCCTTGTGTCATATTTGTGGACCCCAAATATCTACAAATTCTTTCCCATCCACTGCAGAGCTAGACGGAAGGGACACAGACAGAGCAGAGAGGAGAAAGGAGAAGAGAGATTTGCTTCCCACGAGGAGCTAACCTTCTCTGATCTGATCAGTTCCTAAAGATTTGTTGAGTGCAGTTACTTAAAAATGCAGCGCTATTCAGTGCTTCTTCCGTGAGGACTCTGAGGGCTGTGCCCATTAATCAGTGAGACAGACAAAGCTCTAGACTTCTGGTTTGGGGTCATCACAAGCAGGGTACTATGGCAGATTCCTTCTCTCTAGCATGGGTCAGCAGGACTAAGTAAGATAGGGGCCTCTCAAAGGTCTTCCCTCTGGGGAAGGGAACAGTTCTCCTTGGGAGTTTGTTGACCCTAGGGTTGCCTTGACCTTCCCTCTGGAGTTATTCAAAGAACTTTAAAGGTTCTCTCTCTCTCTCTCTCTCTCTCTCTCTCTCTCTGTGTGTGTGTGTGTGTGTGTGTCTCTCTGTGTGTCTGTCTGTCTTCTAAACTAGGGTAAAAAAGTAGATACTCTATTCAGTTCCATTATAGACTCTAGAGTTGACAGGCCCTTGGGCAGGTAACCAGTCGAGCAGCGTGTTGTCCCAACAGGCCAGGCCAGGCCCGTGTTTTCAAACAACTTGAATTATAGACTATATCTTGGATATGAATTAGCCTTCCGTGCTGGTGTGACTTTGCTTTGAAACTCAACTTGTCAAAGTATGGTTTTAATTAAAAGTCTTCCGGCCTGGAAAGATTATATGTTTTGTAAAATATATCCTACCATGAAATTTACTTCCACAATCTGAAATTAGGTTCCTTGTAAATGTTTTCACAAAAAGAAAAAAAGAAGAAAGAAACAGGAGGGATGGGTGTGAGAGAGAATAGTACAGTTTAAACGCTCTGTGTTCCTTTAAGATGTCCAGCCAGTGACCATCTGTCACCCTGACAGGTAGCCAACCTTGTCTGTCCGGAGCTGGGGCAAGGCCTATAGCTCAGCACCAGCTAGTAACCCGAAGCTGCCCTGGCAGGTGAGACCCATGCAGCTTTAGCGGTTGGAGACAATTCAGCAGACAGACAAGTTAATCCCTCGCTGATTTGTTTCTGATCCATCCACAGAATGCCGGATAGCCCCCTAGGCTGCTGTGGGCTACAGACACCTGCCTCCCTGCCCATCCCCAACTTAGGATGCTGATAAAAGATGTGGGGTTTGAGACAGGATTCGGTAGAATTCAAGACAACGCACATCTTGAAATTAAGAACTCCTAGCTAAAACATCGAACATCCTGGCAGTGTCCGAACTGCTCCAGCGGTGTGTGTGTGTGTGTGTGTGTGTGTGTGTGTGTGTGTGTGTGTGTGAAGGGACGATGCCTCCTCTCCTCTCAGGATGCATCTTGCTATTCAAGGACAGAATTAAGATCTGGGTCCCCATAGAATCCCCCCCCCCAACTCTCTGTGGAACCAGTCAATTCTGACGGGATCTGCTGGATTTGAGAGTAAAACTTGGCGTGCACGAAGTGGAAGTGATGAGGAGCACAAGGGAGGGGTGCACAGATCCTTTCTTCCAAGAAATTGGTACCCAAGAACCAAAGGCGGGGGAGGGGGTGACGGGATAGGGAGAGTTATTTACCACCCTCCACCTGAAATAAGCAAGACCAATAACGTGCCTGGCTTTTCGCCCTGTTTACTCTATCCGCATTCAATGATTGGCAAAGCAGGCCCTAAAGGCAAAGGCAATAATTGCGCTGCTCTCCTTCCTAGGAAAGTGTGTAGGCATTTGAAGTGTACTAAAAATAAACGAAGGAGTGAGAAAATGAAAAGGGGACAGAATGACAATTTGCAGCAATTAAAGCGTCTGCGCGCTGTTGCCTGAGGAACAGGGACCCACAGAGGTTTTTGTTTTCCCAGGCCTGATGATGTGAATAACTTGTTAGGGAATTCGCGACCCAGGTTTGCACTGCCCTGCGCTTGCAAATGTACGTCAAGAAGCCTGTGCTATGTCCCGATCTTTGGGAGGAGGGGGTGGGGAGCTTTGGGCAGTTTCTGAGCCCCTAAAAGCCCCTTCAGCTTCAAGAAAGAGCTGATCAAGTTCTCCATCCCAGTTTTCCCACCCCAGGCCTGTTTCAAGTGAGTGCCTCCCCATTAGCACTCCGGCTCTTCTGGGAAGAACTTTAAGCAAGTCTTCAGCTCTGAGGTGTCTAACCTTAGAGGGGAAAAACATCGCAATGCTACCATCTACTTCACAACCACGTGAAAAGCGAGGGATGGGAGGTGGGGTTGGGAAGGGAGGGAGAGGGGGCGGCCAGCCAAATCAAAGCTTGGGAGACATTTTGACAGCGTGCTTGAAATATTACCCTTAATTTTTGGAAGATTTTCAAGAAGTGAGGCGCAGGGGGGAGGGGGGGTCGGTGAGAGCCAGGACTTTCTCTTGTCTGCCACTCAGGCGGCCAGAGAGGGCTCCAACCTCCAGCACACGCAGAAAAACACACTGAGAAATTGCTTCAAGATACAGTAGGGCTCTCTTTCTTCCCTACCCCCTCACCTCTCGAGCGCCAAGAACTTCGCAGAGAGGGTGGTAAAGACTGGGGGAGGCCTTGGGTGTCAGAAGCTGTGCATTGCCCCCTGAGATCAGAGGGTTAGCCCCAGGCAGTGAGACCACCCCCCCCCCCGGCCTGGCTCCTGCGGCCCAGTCTAGAGACCAAACTTGGCCCCCTTGTTGATCAACACCCGCCTCTAACCCCTACCCCACCTCCAACTAAAGGGGGAGGGAGGGGCGCCACTGCCTAAATCCACCCTAGCTGGCTTCAATGAAAGCTGGCAAATCCGGCGAGTCTCGCAGAAAATTTATTCGACCCTAATTCAATTTTAAAGCGGATTTTTACTATTAAAAATGCTGCCGAGCAACACATTGAATTAATCTGACTGTACGGTTTTAATTACAGTGAGGGTTTCTCTACAAATCTGTACAAGACAGTGGCTGGCTCTCCGAGGATCCCTGCCTGCTGAATTCCATTATCCAGCCCCTGGCTTCCCGCAGACGCCGGCGCGTGGGAGCCAGCTGCGGGCGCGGGCTTTCAGCCTTCTCGGCTCCTGCCCCTCGCCCCTTCCTTTACCCCAGACCCACAGATAGCGCGGGATGCCAGCCTGACTGCTTGGGACTGCTCGACTGGCATCCTGAATTGCTACCCATGCTTTTTTCATTGCTGGGCCCAACACTTTTGAGTTTCACAGTCTTGTCATTAAAGAATAGCTTGTTTTGTTCGAGAAAGGTGCCCTTTGTAATTTTTGGATGAGTTTTTCTATTACGACCTTATGGAAGTGGTCAGTGTCATGCCGAGTGTATGAGAGGGAAGCCGGAATCCGAGAAAGGGTCGTTGCGTAGCTAAAGGAGCTTTACTTTGGCAGGTCTAGCCCACCCACCTCCACCCCACCCCCTCATTCCAAGAGTAAATACACATCTCTGCGGGCCTGCAAACAGGACTGCCTTCGTTAGTTTTAATTTTGTTGATTTGTTGTAAAACTAACATTAAAGTACTATGGTACCTAACGAACAAGAAAACTTGCAAATCAGGCATAACAACAGAAGCAGGTTCATGCTCATCCTCTTTTGCCAACCCTATTCTTAACCCAAAAATAAAATAAATAAATAAATAAATAAATAAATAAATAAATAAATAAATCTTCTATTCTCTGCCTTCCACTGATGGCAAAGTCAAATGTTGTCTTGACAAAGAGACACGATCTCTCAGAGAATTTAGAAGAGTCAAGGGCTTTGAGGCTCCCAGGGAAGGAGCCCCACCTGATGACATGAGGATGGCAAGCAACATTTTTGCGCATAAAATTATTGAAAACAACACATGAAAAATATTTCAGCCCCAGGGTAGAAATGGGCCAAGCTTCCTCGCCCTACACTTGAGTAGAGGTAATCTGCCTCTGAACAAAAGAAAAGAGAACTGGTACAGTAGCAACCCGAAGGCTTGTTTTTTTTTTTTTTTTTCAATTGCAGCTCCCAAAGGCTGGCAAATCTGTGATCCTCTAGGGAAAGAAAGTTTTATTTAAAAAGGAGTAATGAATTGTCTTCTCATTTATTGAAATGTTCCAAAAATAGGAAATAAGTTCAGATAAATAAGAAGATCATACAAGAAAATATGAATGTTAGAAGGTGGCCAGATAAGAACATGCCTCTCTTTCTCACTAGTGGAAAAGGTCTTCACTTACAGTTTTGCTTCCATTATAACAAGAGGATGCTTTTCATCCAGGTTTTCCTGAAGAGCTGTGCCAAGCCTGGTTCACTCTTCATACAGAGCCACTTGCTATGACTTTATTATTGTTACTGCTGACGAAGAGATGAAAGAATTAAACAGGAGATGCTTCCAGGCATTTCGGAAGACACTGGGCAGCTATATTAACTCCTTATTAAGCCTAAAAATAGTCTGCCATTTCCTGTTGATGCTCGGTCCCTGCCACTCCAGAGCTGCGCTTACCCTTCCTTGGTCAGGGGTCCTGTTTTTCAAAAGCAGTTAATGAAAGCTGGGTTCTAAGGCTCCTTCCCAGCTTCATTTGCTCTGCTTCACTTCCCAGCAGGGCAAATATGGGGCTGAGAGGTCAGCCTTGTCCAGACTACATACTGAAAATACAAACATCTACATTTACCATGTTTACAACTTAACTGTTTAAGTAAGCATTATAGAGTTCTTCCACCCTCTTCTCCCTTGGGCTGAGGAAAAACATGCTTATGTATTAGGAATTGGGGTCCAATGTTTGCTGGAGGAGACAAGCCGAAGACTGAAAGAGAAGGAAGGGATGGAGGAAGAGAAAGGGAAGAAAGGTAGGCAAACAGGTTTTCATGCACAACCCAAAACCAAGAGGTGGGGAACAAAACTATTCTCCACCTTGCTGTTGGTCAGTTCTCTCCAGGAAGAAAGTTTTGAGTGCAAACACACCAAGAAATGAGCCAAGGAGCTGGGAGATGACACTGAGTTTGAGGACCAAGTTAAGACCAAGAAATCTCAGATTTAAAAAGGCTACAACAGAAGCCTCTAGGTTGAGACTGCTTAGTTGATATTCTTCAGTCAGACACTTTTGAAAACCCTGATGAAACTTCCTGGAGATCAGTCCCGGGTTGTGGTTTCCCAGGTGCCCATTCTTGAAACCCAGGAAAGGTGTATGTCCCCAAACTTTACTGACTCTTCCTTCTGGGCATATAATAGACAAGCCCACTTTTAAACTCAGTATGGGGGAACCTAGGGGAGGAAGATGCTAACATAGGCACTTCAGTTTCATTGCTAGAGAAAAAAACCAACAAAGCCTCAGCATTTTCTTGCCTAGGTTGGTCCTGAAGGGTCAACAAACGGGAAGGGGTGGTTTTCTCTTCTACCCTGGAGCTTTTAGAAGTGTGTGTGTTGGGGGAGGGAAGAAGGTTCCTGGGCTCTAGAGTATCAGGCATCCTTTCCTTACACACACACCATTCACACACACACACACACACACACACACACAAAGAGAAAATTTTATGTTGAATGAGGAAAAGAACTAGCAGGAAATTTTTTCCAATGTCTCCTATTGAGAAGGGGGTTCTTAATGTGGCTATGTAAATCAACACCGAGTTATTTCTTTGAATTCAAAGGCCATTTATCCAGGTCTAATTTCTTTAGAAACAACGTGATAACTGAGCCCAACTTAGCAACCAAACCCAGCCAAGACCTGGATGGTTTGAATGTACTGCCACAGCCCCCACCGAGCCTGCAAACCTTTCTGGGAGATCCAGGCATTCTCAGTCCCGCACGTGTATGCAAACATCCTTCAGAACTAAACTGGGGCCATTCTCAGACCCAATGAGCCCACTCCTACACACCTACCCCTGCAAGATAAAAGCGGGAGGTGTACCGTGGGCAGCGTGCTAGTTTTTCTTTCTACTTAATGTGGACATCAGCGATATAAGCAGCGATATAAAATCTCAACACCTCAACACCTTAAAAAGTGAACTGCAGTCTAGGCCTCCAATTCCCCCTTTTTAAAACTTTAATGAATATGATTCTTATCTTAAAGTAACAGGCTCTAAAAAACCCGCTTAGGCCTCCAGGTCGCTAAGTTTACTTGTATTTTGAATGATAAAGGGTTCGTGGCCCTACTCGCCCTTCTTCCCCTCCCACTGGCAAGAGTTGGCGAGGTTCCCCAGAGGGCTAAACAAAGAGGAAAAGCCTGGACCGGGCGGGAGGCGCCGGGGCCGAGAGCCCCTGAGGAGTGCGACTTTTTTTGCAAAGCTCTGAAAAGCCCCAAGTTTTGCCTCTAGTCAAAGGGCTGGCAGCAGGTTGCACTACTGTAAAGTAGGGCTAACTTCTAGTGCCCGCTTCGCTGTTTATCTAAGCTGCCCCAGACACCAGGTGAGGACTAGGAAAGGAGCTGCCCAACTTCAGTTGGAGCAACGCGACTTGGGCTCCAGAAAGTCTGTGTGAGGAACGTTGGTGGGAGAGGTCACACCGTGGCAGGCACTAGCCGCCCACCCTTGGGCCACAGGAGTCTTTAGTCCTCTAGTCCCTGAACTGGTGGAAAGTCCTACTATTCTACCCCGAATGAGCACACCGAGACCGCTGCCCAGTTTGGTGAGATCCCTTGCTCGCTGCCCTCGCCGAGCCGAGCCTGGGTCACCCAGCAAACCTCAACAAAAACTACACCATACACAACTAACCTTCTGGATGCACGCTTGCACCCCAGAAACAGAATGAAGGGATTTTATTATCCTCTACCAACGAAGGAAGGGATAAATGCCCAAACAGGACACGAGAAGAGACAATTCCAGGCTGCCTGGCTTCCTCACACTTTAAACAAACCAGGGGGAAATCCCTTTGCAAACAGACGCTGAGCG
Organism: Neodon shergylaensis; assembly: GCA_025134845.1. Lineage (NCBI taxonomy): Eukaryota > Metazoa > Chordata > Mammalia > Rodentia > Cricetidae > Neodon > Neodon shergylaensis. The sequence continues at coordinate 4,545,324 of JABTXL010008822.1, forward strand.
CCTAGGATCTGGAGCTTAAGGGGTGAGAGGACATTTCCCGGCCCCACCACCTTCATCCCGCTCCAGAAACTATCAAGAGTTGCTGGGAGTCAACCGGCAAAGCACTGCACCTGCGCGCGTTAAGGAGAAACACAGAAAGGCGAACCGGAGAAACGCCTTCATCGTGTTAACAGCAAGCTGCAGGGTAAAGAGTAATAAAACTGCCATGTCTACCTGCTAGCTTTGAGGACATTACGAGCTGGGCGCGCAGCCCGGGTGCACCACCAGAGGTGGGGAGGGGGTGTGTGCTTTCCTTTCCCTGACTTCCCTTTCTGCACCCCAGTGCATCTTTCATTTTCCTAGACGTTGTTTTAATTCACTGACGATATGTAAACGCATGGATCGCGTTACAGGTTCGCGTGTTAAGCTGCACCTCCTGTTAAAAGGAAAGGAACAAGGGATGCCACTTAAAAATGAATTCAGAGTTACTGAACAGGCTCCCGGGACTCAAGAAGTTAAGCGTAGCGGGCTGGTCAAAGAAAGACCGAGCAAATGTAGCTGCCCGCGAAACTATGGAGAAAACTGGCGGACTACGAGCCTCGACTCCTTTGATAAAATTAAAGAAAAAAAGAATAGAAAAGAAAAAGGCAAACTTGCCTGCGGGCGCTTGGAGACCCCGGGCGGGTGGCTAGAAAAATCAATTAGCATAAGCTGCAGTAGGCGACTCCGGCGCAACGTGGAAATTGAGCGGTTCGGTAGGCTACCACCCTTTTCTGGAATTCCAGTAGCAAGCAGCGCCACTAAAATTTCTATTTTAGGGTTTTTGGGATTGTGTAGCTTATGGGCTAAAGACGGAGTAAGGTGCAAATATGTACCAGTAGTTTTTCCAAAAAGACGACCTCGTTCCTCCATCCTCCAGATATCCCTACACAGGGTTGCTACATTTCTCCTTGTAACCAAAACCATTCAGCTAGTTCCCAGAGCCCACCGAAAGTGGGCACCGAGCCCGGGGGGTAAGGTGGGGTTCTCAGATTTTGCCCACTCAAACTCTGATCGCCTGGGCTCCCGGAGCCTACCTGCGGTCCCGGGGCCGGATCCCGGTGCGGCCTGGCTTGCCCTTCTCCGAGCCTAGAGTTGGATCGGGTTCTCCTGCCTGGTGGCTGGGCCTGAACGTGGCTGCCTGAGCTCCGCTGTCCCTGCTTCGCAGCTTGGACCTAAGTGAGTCTGGAGACCCGAGGGAGAAAGGCTAAATCCGTAGCCCTGAGCTGCTCCAAACTTAATGTCTTTCCCCAGTCCATCTTTGAAACAGAAGTGGTTCTACCACCTGGATGTGCGGATATAAACCCCCTTGCAAATAATAAATGGATTAATAATAACAAGGTATGAAGTTCTTTTTATAGAAAAAAAAGGAGAGAATTGAAACTAAATGCGGCAGTTAGACAACCATTTTGATAAGAGGATAATTGAGGCGACACTGGTGTATAATTAGAGGATAATTTATGCTATATCCACTTTTATTCCACCTCCCAAAATAAACCCAGTCCATAATCATTACAGGCAAATTGTTCTGAATTTTATAGCAGCAATTTGAACAAAGTACTGCAGTTAATCATGGGAGATTTTTGTGTATTCCTGATTAGAACTCTAATTGCCTCCTTCCAGAAAGTAAAAATAACTGTAAAACGACTCTATTTTTATCATTAACAATGTTGACAATAAAATAAAATCAATTGGAATTGTAATCGAGAGACAAATTTAGGACGAAGGCACTTTTACTTGGGTAGTTTATATTGTAATCAAGATTTGCCAAACCACTAACCGCATGTATCATTTGCATATATTTGAAAGCATTACAGTAGCTTCTGTTTTCAATAGGAAAAAATACATTACTGTCAGCCCTCCAACGACTCGCTTTCAGAACAGACTGCTGTGCTCTGGGCTGGGAGGTGTCCCTCCTCCCTGGGGGGTGTCAATCTATAGGACATAGGACCTACAACAGCAGGAATCGCGCCAGAACAAGGTCTGAGTTTTCATTCTTTACTACCCCCCATGAGATGGAGCCCAGATGTGGGGTCCTTCTTCCCTCTAAGGTTTCAATAAAGAACTTCTAGAAAAACCCACCGTGACAAGGAGCTCCCCTGGGAGTAGAATAGGATTGGGGTCCAGAGGGAAGGGACGGTCAAGTGAGGGGGGGGTCTGGCTTTAAATGCTAGGGCCACTGCTTCTGAACACAGGCAGCCTGAAAGGGTGCAAGCGAATCGAAAGAGATGAGCTTTCAGCCAGGCTGTTCCAAGCCTCTAATCCAGGAAACAAGGGTTCCAGGATCTGGGCTTGGAGCTTCAACGGGATTCGTCCTCCTCCCTCCACCGCTGCTCCCCTTTAGTTCCAGGCGGACCCAGGTTGCAGCTCTGGGCTGAGATTGTAGTTGCTTAAGGTAGGCGAAGAACTCCGCGAGCAGCGCACACGCCAGTAGAAGCGGTGCGCCTGTGACGTCAGGGGGCGACTGACCAATAGGGAGGCGCTGCCCTTTGGAGACAAACCATTCGACTCGTGGCGTCTGCATCAAGTCTGAAAGCAGACGCGCAACTTTCGCAGAATCCACCTTAAAATCTCTGCCTTAAACTGCACCAGCCCCCAAAATATCCAAGGGGGGAAGGCAAGGGGGGGGGAAGAGAGCAGATTCCCCCTCCCCCTCCTCTCCCATCCCTCCCCCTTCCTCCTCCCTTTGGGTTAACAAGGCCCTGCTCACTATATCTCTTTATATTAAATATATATATATTAGAGAAGAGCAAGGAAGAGAATCACCTCCGCCCCCTCCTTTTTAAATTTTTTAAAAAAAATTTTTTTTGCAAGGATTCCGAGAGCTAAGGTGGCTGCAAAGGGGAGAGCGGCGCGAGCCAAGTGGGGGAGGGTGGAGGAAACCCGGGAGAAGGCTTTCTCCAGCCCCCAAAGTTTTGATGATGACCATGACTACGATGGCTGACGGCTTGGAAGGCCAGGACTCGTCCAAATCCGCCTTCATGGAGTTCGGGCAGCAGCAGCAGCAACAACAACAGCAGCAGCAGCAACAGCAGCAGCAACAGCAGCAGCAACAGCAGCAGCCGCCGCCGCCGCCACCGCCGCCACCGCCGCAGCCGCACTCGCAGCAGACCTCCCCGGCCATGGCAGGCGCGCATTACCCTCTGCACTGCTTGCACTCGGCCGCGGCGGCGGCGGCGGCGGCCGGCTCCCACCATCACCACCACCAGCACCACCACCACGGCTCGCCCTACGCGTCGGGCGGAGGCAACTCCTACAACCACCGATCTCTCGCCGCCTACCCCTACATGAGCCACTCGCAGCACAGCCCTTACCTCCAGTCCTACCACAACAGCAGCGCGGCCGCCCAGACGCGCGGGGACGACACAGGTGAGAGGCCGCTTAGGCAGCTAGCTTCTCCCGCCTCCCCACTGCCTCCCACCCCTCCCTCCCCGCTCACTTCCTCCACGCCGGGCCTCTGCCGGCCCCCTCCAGCGGGCGGCCCTGCGCGCCCCCAGCCGGGCCCCGATCGCCTGGCGCCTGCCTGCCGGCTTCTCCCAGCCGGGCCCCTTCCCGTCGCGGTGGACCCCAGGCTGGCTGACCCTGCGGCCAGCCTGGCTTCCCTGCCTCCTGCGCGCGCGCTTCCCACTGCGCCCCCGGGCTGTGCGCTTGTCTTGCTCCAAGGTCCCTTACTGCGCCATCCAGCCACGGGCTCTGCGCGCCCTCTGCCTTGTTCCTTCCCTTTCGCTGTATCCCGCGTTTGTCAAGACTGGGGAGATTTTGGGGCTCGGACTGAAGAGCTAGTTAGGTTGCCCACCCCACACTGGGCATGCAGGGGCCTACTTTGCGTGGGGCACCTGGGGCGCCTTAGTGACTTCTAACGAAGCTGTTGCGGCCGATAGATTCATTTAAACTAATGACTATTGGGCTTTTTCTTACCGCTGTGCGCTTTGAGGTGTCCCTTGCCCCCATCCTGACCCGGCCCCCTCTCTCTGGGTTTTCCATAGTACTTTGGCTGCTCCTTTGTTCTTGGGGGCGAAGCAGAAGGCCTGGGGTTGATAGCTCTCTGTTGTCCGGAGAGCTGCAGCCTGCCCTGGGGCTGCTCTGAGCTGCTGATTGTGTTCTGTTTCTGGGGTTTGATCCACGCGAGCAGAATCATTTCGAACATACGGAAGGGACTTAAAGCTTGCAGCTAAGTGACACAAAACCAAGTGGGCACGCAAACACCCGGGTGGCTCAGATACAGCTTCAGGCATTGTAAAAAGCCAGGCCAAGAAGCCGCTCTCGGTCCAGAGAGCAGAAACCTCGCGGAGCCGCGGACTCCGGAAAGCCGCCGGCGCTGTCTCCGCTGCTGCGGAGTGCCGCTTTTATGCAGCGGGCTTCCGAGACTCGACCACCATCAGGCATTGTTAGGCCTAGAGGCTCGATCAGAGGGAAAATTCCAAAGCCTCTGGGGACACACGGTCACAGTGGACCCAGGGAGTTCCGGGTATGGTGGGGATACTACGAGGAACCCTTTTTAAGTTTGGGAGAATTCCTTGCAGGCCTTGTCACATGAAGGGAGAAGGCAGCAGTGGCCTCACGGGTGACCGCTCCTCTGTGTCATTTGCTTACAGATCAACAAAAAACTACAGTGATTGAAAACGGGGAAATCAGGTTCAACGGAAAGGGGAAAAAGATTCGGAAGCCTCGGACCATTTATTCCAGCCTGCAGCTCCAGGCTTTAAACCATCGCTTCCAGCAGACTCAATACCTGGCCCTTCCCGAGAGAGCCGAACTGGCAGCTTCCTTAGGACTGACACAAACACAGGTAATTCCCGAGAAGCCCGAGTATCCCTGAAATGCTGGCCCCGCTTGCCAATCGTGCAGAGAGCACACGAGGAGGAATTCTTGGCCTAGTCAACCAAGGATGCAAGGAGCTAAATGACAAATGCTTATGTTCCAGTTGCGCATTTTCACGGGATCACACAGTTTGGAACAAATGACTTGGTATTGGATACTGGATTGGATTTGCATATACACCCACCCTCTGCGACTCCAGCCGAGCCTAGCATCTTTCGGCGAACAAAAGCATAGCTCAATCAAATCCGATTTCAGAGCATAATAACATGACACAAAACAGTTTGTGTGTGTGTGTGTGTGTGTGTGTGTGTGTGTGTAAAAGAGAGAGAGAGAGAGAGAGAGAGAGAGAGAGAGAGAGAGAGAGAG
>JABTXL010008822.1:4558172-4569164 GCA_025134845.1 Neodon shergylaensis
AGAGAGAGAGAGAGAGAGAGAGAGAGAGAGAGAGAGAGAGAGAGAGAGAATATCCGGTCATGAAGTCCTTTCCCCTCTTCCTGTGGTGAAAGGTCGCGATGTGTGGTATTTCACGGTTTTATATAAATCTTGGTTTAGGATGTGGAACAGACTCAATAATACATGTGCTTTTGGCAAACAGATTCCTTGAGAACCCCATAAATCAGAAGTAAGCCCAAGCGAACAACAATTCAGAAACATTTAATTGCTCTAAAAACCGGACTCTCCAGTCCTTTAAAGAGGGAATCGTGTAAAATCCCTGTTTATATCTTTAAGGTTTGAACTCAAAGTATAAAGCAGGTTATTACATTACAGCGGGCTGCCCTCGGTGACTGAAAGGGAAGGCTCCTGCACCCTTCAATCCCGCATACCTCGGGCACTAGACACATCGTATACTTTCTGCCTTGTGCCGCTAAGAAATCTAAAGCCTGTCAGAGGCGAAAGAAAACACTAGGGATGCGGGTCGCCGGTACAGGCTGTGTAGAAAAGATTTAACCAATCCCACGTGTACCACAGCGATTCGGGCTATTTTTGAGGCCCGAATTTCGTTTAAGACTGGGACTGGGTCGAAAATATACAAGGTCTGCGAGCAACCTGGGAACAAGCGAAGGGAAGCCCGGAGCCGGGGAGACAGAGCCAGTCGTAAAGCCCCCTCCTCCAGAGCTGGGTAATGGGAGCCTGCCTCAGCCGAGGGGTGGGAGTGCTTGTGGGAGAGGAGCAGGGTGGCTGCGGGCAGATCCTCTAGGGTGGCGCACTTGCCAGCTGTGTCTCCAAGCTCTGCCCTCAGGGTGGTGCCTTCCCTGAGGGCTGGAGAACTCAAGGTTGGCCAGACCCCAGTGGCCAGTGGGGGCGCTGGAACTGGGAGGTGGAGGAGGGTGCCGGGAGGGGGTGGCTGAGTAGTCCTAAAGGTCCCTCTTTGGGAACAACAGGAAGCAAGGAGCAAAGCGGGAGTGTAGTACAGTTTCTAGCAGGCACCCAGGAGAATTCGGGCTGGAGAGTCCTAGATACTGACTAGTGTGGAGGCGGCAGGGAGCCACAACGCCGGGCCTAGGCGCGCGGTGGGTGGAACTCTGAACCGCAGTGCCCGGACACCGCGAGCCACTAGGCGTCCGGTGCGATCAAAGGAGCCACGGGAGGCTAGCCGGCGCGCCTGGGGTTGTGGTATAAGGGGCGGGAGAGATACTGTTCTGGCCATTGTCACTGGGAGGGGATGCGAGTACATCTTTGCCTGTGGGTCAAAGCTCTCCTAAGCAAGGCCGAACCCTGGGTGGATCCGATTGGGAGTGGACTGGCTCCCAGGTAGGTGCCCGACTCGAGGGAAAGAGCAAGCAAAGGAGTGAGATCAAGGGCAGCGAGGCCTGCGGGTTCTTCAGTGTGTGTGTCTCAGGCCCTGTGGCTCAGCACTGGAGCCGCCTGGCACCCACAGGAATGCAGCTTCCCTCGGATCCCCACGCCGCCTCTTGTCCCACAAGGAGGTGGCCGCCAGGAAAAGGGGGGGGGAGAACGGGAGTAAAAACCCGCCTAACCCAACCCAAGTCTCAAACAAAGGCCAATTTATCTGATCTTCCACAGGAGGGCCCGGGAGGCGAGCAGGGCACCGAAAAAAAAAAATCACTCAAGCCCTGCCAACATGGATCTCCTGAGCTTTGCAGGGAGGTCTGAAGATGGAAATTGAAAGTATTGGGTGGAGGTGGGGGTCCACTGTAAAGAAAATTAATTCCGAAGTTGCTTGATTCATTTCGGGGATATTAGGCAGAGAAGCAGGCAAGTGAGGAACGGAATGGCCAGACACACGCGACTCCCAGTGTGAGGTCCAGGGAGAGTGGGGTCTGCCAGAGCCAAAATATTGTGAGGAGTGATAGGCGCGTGTTACACACAGGGAGAAACAATGGGAAGCAAAGGAAGGTGGGAGGGAGGGCAAGAGAAGCAGATATTTTTAGACTTTGCTGTGGATCTGTTATTTTTACATCCTTGGGCGAAGGACTGCAGGGAGTTAAATTCCCTGGAGAGAAACCCCGTGGTGCCAGAAAAGCCCTTTGCGACTCACTTGCCAGAATACTTTTGTTCACCGCTCCCCAACCAAGTTAAAAAAAAAAAACGCTCCAGACAAGAGACCTTTACTAGTGGAGCAAGTGAGGTTCGCATAAGAGGAGGAACCTCTCTGAAACTAATCACCCCCAACCTCTCTTCCCGCTTCCACTGGTGCCGCCGCGCTCCAAATAAACTGGGTTTAGTGTCCTTAACAACTAGCAATGCCCCAGCTTGGGGTGAAGGGCGGTGACTGAAGAGCATTCTCTCTCTTTTTCCCTGAGAATCATCTGGACCCGCCCTTCCCTCCGCTTGGCTGAGTCCGATGGTCAGAGCAGTGAAGAAACCACAGCCAGGAATGGGAGCCGGGAGATGACATCCACCCTCTCCAAGTGTCAAAATGGAAAGAGCATGTTCCAAGCACATTTTTGACACTCTTGGGAAACCAGTGGGCGGGAAATATTGGGGGTGTGCGGTGGGTGCGCCCCTGCCAACCTTCCCAAACACACACCCTGGGGTGGGGACCGGCGCGTGGCCGTCCAAAAGCCAGGTCCTGGAAATCAAGATCAAGTCTTCAGAAAGCTCCGGGCTTTTAAAGTAAGGGAAACTAAACTACAAAAATCTTTGCAAGCAAAGAAAGAAAAGGAAAAAATAGACGTCTTCATCTCTTTTCCCATTCTACTCGGCCACTGTAGAAAACAGAATGGGTCTGCTCCCCTAACATTCTCACCCACCACAGGAGGAGTGCACTGAGGACAAGGAAAAAAATTTTGGAGATGCATTCCTGTTTAGGCAGGGTTTAATAGCTCAGGCTGCCTGAATGTATATGGCCCAGGGAGTTCCAAGCTGGTGGGCTTTGTAGAGAGAAAGGAAAATAAAGGGGAAGGGAGAAAAAAATGGAGAAAGAAGGAAGAAAGGATGAAAAGAAAGAAGGAAGGAAGGAAGGAAGGAAGGAAGGAAGGAAGGAAGGAAGGAGAGATTAGCGAGACAGGCTGACTCTATAAATGGCCCAAGGGCACACAGCTTGCCTCTTTGGTTCTCACTGCTGGCAGGGTCCTCTCTGAAATCCTCAGATGACAGGATGAAATTTTTTTATGTCCTAATCTCTCCTCCCCAAGAGGACTCTTGTTGCATTTGTTGCGGCTGACTTCCTATCTGTGGAATATTTGCCATAAATCTAGTAATTTCAACATAGCTTGTTGCTTTAGCGTCCTAAGGACACCAAAGGATTTAGGTGAACTAAAGGATAGCCAGCCACAAAGACACCTATAATTCAGGCCTGCGGGCGGGGAGGGCTGGGCACAGTCTAGATGTCCACACACAGAGGTGTAAGGGAAGAGCTAGTCAGGGGCCAGGTTGCTGCAACTCCTGCACCCCAGCCTTAAAGATAGCTTCACAAAGAAATCCCAGCAAGCATCCCATTTCCTACGGTTGAGAACTAGTTTTGCATCCGTTTTGTGTAAAAGCAGAGCAGGAACCCTCCTGAAAGAGCCACCAAGTACAGATGGCAAAGAAGGACAATTATGTTAAGAACATTATTTCACACGAAATGAAATCAATATAGGGCCTTAACTGCCCCTCCCACAGTCCCTTCTTTATTTATTTATTTTTCAAAGAAAAAGGAATGTTCCCTGCCCCCATAGTCCTTGCTTGCCCTAGTGCTTTAGGCTCACTATTGTTCTCAGTCCCTATGGCAATTTATATAGTCGAACACATCAGGACTCTGAGGTATAAGGTTGTACTTGCCATAGCCAACATTCAGATTTTTGAAAAATATAATTGGAACGAGAGGAGATTTCCTTTCCTTTCTCATCTTGGGATTCTCATTTTCTAAAGGACCATAATTTGTCTAATTGTAATACACATGCTGTTGGGGGAGGGAGTTCCCTACCAGAATCATTTTAACTTAGAATTCCAGGTTACTGAGGAATTTCTGCTGCCTGCTTCCTCACATACAGGGCAATAGAAATGTATTTAGATTGCAATAAGCCTTTCTACCCAAAATAATTGAAGTTATATTTAATATCATTTAAATGGTTTTGTGGTTAGGAAACAAAACAAAACAAAACACCCTAAAGATGACAGTACTATAAACAGACCACATGTGCAGACAGATACACAGAACACAACGTCCAGCACAAACACACGTCTGCCTCCTGCAGCTCCTGATTCCTGCTTCGCATTGTTGGGTTTCTGAATAATGTGTTCTTAATCGCCTGCATAGAGCCTCACTAGTCAATTATGGAGGGGCCAAAGAGGAACAGTTTTCATGGTCGAAATAATTTTATTTATCCAGAATATACAGTTTAATTCCTCTATCTACACTTATTTACACGGTTAAAATAACATTGAAAAAGTCTTTTGAAAAGTTGAGGTCATAGATTTCAAGGCACCATTGATAGTGTCCACAGTTGCGCAAAAAAAAAGGTTCTTTTCGTAAAAAATGGGGAGGGGGTCCTTTGAAATGCAATAACTTACATGCAAAAAAAAAAAGCTTTACACATGATTTTTTTGTTGTTGTTGCTTCCATTTTCCAAACATCCCCGTATGAATTCCTGTCTTTCTGATTTCTAAAACAGCAAAACACTGTAGTCCCAAAATTGAGCAAGAAGGAGAGAGCAAGCAGCCCTTCTAATAGAGCGTCCCGGAGGCCAGGGCCAGCGGGTGCTGCAAGGAGCCCGGTGGCGGCAGGTGGGAATTGATTGAGCTGGCTGCGCTTGGGTACCAGGAAGCCGAGTTCTCCAGGTAGCTGGACGCGGGGGACTGGTTGGAGGTCGGAGGGTGGGCATGAGGGTGGTGGCTGAGAGAGCGGGTTGAGCCCTGGGGCTCCCATACCGCTGGTGACTGTGGCGAGTTACACGCCATAGGGTCGCTGGAGCTGGGACTGTGCTCCGGGGGCATCTCCCCGTTTTTCATGATCTTCTTGATCTTGGATCTTTTGTTCTGAAACCAGATTTTCACCTGGGTGGGGGAACAAAGGCACACGTTACCGGGACATTCAGGGGATGCCCGCGCCTTTCCCTGGGCGGTGAACGAAGACTCTTCTGGCCCCTAGACTACCCGGTCCCGGTTTCTCCCAGCAGCTGTCCACCTATCGCCTCGACGCAGCAGCCTCGGTCTATACAGGGAGTGGGGTCCACAGAAAGCCCTGGCCAGATCAGCGGCACCCGGCTTCAGCTAGGGTGCGACCCCAAGGTTCGTCTTTTATTCTCTCTGAACTTGAGTACACATGTGGACCTGTGCACCAGTGCACCGAGGAGGGGGTGGCACCGGGAAGGGGGTGGCCACCCTCTCCTCCTCGAAGGTTAGAGCACCCCCCCCGGAGGGAGGGGCGTGGACCAGACTGAAGGCGCTGTGTGCCAAGGGAAAGGAGATTTCCCAATCTTATGCCCGACTCTCTTCACTCCCCTAGGCACTGGGAGGCCCAGACACTGCCTGAAGCTCTGGGCGGCGGCTTGAACATTCTTTATTCTAGGCCCCAGCCGGTTGGAGTGGGAGGGAAAAGAAGGGTACAATCCAGGAGGGTTTTCCCGTACAATAGCGCCCCCCATCTCGCGACCCTCAGGCTGCTGCGGCTTCCAGCTGCCTCAGGGATGGAACAAGACCCGGACACAACAATTCAGGCCTTTGCACGACTCGAGACCACCACCAGGCTTCTGGAAGCTCCCTGGAAGCTTCTCATTGTGAAGAGACCCAGACATTTCTTCAAAACGCTCGCAAGACATCCCCCCGCCCCCACAAATGCCTCTCCCTTGTTTTCACACTGAAACATTGGTCCCCAACCCTCGGTGGCTAAAAGAGGGGGGGGGGGGGGAACTCCGGATAAACGACGAATCCCCCGCGCCCACAGCCACGTGTCGTTAACAGCAGGCCTGGCTCACGGAGGGAAGGGTGCAAAGGGGTAGTGTCTTTCTATCTGTAAGTGTCTGCAGAGTTCTAGAGAATCGGCTCCAGCCAGTCGGCACCGAACCACGCGGCCCAGCCTGGCTTGCAGGCCAGGCGGGGCCGGTACCCGGCGGCGGCCGGATTTACCTGTGTTTGCGTCAGTCCTAGAGAGGCAGCCAACTCGGCGCGTTCTGGCAGGGCGAGGTACTGAGTCTTCTGAAACCTTCTCTGTAATGCGGCCAGCTGAAAGCTGGAATAAATAGTCCTGGGTTTACGAACTTTCTTTGGTTTACCATTCACCATCCTCACTTCTGGCTCCGCCACTTCTTTCTCTAAATAATCAAAACAGACTAGGTTAGAGCTTTGGGGCAGACAATGGCTCTTTTGCATGGGCCCTCAACTCACTGAGGTTTTGTTTGATTTTAAGTATGTAATCTTCACTCTCTTTCCCAACCTTGACTTTTAAAACCTCAATGAAACCAATCCCTTCCCCCAAATCATACACAGAAGAGCTACTGAGTGCTGAGAGGTACGTCGTACGCAACCAGCTGCCTCTTCGTTTGGGAGATGGAACCCTTCAGAGATGCTAACTTCTCCCTGACATCCTTCCCTCCCCCCCTCCCCCGCATTCACCCTGGGCTCCCTGGAGTTTCTGGGACATGAATACCCACTCCATTCCCAGGGCACCAAGTGAGGAGGCCCTGGGCCATGACCCCGCTTCTGTCGGCGTCTGTTCGGGCTCCCGCAGAGGCTAGACGCTTGGTCAGGGAAGACGCTAGCCAAGGTCTCTAAAGTTCAAAGACCGACAAGAAAACTATGTTCCTTCACTACAGCGGCAAGCGGTCGGTCGGGGCCGTGTCAGACAGAGAGCCGATTATGCAGCCCCCATAATCTCACTGCAGATCTGCGAGGGCACAGATGTGTCTGGTTTCTTTTACAAATAGACTTAATATGTTCTTGGCCAAAAAAAAAATCTTCCCCTTATGTATGAATACAGAGACAGCGAGAGGAACAGACTCAAAGTTCAATCGGATACACTGAAAAAATATTGTAGGGAAGATATTTTCGTAGTAAAGGGGAGAGAGCTGGGAAGAATCCTCACTGTTACACACTACATCGCTGGGGGGGGGGGTGTCTCTGAACCAGTGTTTTGCAAACATGCCTCTCGACCACATGGCCCCTTCCCCCTCGCAAAGCACTAGGAGTTGGAAGGAGCGGGAGTGTGTGTGTGTGTGTGTGTGTGTGTGTGTGTGAAGCAGCTGCCAGAGGAAGGGTGGAGGGTGAGGGCTGTGGTCTCCACTCTGCTGGAGTAGGGGATGCTAATATTAGCAGGCTTATTAATGTGTTGGTGAGGAGAGATCAAAATCGACCAGTAAAACGTCTCCACCGAGACTTCACGCCTCTCATTTACCTCCCAAGCTCACTACCCCCCTGTAACTCTCTGAGGAAGTTTCAAGGTGGAGGGAAGAAAGAAGGCGCGAGGAAGGAGGAGGCAGACAAATTCTAGGCACCTAAAGAGAGAGTGAGGGTGGAAAAATTCCTCTAACAACGTGACCTCTTTGCAACCCTCCGATATTTTAAATGGCTTTTTTGTGTTTGGAAATACCTTGGCTAAACCGCAAAGTTCCCTGCTTGCCCTTCTCAGTCAGGCTGCAGACCTCAGGCCCGCAGGCCACCCGGTGCGCAGCCGGCACCCGCACCGCGAGGCCTCGGGGCGCTTCTCGGGCTTATCCAAACTAGACCTCACCAACTCAGCACGCTCACCCAGAATTTCAACTAACTTTCCTTTTATTACGCAAACACCGCTGGGGATGCTTCATTCCGCACCCCTCCCCCCCCCCACGCCCCGCCACTTCTTTCCACCCTACCTGGCTTTCTAGCTAGGCAATTTAAGAATGCAGCTAAGGAGGGACCCCTGAGGGGCGCGGGAGGGAAAACCTTCGACTCCAAGGTTCCTCCATTGAAACCCCCCAAATTGCCTGGTGAAATGCTCTTCTGTTTGCAGTTCCGGACCCCCATTCCCTTCGGCCCAGCGTGCTTTCTAGTGGTGTCGAGAGCGTGGCCCTCGTCTACCACCCCACCTCATGCCCGCCGGGTGACGATGCCCTGGGTACCTGCCTCCCGCCCCCGCGCGTCTACCTGGCTGGCTGGTGGCACTCGGGACTCGGTTGTAGGCGCCGCCGTACTGGTGGTAGGGGCTGGCGTAGCTGTAGTCGGCGTAAGCCTTGGGCGGGTAGCCGGCTGCGGAGCCGTTCACGCCGTGGTACTGGTATTGGTAGGGGTTGAGCGCCTTGCCGTAGGAAGCAGAGGTAGGAGAGCAGTAGCCGTGCGGGGCGGCCCCCGCGGGACTGTAGTAGTCAGAATCGGTGGCCGACGACTCGGGCAAAGTTGGCGATTCCTGAGACGGATGGTGCATGGCGGCAGACGTCGGGAACGGAGCTTGGAAGTCGCCGGATCGGATGCTGGGGACCCTTCTGTCAAACACTCCTGTCATAGCTCCCGGGCGGTGACTGTCTTTCTGCTGCGGGGGCCGCTGCTGCCTGAATTGGCTGAGGAGCTGCTCTGGTCTAAGCAGACATGGCTGTGGGAGCGAGGGAGGAGGAGGAGGAAGAGGAGGAGGCGGCGGCAGGGAGGAGGAGGCTGGGAGTCGTGGAGGCTGTGTCTCCCGCAGGCTGACTGCTGGCTGAGGCGCAGCACAGCCTTGGTTAAATCCTTAATTGCGCGCTTACGCACAGCGGGGTGGATCGGGTTCCATTGGCCAGGGCCTCGGGAGCAGAGCAACACCCTAACTCGTCCAACTAGTTTTAGCACAACAAAGCATTGCTTAAAAAAAGAGAAGGGGGGTTGGTTGTTGGTAGTGGTACAGGGATTTTGTGTGTGTGTGTGTGTGAGAGGGGGGGGGCGCTATACAGTTGTTGCCTATTGGGGAGGGAGGGTCTCAGTCAATCTGTTTTTAGTGAATAGCACAGACAACCCAAGAAACCCCAGGATCCAGCTCTGAGCTCATTGAAGACAATGTGTTCCAACGAGTAGCCTCAAAAGTACACGTTTCGATGATGAGGTCCATGATGCTCTTTTCTTGCTCTGCCTGTCCTCGCCGGTCCACCAAAGGAGAGTCCAACTGGACCCTGATATGGGAATGGGTGTCAAGGAGAAAGAGGAGCGTTAGAAGAAGGACAATACTGTTTCAGTGGGATGTTGGGAAGCAAGTTGTAAAACTAAGTTGTGTTGAAAATTTAGAAACTGGAAAACAGATTGATGCGTAGCAAGCACTTCTGCAGAAGACTGTTTCTCTGGACTCTGTAGAGATGCTCAAGAGTGCATATGTCCATTTAACTGTCAGTGGCAGGCTTCCTGCAACTGAAGTCTTCACAAGGACTGCTAAAAATCAACGTCTTATTTCTGATTCCCGAATAACTTGACATTGCCTAACCTTTCGTAGCTTGCTTTCCAGAAGAGCTGAGCAGCCCTACTTTTGTTCAATAGCCTCGTCTACTTGGAAGCTTCTAGAATGGAGTATGTCTCAGTTCAGTAGTTAGATTGTTGGAAAAGTGAATTGATTCAGGTAGGTGACCTATATAGTGTCTCCATACCAAAAGGGAATGCAAAGACCAAGAAAACAGACAGGGAACAAAGTCCTCTTAGGAGGTGAGATTATATCCACTGATGAGATCCTTTGCTGGATCTATCGCCTACACACGTCATGCCCTCTCAATTCCCTAGTTTGGGTCCCTGTACATTTCCCCTTTATTTCTTGCCTAGCGAGCATCTTGGCTTATATAGAAAGGGCAACAGAGCTCCAGATTCATACATTTGGCACAGGCCACCAAAGAAGTTTATTGTGTCATCCCATGCTTTTCCTCCAGTTATGATTGAGTGAGGGCTTAGGAACGCATCCTGATCCTCTCTCCTGCCACATCTCCTCTCTCCTCAAAAATGTAACTCCACGAGTTGTAGCCTGGTTTGGGCCTCCTTCTTTCTTTCTCTTGGGGTCCATGGCCAGGAACCTAGGGGTGCCATTGGTTATTCAGGGTGGTCTATTCTGGCTCCTCATACCCTTCTGCCAGTGGAAGAAGAAAAGCCTGTCTGAGTTTTGTCTAATGTTACTTTAGCCTTATTTTGGCTACAGAGCTACAAGGGCTCAAATCCTCTGTCAGAGACCTGGAAGAATGGCAGTAGTCCCTCTCTGGAATCTGGAGCTCCATCTGGAAGCAGCAACACATGCATCAACTCCCAGTCATTGCCTCTTGGGCTCCATAAAAATCGCAGCTACTGTTGCTTTTCCTTGGCTGGACAACTTCAGCTTTTCTGAGCTTGAGGGGACTAGCACTCAGCAGCGCCACCCCTTCCTATATCTTGGGTCTCTGTTGGCAGCCTTGGTGTCCCTAGATTTTCCTTCTGATACTGATGGGGGGGGGCGGTCAATAATGCCTGCTGTCCCTTGGTCCTGATCCCATGCGGTTGGTTTTTATGTTGCTGTCTATGTTGTAGACGTAGGCTGTGAGTGTCTTGAGGGAGGCAAAGGTACTGCTGATCTTGTTGGATGTGACCTTGGCCTGCTCTGGAGATGCTCACCTTGCACATGGAGCCTAATTGCACAAATCTCTCTTCCAAAGACCTGAGGATGGTCAAAGTGTTTGCAAGTAAAGAAAAATAGCACAGAGAGAGGGGTGGTCCCTCCACTGACCCCAGTTCTGTTTAGTAGAGATTTAAATGTGGTAACCAAGGGGGAAATAAGGTCTACTGACGACCTATCATCAACTAGATGAGTCCATCAGGGCTCTCACAGCTTCCTGAGAAGGGAACACATTCCATGAGACTGGTACAGGAAACTTCAGACATACCTCAGGATCTGCTTGAAGGCAAGGTTATAGTGGTAAGATAATTCTAGATCTAGCTAAAATTCAGTTGCTGCCTCCTCTTTTCAGTGGAGATACATATTCACACACACACACACACCTTTTTATGGACATCCAAAAAAAAGAAAGAAAGAAAGAAAGAAAGAAAGAAAGAAAGAAAGAAAGAAAGAAAGAAAGAAAG
>JABTXL010008822.1:4569174-4585321 GCA_025134845.1 Neodon shergylaensis
AAGAAAGAAAGAAAGAAAGAAAGAAAGAAAGAAAGAAAGAAAGAAAGCAAGCGTGGGCACTGAAAAGGACCCAAGGTGCTGAAACATTGCCCTGTATGCAGCTATGAGCCCTTGCAGCAAGTCCAGTTCAGTGTGAAGTCACCAAATTTGGTGCCTCTTTGAAATTCACCAGTCCCAACTCTCTTGACTGCTTCTCTGAGTTAAGCTCCTGTTCCCTTACCACCTTTTCTTCAATGCAGCCACGAGAGGGTCACTGTAGACAGCCTGGCACCATCCGTGAGTCTGGTACCTATAGTAGTGATGGGACTCTATCGCTTCTCAAATCCCAGCTGACCCGACCGCGCAGAAACAATTCCATGGCATCAAACTCTTCTAGGAACGTGCTCCCCGCTGGGACACATAAGGAGCAGTAATTTCATCTTTGGGTAGCTGACATTTGCAAAGGCTATGTGGTGGTGTCGGTGGGGGAAGACCCTAAAGAAGTGCAAGTCTTTACCACGAGCGCCACCCAGTGTCCTCCAGGAACAGCGTGCGTACAGAAAAACTTTCCCAGCTCCGTCTTGTCAGGCTGGTCCTGAAAGACCCACTACCTGGTGGCTGCGCTTTGTCTCAACTTCCAATAAACCCTTTTCTTCAACCCACGTTCTTTCTTTCTTTTCCTTCCTGCAGGTTCGTGCTTTTATTCTTCTATTCCAGGGTTTTGCCTTTTTTGTTTTGGGCGGGAGGAAGGGACGGTGGGGGGAGTCTCCGTTTCTCAGTTCTCATGTGCTATACAGACAGTTATCTCACCAGCTTGGGTGATTGAAAGACACTGGGAGCCACTCTCTTTCCTAGGCAATCTGAGGAAACACTCCCCCTTTTTATCCAAATGCGGGGCCAGGCAGGCTTCTGATCCTTCACTGTTCTAGAGAAGAGGAAAATGGTTGCCACTTTGAGTTTGCATGGTAAATGCATTAGGGAAGGCATGGGGGAGGGTTGCCATTTTATTTGTTCACTTGTTTAGTTACAGGACTTCATACATCCCAGGCTGGTCTCACACTTGCTATGTAAGGATGGTGTGGGGTCAGTGGTCTAACTCGGGGCTTCTGCTTGCCCACTCTAAATAGAGGTCAGATAAACTTAACAGTAAATAAAGTTCAGGTAGATTAACTCTTTTTCCCTTCCAGCCTCATCTGAAAATCTCATTAAATGAGAATAAAGCACACTTACTCTCAGTGTGAGACTCACTTTAATGCACATAAAAAAAATATCTAAAGGTTATTTTTTACACAGCATTCAGATGCACACAATTCAAGTAAAAAAGGACCACATAGTATATGCTGGTGTTATGTATCCACGCTTGATACAAGCAAGGCTGTCTTGGTCTCGAATATATATCAGGGGCACAAGTGACTTTAAAAGTCTTGTTCTTTGGCTGATATTTACTTAGTCGAAGTGTTTCAGCCATTGCTTTTTCTTTATTTCCCCGATGAAAATTGCTATCAGGGAAGTTCTCTGTCATGTCTTTACTGATCACGATTCATTGAGGGCATCCTTCTTTGTTTGCTCTTTCGAGACAGGGTTTCTCTGTGTAGCCCTGGCTTTCCTGGAACTCACTCTGTAGACCAGGCTGGCCTCAAGCTCAGAGATCCACTTGCCTCTGCCTTCCAGGTGCTGGGATTAAAGGCATGCACTACCATTCTCAACCGAGGGCATTTTTTGTTTGTTTGTTTGTTTTTTTTTTTTTTTTTCCATGAATCTCAAACAGGAGACTGGTTCTGTAAAAGAAGGTCTGAGGATTTTATTCTCAATAACACTACATTTGTCTTTGAAATAGAGTACAAGGATTGTTTAATAACCTAGTGAGTCATTAAGGGGAGAGATGTAAAATGTTCTGTATGAACATGGACTGGGAGGGCAGGATCAGAGCAGTGACAGCACACACGGAAAGGATTGTCACCGTCTTACATAGGCCTTGACAGGGCAGGTGAATGGGCCGTGTCACCGGCCCTGGTCAAAGACGACGTTCAGAGTTGTCTCTTCTTCTGAGTTAGCAAAACCGCTTAGTTTTAGCATAAAAGTTGTTGTGATATGTTTCAGAGGTTTAGCCCACATCAGCCTCTTTAGAAGCCTACATGAACTGACAGTGAACTCACCCTGGGAGGGATATGAGGAGAAAAAAAGGGAGGAGGCAATAGGAAAACGAAAGGCAAAACTCCGTGTGCACAAAAGAATTGCAACACCCTCTTACCTCTGCTAAAAAAAAATATGTTTGGAGTTAGAGATCGTTTCCAACAAAATAACCTCAAAAGGGCTCGATATTAGGTAATTATATAAATAATCTGTATAATAAAATCCCCAGAGGAAAAACTATTTTCCACTTAATTCTATCCTATTAAGATTTTCCATTTATTTCAAATGATAGTGTGTATCATAGAGTTATCCATATTTTGTTTTTACAATTAAGACATGAAAGTGTGTTTATTTATTGAGCTTAAACATAACTATTTAGGAGAAGCCATCATGTCTTCTCCAGCCTGCTCTATGGGACGAATCTGGCAGCACAGCTGAAAGCACTTCAAGTTATCCAAGCAGGAAGTCGATGGGCTTCCATTATTATACGTCTCCGCAAGCAAACAGAGGCACAGTCTTCACCCTAAGCTCAGAAGATGATCTTCTTGCAAGCAAAGTTTGGCTGTGATACTATTTATATAACATTGATTCTTCTTAGTGTATATAAATATTCCAATTAGAGATACCCCTTGCAACACTCTGAAGAGCAGGCCCTGAACCTTGCCTCGACAGCACGGAAAGTACAACCCTGGTGATGGAGGTCTGAGTGAGCCAGCCCCCAAGTTGTGAGCATGGGAGATCTGTCCCCATTTCTCATCTGTCTTGTGGCAGTGTGGGCAGGGGAGAGATTCTCCTTCCTGCCCCCAATCAATGCCTGAGGCAGGTGGGAGTGCTGGCCCTGTGGCCATAAGAGCGGTCCCTTCCCCTCTTCAGCCACAGAATGCAGGAGAGTGGCCCTTACTCCTCGCGTGGGCAACAACAGTAGAGTTGTCCCTGAAGGTGTAAATGTGGGAGAATACTTGACAGAGAACTGAGAACACCCCATGCTCATTGCTGTAAGGGCCAACGCTGGAGAACTCACCCTCGTGGCGAAGACAGGGGAGAGCGGACAGATTGACCAACGTTGAAACTACCCAGGCCCAGAACCAGGGTTATGTGTTGGCCCACCTTAATATCCACCCCAACTGTGATTGGCTGCAGCACCGGGTGGGGTGGGGCTGTCAGTCCTGTGGAACCAGGGCTACAGGATCTCCACAACACAGGGCAGCAATGTGATGTCCAGGAAGAGTCCCAGTGAGGACCCAGCATTGAGACCAGGGGCCTGGAACCAGACCAGTGATTCTTTGCGATAAACACCTGCATGTAAAAATATACGGATAAAGGGGTTTACTGTGTGACTCACTGTGCCACACTGCAGCTTCCATGACGAGATGTTTTCCTTTTCGGTTTTTCCCCCACCTCCATTTTTTCTCTTAAAATTTAATT
Organism: Neodon shergylaensis; assembly: GCA_025134845.1. NCBI lineage: Eukaryota > Metazoa > Chordata > Mammalia > Rodentia > Cricetidae > Neodon > Neodon shergylaensis. The sequence continues at coordinate 4,572,712 of JABTXL010008822.1, forward strand.
TTGTTTATTTTGGGGAGGAGAGGGAGATGGGTGGGATCGAGGGGCATGATGCAAAAGACACAAAGAATAAATTAAAAAAAAAAAGAATTGATAAAAAACATGCCCCTTGTAGCCAGGCGGTGATGGCACATGCCTTTAATCCTAGCCCTCATGAGGCAGAGGCAGGAGAATTTCTCTGAATTCCAGGACAGGTTCCAAAGCTACAGAGAGACTCTGTCTCGAAAATAAACAAACAATCCAAAGTCCCCTGTACAGTTGAGGAGACAGGAACTTAGGAAGGGAATTCAGTAACACTGTAATAGCTTACCAATTCGAGATTAATTTAGAATTTAAAAATTTTAGGGATTAGGTAAACGTGCTTGGTAAAACGCTGCCATAAAGCATGAATGAGAAACTGAGTTCAGATCCTGGGCGCTCACTTAAAGGCTGAGAATAGCATCATGCCTATGACCCCAGTGCTGGGGAGGCAGAGCCAGGCAGGTCCCAAGGGCTCCTTGACCAACTGACTAGTCAAATTGCAAGTTCCCAGTTTGATGAGAGGTTCTATCAAAAACAAAAAACAAAAAACAAAAACAAAAACAAAGGTGAAGAGGTGAATGAAGCAGACCAGACACTCAGTATTAACCTTTACCCTCCTCACATGTACACACTCACATACACATACAAACACGTATATGTCATAAGACACACACATACACATGAACTCATTGACTTGAGCCCTCTGTATTTTATGATATAACAACAGTATGCTAAGATACATAAAACTATTCCTAAAGTAAGGTGCATTCAAAGTATTCAAGTGTTGTGAGCCACGTAAAACTTGCAGCGCAAGGGAGGGCACAGAGGCAGATGGTATAATTTTTTATGGAACTTCATTGCCCTTAATTATGTCATTTTAATAGACTAAAACAAACAAAAAGAAAACACAAAGCCTTTTCCTACAGCTGTGTTTATTGGCCTTATACCTTTTATAAAGAAAAAATAACTTTAAACAGGCAACCCCAGCCTGAGATAAGAGGTCCCCCTGCTGTGTCGCACAGCATAATCAGAGGAAGGCACAGTGCCCACCTGGACTCACGGCCCTCTGAGTTCCTGCAGAAGAAAACGGAGGAGCAGAAAAGGAAAGGCAACCGCTTTTCCAAGCGCAATGCCACTGACATTGCACTGGGAGCAGAAAGGACGGGCTCCTTGCTGCCAGAATCTTCTAATAGCACCGGCTTAGTGAGTCGACTCTCCGTATTTACAGATTTCACACCCTTAGAGTCACCCCACCTTCCACTGAATGCATTCCTCAAGAGAAAGCACATGTGATGAAGAACTAAGACTTTTTTCCTTGTCATTATTATACAGATACAGCATTTACAGTATTAGTCAGATGGATTTAGAGAGGGCATAGGTAGGTTATGTGCAGATATCATGTGATTTTATGTAATGGCGTTGAGCTTACATGGAGGCTGGACACAGTTAAAACAAATTCTGGCAGACAGAGAAATAGTCATTTAGTCATGGGAAGGCAGTTAATCAAAATTCATGTTTTTCAACTTAAATCTTTAATAATTTTCACCCCACTATATCAGGAGAATGGGGTTTCTGGTCTTGCTTTAGCAAAACTTTTGTAAATGTATACATTCATGTCAATTTATCAGTGCATTCTGAATTTTAAGTTTTGGTGTATAATTGGAAGTACCCCATGGGTTTGTGCATTAGGAAGCTCCACCCTCTTTGATGCGTGCATTTCAATCAACTACCAAGAAAATAAAGAAACAGTTGTTGCCGGGCGGTGGTGGCGCACGCCTTTAATCCCAGCACTCAGGAGGCAGAGGCAGGTGGATCTCTGTGAGTTCGAGACCAGCCTGGTCTACAAGAGCTAGTTCTAGGACAGGCTCCAAAACCACTGAGGAACCCTGTCTCGAAAAAAAAAAAACAGTTGTTGCTGTAGATTTTCAAGGAGGTAACTTCCTGTGTTGTACCCACATTAGTTCAAAATGGGATTTAAAGATGCCTGATTTTTTTCCCTTTATTAAGTTTCAGGAATCTTGGAGCCATGGATGAGAAGATTTTTTATGAAACTCCTGAATTTCAGATAACAGCAGAATATATTGCACTAGACCTTACAGGAAAATCTGAAAGTAGATGTAGATCAGTAAATCAAATAAGTGAATGCCAGGCATGAGCTAGAATAGCTGTGTTCACGTTTGGAAGAATGGAATGTATTACGAATCGGGCATTTTCCCTATTCCCATTACCTCCTTTGTTATCTGAGTGCTCTGGAGTGTACTATTTAATGCTTTCTCCCTACACTTGCCATTAAAAAAATCAGACACTCTATTTTCTGCATCATATTGTGAGCAACTGTGCTAGATGGTTGTCAGTTAACCTCCATACTAAACTTGCAGAGAAGAGGGGACTTTAAATTTATTTTGTTTTTCAAGATAGAGGTTTCCTGTGTACTCCTAACTGTCTCGGAACTAACTCTGTAGACCAAGCTGGCCCCAAACTCAGAGATTCACCTGCCTCTGCCTCTCAAGTGCTGTGATTAAAGGCATGCACGACCTTTGCCTTGTGGGGCTTTAATCATGTGTGTGTGTTGAACTTTATTGACAATATTCAAGAGAGTAGTGCTCCCTAAGTCCCCCCCCCACCTCTTCTGGGGGCCTGGGTTGAAAACTGTGAGGGAGAGACTCAGTGTTGGGAGCTGAGTTGGGACAGGGACTGCCTGGTAGCCGAGGGCCTCTCTCTTGCTCTTATGTCCTCAATGGGTTGGGTGGCTCCTTGGAGTCCATGTAGGCCATGAGGTCCACCACTCTGTAGCTGTAGCTGTATTCATTGTCATACAAGGAAAGGAGCTTTACAACGTTGTCATTGAGAGCAAAGCCAGTCCAGCATCAAAGATGAAGAGTGGGAGTCACTGTTCAGTTTGCAGGAGACAACCTTGTCCTCGGTGCAGTCTGGATGCCCATTATCAGGCCCTCGGATACCTGTGGCTTTACCTTCTTGATGTCATCATATTTGGAAGCTTGTCATGTCAGAGAAACAATGGGCATATTGGGGTTAAAAACACAGAAGGCCATGTCAGTGAGTTTCCCTTTAAGCTCTGGGAGGACCTTGTCCACAGTCTTGGCAGCATCTGTGGATCCAGGGATGATGTTCTAAGCAGTCCCGTGGCCATTATACCACAGCTTCCCAGAGAGGCCATCCACAGTCTTCTTGGTGGCAGTGATGACATGGATTATGGCCATGAGTCCTTCCACAATGCCAAAGATGGCGTGGATGATCTTGATCAGAAGAGCTAAGCAGTTGATAGTACAGGAAGTATTCCTGAAATCTTGTGTGGGTTATCATACTTCTCATGGTTCACACACCTCCCGAGCACAGGGTTATCAGCAGAAAGGGCAGAGATGATGACCCTTTTGGCTTCACCCTTCAAGTGGGTACCGACTTTCTCCATGGTGATGATGGTCATGAAGACACCAGTAGACTCCACAATATGCTCGGCACCAATATCACCCCATTTGATGTTGGTGGGATGTCAGTCCTGGAATGCGCTGATGGTCTTCCTGTTGACAACAAGGCTCCCCTTTCTCAGCATTGACTGTGCTGTTGAACTCGCCATGGGTAGAGTCATATTGGAACATATAGACCATGTAGTTGACATCAAAAAGATAAAGTTTTATATCTAATTTATCTTTTATCATAAGTAAGGAAAACTTTAACTATAACTATCTATTCTTCAACTCCATCAAAGACTCCAGAAAGATATTACCTGAGTAAACAGGAAGTGCATTGTAAGCAACTTCCAAAACTCTAGAATTAACAGATATCTCGCTGCCTGAACAGTCACCCATAGTGCTTCTGTAATATTGGGGCACCCATCTTCAGCCTACAGGCCCATAGCATATGGCAGACTTTTCCATAAAGCAGGAAATTTCAAAGACAGCTCTGCCTATATTGGCAGTTTGTCTATCACTTTCTTCTGTGTCCTGCAGAATGTCTGGCAGAATCTTCCGTGAAGCAGGAGCCCTGAAGGATTGTTTCACTTTCTTTGGACAACTTCAACAGTCATTTTTTGTGGATTCTGCATGTCCAGTTCACGCAGCACAGCATCAAGCTGTCCAGGCAAGAACAGTTTCTTGCCCAAGTGGCTATTAAACTCCATAAGGAGCCTGTTCAATGCCCATCATCCTCTTGAAGTAGATTGGTGCTATCAGGAGCAGATGTGTCTCATTGTCATGAAAAGTCCTAAGTTCTTAAAACATTTTAAATGGCATATTCTGTACATCTTTGAAAGGTTTAAAAAATAACTATCCATCTGAAATATATTTCTGTACGTCTAGAAAAATAACTAACATACCTACAAGATTATAGATGACTATATATTAATCTGTATTTCTTAATTACATATTACATTTTAAATGAGCTGTACAAGCACACTACCTTAAACAAGAGCAGAAATATATATATATATATACAGTGTTACAAAATTGACCTTAAATTTGTATCAATAAACCAAGATCCATACCAATGCAAAGTATTCATCTCTATAGTATATCCTCCTTTAAATACAAACAAATATTTATAAACAATCATTTAGGGAATTTGGGTGTTGTTCCCTAGACTACTTCTTGCTGATTTTGAGCACTGTTAATCAGGTCTTTCATGGGGTATTCTGTGTGGTAGATTCATCTCAGCCAGCAGTCCTGGAGCTGTCATGGATGTTGGAACTTCTGTAGAAATGGGTTAATTCAAGATGTAAGAGTTAGCTAGAAATACGCATGAGCTAATTGGCCAAACAGTGTTGTAATTTATACTGTGTCTGTGTGATTATTTTGGGTCTGGGTGGCCAGGAAATGAACAAGTAGCCTCCACCTAATTTAAAGAGAGCTACAACTTTAAATTTTTCAAAATTTTTGTGTATATGAGTGCGCCTCTGTGGATTTGTGCATGTGAATGCAGTACCCTCAGAGTCCAGAAGAAGGCATCAGGTCCCCTGAGTTTAACTTGGAAGTTCCTGATGTAGGTTCTGGGAACAGAATTCAGATCTTCTGCAAGGACGGTATGTGTTCTTAACTGCCAACCCTTCCCTCCACCCCCTAGGACATTTTTTTATTATTATTGAGAAAAGTAAATGAGTCAGAGAGTGTCTTTGTTACAGTGAGAACATTTTCGAGATAAGCGCTCTTGAGCCTGCTAATTATGCATATAGCTGACGTGTGGGTCAGGGTGGGAATACCTCGTGATCAAAATCGCCTGGAAGTTCCCCAGTTTATAAGAACAATGAAAGAGTAAGAAGAGAAATAGAAAAGCAAAAAGCAGAACTACCAAGTCCCCTGCTCGTGAGAGTAAATAGTGAGGAGATTAACAAGAGATAGCTGTTTTTCCAAAGAGCACCTCTAAATCAGAATGAACTGGGCTGTGGATACTGATGGTGGATCACCTTAATAACTTTGGTTTTAAAGATCTGTTTATTTTGATATATGTGAGTGTTTTGTCTGCATGCATGTATATGTGTGTACCATGTGTGTGCCTAGTGCCTGTTGGAGTCAGAAGAGGGTGTTGGGTCTTCTGGAACTGGAGTACTGGATGGTTATGAGCTGCCATGTGGGTGCTGGGAACCAAACTCGTCCTTTGCAGGAGCAACAAGTGTTCCTCCTCTCTAGCCCCATCGTGGTTCACTTCAATGTGATTTCTGGGACATTTGTTTCCCACTTTGCACCAAATACCAGTTTAGGAGAAATGCTCTATAATTTTTTTTTCTGTTACATATTGGGCTCTGTCTTGTCCCCAGACTTCCGAGAAGCACCTGGCATGGCTCTGAAGCTGCCTCAGACTTCAATGCTTTTCCCCAGAGAGATTCTGCATATGTTCGCATTCATTCACAATGGCCTTGAGAAGTAGCTATGTTAAACGTTTGCAGGTGGTCCTCAGTGTTTATATATTTGCCTTTCGTTAATTTGCATTGGCTCACAGTCCACAGTGCCACTCCCACCTTACGATTTATTGGTGGGCTTGGGCGGTGCACTGGTGGCATTGCCACGGCCAGTGCTGTTGGTAAAGAGTGTGGCCTTTGAGGACTGGTATGAACAATGCAGACCAGACCTCTCCCACTACCTCTCACTAGACCCATAAACAATGCATTCCTAGCTCTGGGTGAGCCTTCTACCTTGTTCAGCCTGCCTAATCTCTTTCCTTCCTATTGACATTCCTGCAACCCGTCTCCGTGACCGTGGAGGCTGGACATTTGGCTGCTGGGGTAACCTTTTGCTCTGGTTTTTGCAGCTCAATGTGTCCCTAAAAGGTATGTCTTGTCCTATGTGCCTGAATGACAAATCAACTCAGGTTCTCCAGATACAGACGGGTGGTCCTGAGAGAAGCACAATTGGAGAGTATGCATGGAGTAAAATTTCCTTTCACCTAGGGTGGCCTGAGATGCACTCCAGATGCAGGCAGGCAGGCACGCATGCGTACACACACACACACAACACACAGAGAAGAAAACTTACTTCTTTTTTAATGTAAAAAATGATCACAATTAGCCGGGCTGTGGTGGCACATACCTTTAATCCCAGCACTCGGGAGGCAGAGGCAGGCGGATCTCTGTGAGTTCGAGACCAGCCTGGTCTACAAGAGCTAGTTCCAGGACAGGCTCCAAAACCACAGAGAAACCCTGTCTCAAAAAAACAAAAAACAAACAAAAAAAAAAATCACAATTAAGAGTGTCATACTCTACCGACTGAGCTAGCCAGGCACATAACAATGGCAATGGGTTTTTGATCCTACTGCACGTACTGGCTTTGTGGGAGCCTAGGCAGTTTGGATGCTCATCTTACTAGACCTGGACGGAGGTGGGTGGTCCTTGGACTTCCCACAGGGCAGGGAACCCTGATTGCTCTTTGGGCTGATGAGGGACTTGATGGGGGAGGGGGAGGGAAATGGGAGGCGGTGGCGGGGAGGAGGCAGAAATCTTTAATAAATAAATAAATTTAAAAAAATAAAATATGAGCATGATAAAAAATGATCACAATTAAGCATTAATATGTCCTGTTTTTTTTTTTTAAAGATTTTATTTATTTGTATACAGTGTTTTGTCTGTATGCTTGCTAGCCAGAAGAGGGCACCAGATCTTATTACAGATGGTTGTGAGCCACCATGTGGTTGCTGGGAATTGAACTCAGGACCTCTGGAAGAGCAGTCAGTGCTCTTAACCTCTGAGCCATCTCTCCAGCCCTAATATGTCCTGTTTTGCTACATTGTTTTGTTTGCTGTTTACAAGAGCCAGCCCAAAAGTGTCATAAAATAATGAGAGCCAGAGAGGCTGGGACACTTAAATATGAGTCCATGGTAAGTAAGCTGATTGCATGAGAAGCCTCTGACATCTGGGTGTCTAGCCTTAGACACTAGAATAACACTTCTATTGCTTATCTCCTCTTCTTTGTGTTCTCAGACACTGCTAACGGTGCTGCCTTGACTAGCAATGACTGTTTATGGCAACAGTCTCATTTTCTTTCTGTAAGACTCCTCTCTTTCTTTAGGATGAAGGTGTTGGATGATAGCATCCACTGAATTAGGAAACTGAATTATTCCCAGCATGATAACTCATGACTCTGGCATTGCTCACAGGAGACAAAGGTAGGCAGAACGGTATAAGTCCAAGGAGGCCAGATGGAGCAAATTCTATGACAGCTAAGGCTGTATACAGAGATCCTGTCTCAAAAAAAAATTAGCAAGAAAAAGCAAAGTTGATATTATTCTATGTATCTACAGTTTGGGAGAATTAGAATCAGAACAAGGGAGATCTGAGGGAAGATGCTCGAATAGAGAACACATTAATGGATGCCAAAGTTTGAGGAGGAGAAAGGTCGAGGTGAGAGTGGTAGATGATGGCCAGGGTACAGGGTGCAATTGGGATGATGGAAAAATTTCCAATGCTCTGTAGAACACTAGGATGACTATGATAGATAGACAACAATTAACATGAATTTAAAAATAGCTAACAGAGTTTGAATGATCTCAATATAAAGAAATGATACATGTCTGAGGTGATGGATATGCCAATTAGCCTGATCAGCTAATTGCATATTACATACATGGATTGAAACATCTCCTGTTATCCCACAAATATGCACAATTACGGTGTCAATTAAAAATTAAAAACATATTTAAAAGGGAAAAATCTTAGTTTCATAGTTGGTGTTAACTATTATTACAACTGGTCTCTAAGAACTGTCTCAGCACCCACAGGAGAGTTGGAAGATGACTCACATCTGCTCTGTTTCTTCTTGCCTCTTCCTCATGACATTCACATACATTTCTCACATATGTATATAGAGACCATCTTGACACAATTTCTGTGTTGTTTCTTATCAAAGTTTTGTGTTGGGTGATGATAAAATTTAACATCCAAACCAGGCCACCTTTAGAAGAGAAACAGAAATGACAGTGGTTACTCTTGGACAACAGAAGTCAGCTGGAAAGATCTTGGCCAAGCTTGATTTTGTGTATGTTTCTCACATGGAAAAATTAAACGATGAAGGAACCAACCAAAAAAGTCCTTTAAGAGGCTATATCATAGAGTTCTGTCTAGTAACATGACATGACAGATTTATCTGGTTGGCAGTGCAGAGATTTTTCTAGATACTACGCTACATGGTCCATTATCCATCAGAATAGTGAAGTTCAAGACTATTATCCAGTGGTTGTGCAGGTTCCACACCGCATGTTTGCCTTGATGAAGGGAGAATGAGAGTTGAAATCCAGCCAGCACCATTATTACATAGCCATGTGTAGTGATGAGGCGAGCAGGCCTGCTTTTCGTCCTGCCTGGCTTCCACACGGCTAACTTAGCCACAGAAATAATAACACAGAAACTATATTCATTTAAAACTGCCTGGACCATTAGTTCTAGCCTCTTATTGGCTAATTCTCATATCTTGATTAACCCATTTCTAATAATCTGTGTAGCACCACAAGGTGATGGCTTATCGGGAAAGATCCTAACCTACGTCTGTCTCAGGCCGGGAAATCATGGTGTCTGCCTGACTCTGCTTTCTTCCTCCCAGAATTCTGTTCTGTCTACTCCACCCACCTAAGGGCTGGCCCACCAAAAGGCCAAGGCAGTTTCTTTATTAACCAATGAAAGCAACACATAGACAGATGACCCTCCTACACCAGCCATGTGTTCAGGTTAGTAATGGAACTTCCACTTTCAGACACAGAGGTGGAACCTCTGAGCAGCACACAGTCCAGCCTTCATCTAGTTTTTCATAAAACTGATTTTATTTCCCTTACTTCCTATGCTTATTACCTAATATTCTTGGCAGAAATGCCTTCATATTTTTTTTTAAAAAATCTTAGTATAAATTCTTTATATAAAACTTTGGAGACTTGAAATCCAAGGCTTCTAAGTGCTCAATATTATACCAAGAAGCTTCATTTTCTTTTCAGGTTGAACTATTCTAAGAATTTTTTGAAATCTACTATATATTGAGAGAGGATGAATGCTTCTCCTGGGATGGAGAAAAGAGACATGTCTCTTCTGTGAAGTGTAGCCTCTACAACAGAGCTCTCTGATCCTCCCAAGGTTCCTCAAAAAAGAGAAATGTTGAGGACTATCATCTTTCACAAAACTTTTAAAATGTACTCTCTGTTCCTGAAAAAGAAATGATTATCTGGTGCAATTAACATCGGACCACATACCCAAGGAACAATGAACATTTCAAACACAAATTGCTGTTGAGAATCACTGTCCTATTCTGGGATGATGATGTTCATGAAGAAAATGAACAGAGAGTTTTCATAAAAAACCCTTTGGATAAAGAAAATCAGATGAGGGATGCCAGTTTGTCTTCCAAACTTCTTGAGCAGATCTGTCATAACAGACTTTGCCCTAGATTGTGAAACCCTCTCCTTCTAACATCTTTTAATGGTGGTAGAACTTACAGTGCCATAATTTGCTGTGAGTTTTGACAGTGTTACACGATCTTTCTAGACTTGCACTGACAGCATTTCATCTCAGCATCATTAGATCATCTCACCTGACTTCTGCATGCTGTATGTCTATACATTCTGATGGTGCTATCCAATTCCCAGTGAAGGGAGTAGGACATTAATGTGATTATTGTAAAAAGTTAGCATGTACAGATATAGCATTTCACTTTTAAAAGCATTTTATAGCTATTAACTAGCCTGCCCAATGTTTCTTGGATGCAGTGACACTTACTGTTCTTTTTTTAACCAAGTAAGATGATGAGAAGGGTTGACCTAGGCAATGTTATAGGAGCAGGAAAAGCTGTACTTGTCTTAACTTCCTTCAGCACTGTAAACCTAAGAAAGTAGGGTATAAAGGTTTGTAGTAATGCAGCACTGTCCTGAAAGGGTAGACATGGCAAAATTACTTTTCATTTGGGAAGCCCATCTTCCTTGTTTTCAATTTATGATTTTCATAGCAATCAGAGAGAGTCAATTTTAGGCTTTGTCAAAACGTTGGTACATAAGTACTGTGAAATTATTTAAACATTTTATCTTAATAGAATATAATTAATTGGTTAGAAGAAAAAATACTCTACTTACAAAATATCCCAAACATATGTTGGTATTTATGTATTTACTTATTATATGTGAATGCCGTGGTGTGTACTTGGAAGTCAGAGGACAACCTGAAGGACTTGGTTCTCTCTTTTTACCATGTGGGTCCTAGGGATCAAACTTACATTTAACAAGCTCCATGGAATGTTCATTTACTTGCTGAACCATTTTGCCAGCTTTAAACATTTAGCTTCTAGCTCGTACTCAAAAAATAACACAATGCAATGATGACCTAGAAAAAACTTTAGGTTTATTTAAAAACCTTAAATATTGAGCTTCACCTATTTTCTAAAATATTGTACAAAAATAATGTCTTCTCATTGACATCTTAGACCTGGGTGAGATATAGATAGGGTAAATGGTTAAATGATTTGCTCATCGCCTTTTTCAAAATCTTTTTTGTTTGTTTGTTTTGTTTTGTTTTTCGAGACAGAATTTCTCTGTGTAGCTTTGGAGCCTGTCCTGGAGCTAGCTCTTGTAGATCAGGCTGGTTTCGAACTCATAGAGGTCTGCCTGCCTCTGCTCCCTAGTTCTGGGATTAAAGGTATGTGTCACCACTACCTGGCTGTCTTTTTATAAATCTTATGACTCGTTGTCCACTGTCCGTGCTACTGGGAATCTTGTTTATTTCCAGAGCTTCTCTTTTCTCACTCACAGCATCGTTAAGTGAATATAATAAAGGTTAGCATGTGGGGGAAATGCAGCGATGTTTCACGCCTCGTAGAGGTTCATGGGAGAAGTACAGCTTCCAACAACAGTTCAAGGAGTTGGAACTGTGGTAGCTTTGCAGTGCTCCCCTTCAGGGACATTTCTCCACTTTTCGCCCTTTTTCAGTGGGCTAGGACAATATTCCAGTTATCGGAAGTGTAGTTTTCCTTAGACTCTATCGGCTCAACAGTGGAAGGTAACTGTGTCAGCGAGTAGAACCGGAGGATCCTTGACTAATAATTGTACTGAATCTTCCTCCACCCACCTGTGAAGAAAGAAATCAAAGGGGGAAAATACAAATTTTCATTTTAAGTGGACTAAGGACTTCTAGAATTCCATCTATATATGTATATAGTGGCTTATTTATAGCTATAACTATTTTGTGACAAACTTGTATTTTTGTATATCAGGGCGTGTAGGTGTTTAGTGGGAATGATGGTGGATACATTTGCATGTGTGGAGGTCAGAGGATGATCTTAGTTGTCATTCCTCAGGTGCCTTCCCTTATTCCCCTCTTTGACACAGATTTTTTTTTTAATTTGACTGCACTTTTTAAAATTAGACTTTAGGCTTTGACTAACTGGGCAGCGAGTATGCAGAGATCAACTTATTTCCACCTCGCACCTCACTACGGCCGAGATTTCAAGGGTGCACTACTGCACCCGGGTTTTTTAACAGACTCTGGGGTTTGAAGCTAGGTCTTCATCTATGTGAAGCAAGTGCTTACCAACTAACTGAGTTCTCTCTCCAGCCCCTAAACTATTATTCTTTAATCAAATGAGCTCTTATTAGTAATACTGGGTCTTCAGCCTCTCCTTAGACCTTGACATTTTATCTTTCCACACCCATCTTCAGTGCCTAATTTCAGGTCACCTCATACAATGCAACTGCATCCTCAATGGTCCTCTGACGTCTAGTCTCTGGGCTCTATAAAGACTCTTCTTCTTCTTCTTTTTTTTTAAGATTTATTTATTTATTATGTATACAACATTCTGCCTCCATGTATGCCCGCACGCCAGAGGAGGGCGCCAGATCTCAGTACAGATGGTTGTAAGCCACCATGCGGTTGCTGGGAATTGAACTCAAGACCCCTGGAAGAGCAGCCAGTGCTCTTAACCTCTGAGCCATCTCTCCAGCCCTAAAGACTCTTCTTCATTGTGACAGTTATTCTGCATAAGATGGACTGCCAGTGCTTGCTCTAAGGCTTCTGGGATGTGTTTCCATCCTGTCCACCAGTACTTTGCCATTTCCTGTCAGTCCCAAGCCTTGTTTATTCAGCCCTCTTGAGTTCTTTCATGTTCTCTGGTCACACTTTCTACCT
>JABTXL010008822.1:4590321-4602859 GCA_025134845.1 Neodon shergylaensis
TATGAAACTAAATATCTCCTTCCCAACTGCCAGCTGCCAGAAACTCATTGAGGAAGATGACGAATGCAAGCTCTGTATTTTCTAGGAGAATCACAGGGCCATAGAAGTAGCTGCTGATATTCTGGGGGAAGAGTGCAAGGGTTATGTGGTCCTAATCAGCAGTGGGAATGACAGACAAGGTCAGACCCAAGGCAGTAAGGAGCATTCTTGTTACAGACCAAGGAGAGCTGGAGAGAGGCACAAGTCTGTTCACGGGTGCACTGCAGATGCCAGTCTGAGCGTTCCCAACTGGCTTATGTAAAAGAGGAGAGAAGGGTATTCCTGGACTGGTAGATACTACTTTGCCTCGGTGGTTGCAGCCCAAAAGAGCTTGAATCGGAAAGCTTTTCAATCTCTCCAAGAAGACAATGTCTGCCAATATGCTGTCAGAAACAAAGAATAAGAAGTCTTGGACCAAAGCACCCACAAAGCCAAAATATTCCTCTCAAGACACAATATACTAAGAAAGACAAGGAGGAGGCTGCAGAATATGCTATTCTTTTGGCCAAGAGAATGAAGGAAGTCAAAGAAAACCACCAGGAACAGACAGCCAAGAGACATAGGTTGTCCTTGACGAGAGATAAATGATCAGCTCTTGGGAGAGGAAAAACAAAAGCACACGAAGTTAAGTGAGATGTGGTGGCAGGAATCTTGGAGGAAATGGAGGAGAGGAACTGGACGATGAGTTTAATGAGTGTAATCAAAACACATTGTATACATGTATGAAACAAATTAAAAATTATTAAAAAAACAGCAACAATATCCCCCCAACAACAAAAACTATACAAGATATTATAGTGAAACTTACTTGCGTTGAAAAGTAGTTAACTTGTGGTATAGTTATATATAATTTTATTTATTAATGTATTATCTTCATAGCTATAAGTAGTGATGGCAAATAATTGGTAGAGGTAGCTATGACACTTGTATTATGACACACAATATGTGTGATTTGCTGGCCAAAGTCACAGACTCCCAAACATCTTTTATTTGACAAAGGGAACAGGACCTGCTCAGCCACCTCTGCAGTTTAGGCCAGTTTGTGCTCTAATTCCTATCCCCGTCACTACCCTCAGGCCCTGAGAACCCCTCCCAATCTTGCTCCATATTCCCCGATCTTATCTTGGGGTGCATCAGGAGCCAGAGAAGGAAGTCTCAATGTTTCAGGCAGAAACCTGAAATAGACCGAATTACTCAAAAGAGAAACTGTGCAAAGCAGAAGGGAGAGAAGTTATGTCACCAGGCCAGTTTAGCTGTCCAGACCCTGCAGCAGAGCAGAACTATGATGAAATTCTCTTTATGAGACACTAACGGGAACCAGTATGATTAAGGGGAAACTCTGTCCTATGAAGAGAGAAAGTCTTCACTACGGGAAAACGAGGCAGAAGGAGGAGGACATTCAGAAAAAGCAAAGTTCGAGAGGAATGGCTATTTCTTCAGCTTCTGGAGGAAAGTTTGCAGGTGTGTGTGTGTGTCAGCTGGACTGAGAAATAGGAGACCTTTACTGTGTTTATAGTTACAATGTCTAGGAAAGGTCACAATGCAAAGTGACTATATTAGTCTAGGTTTTCTGGAGAAATAGAACCAGTAGAATGAACCCATATTAAAGGGAGTTACTAGGTGGGCTTCCACGGTGCAGCCTGGGTAGTCCAATGATGGTGTTTCTTACATGGGTAAGGCTGAGGGTCTGGAGCTGCTCTGGATACATCAACAGTCCCGCATGGCTCTGGAGAGATACTGGTCTGCGGTTCATGTTGGAAGGTAGCACAAGTTGGGCTGGGATGTCTGTAGTGGCAACGATAGGGCAGACCGGCAAGACTGGACAACAAGCGGGGGAAAAAAGCAAAAGCTTTTCCCTTGGACTGGGCTCCCCGCACTTAGGATAGGTCTTTCCCATTTAATTAGTCTAATTAAGGAAACCCCCATAGGTATACCCAGAAGCTTCTCCTTCAGCTGATTCTAGATCCAATCAACTTGACAACCAAGATTAACTATAACAGTGACCTTATGTCAACACAGAAGGGCCTCAAGGAAGAGATGTCAGTGTGCGTGGCTAAGAGACCGGCTGTGGTGAATATTTCTCAGACCTCCTGTTGTTGGAGGAATCCAGTCATTTCTATTGGCTCCATGGTTGGGTGTGAAATATGATAAAACCGGAAATCCTCTAGTGACAGCAGCGGTGGGGAGGGGCTAGGTGACAGAAAAACTGGATGGAAACTCAGCAGAGGACAGAGGTAAGCTAACACCATCACGGAACACCACCGGCAAGGACAGACCCTAGGTGAGGAGCCAGTGAAACAACCCAGCTGCAGCCCCTCCGCCTCTCCTTCACAGCCTTGGTGCAACAGGCCTAGAGGCTGACCAGTTCCATCTCGGTGAAGTGCCGCAGCTCTAGTCCAGCCTGCTGAGAGGTCACATGACCTTCCTGCACAGAGACAACATCTGGGGAACAGCAGGGGAAGAGGGAATCTACAGGACTATGCAAGCCTCAAGAGAGTCTGAGTTACTTCCTGCCAAGCAACTGAAAGCAGAATAAGACTTGAAATTTGAAGCCTTTTTATCCCGTTTCACACTGAACCTAGGAAGCACTCGTGAGGAGGGTAACTGAGTTTAGATGACAGAGACCCAGGGTTTTCTCTCGTGTGGGCTTAAAGCCCCATGTAGTAAGATGGCTCACATGAAGTGGTCCACCTTCTTCATCTCTCTCTATGTTATGCAACATGAAGTTGAGGCTCCTCCCACCAAGACGTGGAATCTATGTATCAAATCTGGGCCTCACATCAGACTGCCTTTGGACAAAAGAACACAGGAAATTACAGCCTGCCCAGATCTAAGGTTGAACCTTTGGGGGCCTTCCCTTGGTCTCTGAGGCCTCCCCTATCACTAGGAAGACAAACCCTGTTTAGCCTTCTGAAGAAGCAAAACCTCATAGAAACCCAAGTCATTTCAGATTGAGTCATCCTAGTCAGATGTGTCAGATTGTGTCATCTGACAGCTGATAGAGCAGCTGATTTACAGACGAACCCACTGAAGTCAGTCAGGCCTGACACAGCTGAGCACGGTTCTCAAGAGAATTGTAGGAAAACGATGACTACACAGGTGCTATTCAGCTTAGGAGCCCAGCCCAGGGAATGATGCTGCCCATATTTAGTTTGGATTCCCACTTCAGTTAATGGAATCTGGAGACTAATTCACTGACATGTCTCCTGGGTGATTCTAGATCCTGTCAAGTCTTTTTAGTGACTTCAGCTTGGATAACTTGGCTTCCTGGTTGATGAACTGTTCTAAGGCTTCCAAAAGTTGTATACAAATGAATGGGGGAAAAAAAGGAACCAGACAGACAGCACAATGGTTAAAATGACTTGCTGCAAAATCCCCAGGACCCGAGTTCAGACCCCGGCACCAATCTAACAAGCCCAGTATCTGTTGCATGTCTGTAACCACAGCTATAAGAAGGATGGCTACAGGAGGGAGCTTACCAGCTTCCAGCATAAGAAAACCTAAGCCCCAGGTTGAGGAAGAGACCCCACCTCAAAGGATGAGGAAGGGGGTGATAGAGGGAGATACCCAACACCTTCTGTGCGCGCACACACACAAGCATATGTATACTCCCAACATGCACATACATTTACACAGACACATACACATTAGAAATTAAATTAAAAAACTTGGAAGTTAAAAGGAAGGCTTTTGACTAGCATGGTAGTGTAGGCTTATATTTCCTGTATCCAGTAGCCTGAGGAAGGAGGGCCACAGGGTTGAGGCCAGTTCAAATTTCATTTCCTGCATGAATTTTCTATTCTTTGAGTCATCTTTGACTTTATTATTTTTTTTACCACCTCTCCTCTCCTCTCCTCTCCTCTCCTCTCCTCTCCTCTCCTCTCCTCTTCTCTCCTCTCACAATCTAACATCATTCACATCATTCAAAATATTTGAAAATGTCCTTTTCTAAGTCACATGTCGGTGTTCATATAAGCATACTTTTTATTGTGTGCTGGATTCTCTAGTCCATGCACACTGTCAAAAAGGAAAAAGTTTGTACCGATTTGGTTCTCTTGTAATCGTTAAGCTTATTGGCCCATGTTGCTCCACTCTTGCTGGTTTGATTCTGTTTTCTTGCCGGCGTCTTCTTCAATGAGCATTTCTGAGGAAACTGCCTTCAACTAATTTTTCTCAGTCTGTTTTCTGTCACTGTGCCCCACCCCAGCAGCCTTTGAAGAACATTTTTGGCTAATCATCTTTCCTACGAAAATGACACTGAAGATAGACGATCTGTTTCTTGATGGAATAACTACACAGTCATACATAAAATTAATATGATTATCATTATTATTCTTGCCCTTGAGAACCAAGTTTTACCCCTTGCGACTGGAAAGGTAACATTTCCGTTGAGAATTTGTACTCTAGCCCAGAGAGCAGCTGAACTTTTAACCTTTTGCACCAAGGTAGGAGAGTAGAAGTTTAGGTTGTTTCCCATGCATTCCAGGCCTCTCCAAGCCTGGCACAAGGGAGGGTCTTCTCTTCCTGGCTCAGTACTTAACAATCTGGCTCTTCCTGCCTCTGTGATTACTGCCTTTGATGCTAATCTGCATTCACAGGTAAGGACAGGGCCTGAAAATACCTTGCTAAGTATGCACCAGTCTCTCAACCTCATAGCTGTTTGGTTACTAAGTTATTTCTTATTTCCAGGTGGCAGGAGAGGACAGGTGGGTATTGCAGGTGAAGTTGACACAGGAGATAAATTTGCAATGTTTCCTTTTCTTCTTAGGAACCTTGGTTGGTTTGGATAAAAGGTTTGGATAGAAAGTATTTCGGATGAAGGCTACTGCTCATGCATATGATACCATGTCTGTGCTAGACCAAGGGAGTCCACTTCAGGTCGGAGAACCTCGGCCAGGGCAGACAGCTGGCCAAGCTGTCTTGATTTTCTTTGTCTGATAATGTTTTGGAGGGATCCCTGATCATTTTCATATAGCAACCACAACAGAAAAGTTGTTCATAAGAATTAGCATATATGGCTGGGTGGTAGTGGTGCACGCCTTTAATCCCAGCACTTGGGGAGGGCAGAGGCAGGTGGATCTCTGTGAGTTCAAGACAAGTCTGGTCTACAGAGTGAGTGCTAGAATAGGCAGAGCTACACAGAGAAACCTTGTCTCGACAAACCCAGAAAAAAAAAAAAAAACCAAGAAGATGTACATTGTTGCTCATGGCTGTAATGCCAGAACATGGAAAAGTAAGACAGAAAAATTATCATATTTCAGGCCAGGCTGAGCTAAACTAAAATAAAAGAATCAGTATATTTGAAAATTAATTTGGAATACTATATAACTCTTTATGCAAAGGGCTTGTGCTGATCACGAGCTCCTGACCCTTTCTTATTGCCTGTGCAAGGTTTGGCACTGGGAAGACCCGCCAAGCTCTGGGTCACATCCCTTCTGTTTGCTTGGCTGTGGTGTACAATTGGCGCAGGTCCCAGGTTGGAGTGTGGGAGCATCCGGACAGAATGCATTTCCAAAGCTCACGCCAGATACGTCATCATAGAGAATACATCTCTCCTGGGACTTTTTGCCAGAGTTTTAATTGCTTTTCCCCTTTCTCTGGGTTTCCTATTTGAACTATATTACATTTTTATTCAGGTTAAAATATTCACTCAAACTCACTATGAATAACAAATTATTAATCTGAAAGGTTTTTTTCCATAAAATTAAACAGAAGGTTGACTTTCCCCCCCAGTTACCAACTATCTATCAAGCAGTTTTTCTGTTCTGTCAAGCTTTATGCTAGAATTTCTGCCAAATGTCTGATTTTCTATTGTTTCCATATTTTGACCTCAAACGAAAATAACCACCTATGTTACAAATACCGCATCATACAAATTAGGATAACTTCATATAGCTTCTGATAGAAGTTTCTCTTGGGTTGTCATCCTTTGAATGGCAGAAGGCAAAGTCTTCTTTTTTGTTTTTGCTTTGAGACAAACAAAGGTTTCTTTCTTTCTGTTTTTTTTTTTTTGGTAGAACACTTTTCCTTTTTTTTTTTTTAAAGATTTTTTATTTATTTCTTATGTTTACAGTGTTCTGACAGCATGTATACCTGCATGCCAGAAGAGGGCACCAGACCTCATTATAGTTGTGAGCCACCATGTGGTTGCTGAGAATCCTGGACCTTTTGAAAGGCAACCAAAACTCTTAATCTCTGAGCCACCTCTCCAGCCCCAATACAAAGTTTCTCTGTGTAGTCCTGGCTGTCCTGGAACTCCCTCTGTGGACCAGGCTGGCCTTGAACGCCAAGATCTGCCTACCTTTGCCTCCCAAGTGCTGGGATTAAAGGTGTGTGCCACCACTGCCTGGCTACTAGCATGATTTTTAATGGAAAATATGTAAACTTCTTTGTGAATTAAGACTTTAACTTTAAAAAGCATTCAGTCAGGAAATACTTATTCATTGCTGGTAGGGAGTGCAAATTTATACAGCCACAATGGAAATCAGTGTGGCAGTTCTCAGGCATCTGGGAATAGATCTACCTCAAGTTCCAGCTATACTATACTTCGGCATGCTCAAAAGAGGCTTCTTCTTACTACGGAGATACTTGTTCAGCTATGACCACTGATGCTGTATTCATAGCAGCCAGAAATTGGGAACGGTTTAGATGTCCATCAGCTGATGAATGGATAATGAACATGTGGTCCATTTCCACAGTGCGATATTATTCGGCTGTTAAGAAAAATGAAATTTGTAGATAAATGAATGGAACCTGAAAATCATCCCAGGTGAGGTAACTCAGACCCCCAGAGACAAATATTATACGTTTTCCTCTTGCATGTGGATATTAGCATCTAAAATTTTAAAATATGTGCTACGATCCATCCATATATCCATAGAGGTTAGATGCCTAGTGAGAGACCATGCAGAAAAAAAAAAGGATATTCCAAGGAAGGGGAAATAGAGCACAGTGTTATGGAAAAATAGACAGGAAACTAGAATAGAAGGGTTAAATAAGGAGGGAACGGAAGAAAGGTAAAAGAGGGACTTGGGGAGGCAACTAACACTAACCATGTGAAAAACTATCACTGTAGAAGCTTTCGGATACATATATACATATATATTCCTAATATACAATGTGTGTGTGTGTGTGTGTGTATGAAACAAATCTAAATGGAGCCACCAAAAAATAGGGGAGACATTGTCCCAACTAGACATCTTATCCTACCAAGTAAAATCTCCAGTGCCAGGAATGACTTGTCCAGCCACTGGCCAAAGAGGCCCCATAGAAACTCCACAAGCTATTACCAAAGCTGTTGGTTACTATCCACAACCTGATGACCAGGCTCTATTGCTAAAGACAACACTTATTTATGTCATCAAATGTGAAGAGGTCAAGCTGGGGCCAAACTAGAAGCAGAACTCCTACTGACTACTGCTCATGGCTCTGGAAGGTACTCTAAATGCTACTGGAGAAGAAAGGCAATCATGATCATCTTCCAGCTACAAATGCCGTGACTGACAAAAGTGAGCACCTGAAAGATACACTGGTGAAAAGTGGCACCAACGTTCCGGGAGCAACCAAACGCTTTCCGATTCCATGACGGGAAGCCTATGCATACCCAACACTGCTGCAGTAGTCAAACCTATCCAGGCAAACCTAAGACTCGCTAGGTTATGGGTCTAGGGGAAACTCTAATGCTAATATTGCTACTCACCTAAAGGAACACAGACATACAATGACTTCCAATGACATGCCGCTATACCCATCATAGATCCGTGCCTCATGCAACCATCATCAGAGAAACGTCTTTCAGTAGAGGCGAACTAACACAAAGACCCACAAGTGGGACAACTGGCAGAGACTGAGAAACTTTGGTGCACTCAGCCCTAAATAGTATGCCTTCATCAATCCCCACCCCCACCCACTGCAAGGCTAAGGAACCTTTGCACAAAGGGAGGCAGAAAGACTGTACCAGCCAAAGGTAATGGTTGACTCCAAGAAGCAGTATCTTCCAGACATTAACTGGACTGGTGTACATATAAACTCACAGAGACTGTGGCTGCATTCATGAGGGCTGAACAGGCTTAAACTAGATAGGGTTCTGGCACTGAGAGGGTGAAGTGGACACAAGCTTCCAACCCTAACCGAGAAGCTATCTGCAACTAATACCAGCTGGCAAAGGAAAAGTCAGTTTTCTCCAATGGAGTCTCACTGGGTATGTTAACCACACTTCAGGGTAGGTAGGCCCCATGCCCAGGATTAGCTGGCCAACACAAAACAAACTCAATGGTATTTTTGTAGACTTTTTGTCTCATTTTTAATTTCAGGGGCATTTTTTTGTCTTGTTGGTTTTTTGCTTGTTTATTTTGACTGTGTTTTTTTGTGGGTTTTGTGTGAGTGTTTCTTATTTCTATGTTTGTGTTTGCTTATTCATTTGTTTGAGAAAGAAAGTATAACATTGGGCGGGTAGAGAGGTGGGAAGAATCTGGGAGGAATTGTGAGAAGGGAAAACAAGATAAAAATATAATTTATGAAAAAAATCTTTCAATAAAAAGTGTAGAATCCACAGTATCAGTGGGTAAACATTTTAATATATGAAAAAACAATTCCGTGGTATCAGATTTTATTCTTCAGAT
This sequence comes from Neodon shergylaensis, assembly GCA_025134845.1. NCBI lineage: Eukaryota > Metazoa > Chordata > Mammalia > Rodentia > Cricetidae > Neodon > Neodon shergylaensis. Next base: position 4,598,982 of record JABTXL010008822.1, read on the forward strand.
TTGTTAAGCTTTCTGGCTTGTTACTGCAGAATATTTGATAAATATAACTGTGTAATTGGAGGTTAATCTGAGATTAATAAGGCTCTGATTTTTATTTCATGTCAAACAAAACCACCCTTTTATTTTTCCTTCAGTGCCAGAAATTCTTTAAAAGTCACCCATATTGTTTCAATGTTTCATTTGTCACTTAAAAAGAAGTGTGTGGTAGCACATGCCTTCAACCCCAGCACTCTGGAGGCAGATCTACGTGAGTGTGAGGCTAACCAAGTCTAATACATTAAGTTCCACGTCAGCAAGAGGTACATAGTGAGATCCTGTCTCAAAAACAAAAAAAAGAAAAGAAAGTTCTTTCTTCGAAACTAAACCAATGTCAGAATTAGAGATTCAGCAGTTAAGAGTCCCTGGGTCTGATTCCGTGGACTCACATGGTAGCTCACAGCTGTCTGTAACTCCATTCACATGGTAGCTCACAGCTCTCTGTAACTCCATTCCCAGGGGATCTGTTGCCGTTCCCTGGCCTCCACAGGCACCAGGCACTCAAGTGGTAAATGAACATATATGCAGGCAAAACATCCACACATACTGAAAAAGAGAGAAAGAAAGAAAGAAAGAAAGAAAGAGAGAGAGAGAGGGAGGGAGGGAGGGAGGGAGGGAGGGAGGGAGGGAGGGAGGGAAAGAAAGCGGGTGAGTGAGTATTTGTGGTGGCACTCAACTTTAATATCAGAATCTCGGAGGCAGAGGCAGGTGGATCGATCTACACAGAGAGTTCCAGAACAACCAGGGTTACAGATTTTGTGCATTGAGGAGAGCAGTAAAGGCCATCCCTAGATTCTGACACCTAGGAATACCAGGTGGACATTTAGTAATATCTGTTTCTCAAGGTTCAAGAAATAGGCCTAGTTCAAGAAAAGCATCAGCAAATTTTCAAAAAAAAATATAATTTAAAACAGTAACAAAACATATAACTATACCTGACTTTCAGAAGGAAACCAAAAGGCCTACATGTTTTTTTGAGTTCAAGGAATAATTCATCTTTTTCTTTTGCTGTGTAGCTATTTCCTCTGAACATTAAGACTCATGAAGTAAATTCAACAAAGGTTCTAGAAGCTAACAGAACTTGTAAGTTTCAGGAAGCTCTTGAAACTTGCCCCTCCCCAAGGTTATGTAAACAGTGGCAGTTGCTGGGACTAGGAGACTGTCCAGCTGCCGTCAGGACAAGAACTCCAGAGATGGGGCTTTTGTGAGCCTTTACCAGTGCTGGGGCTGCTTATGAACACCCCTTACCCACATTCCTATAACCAAACCCCAATAAACTCACTGGTTCCTTCAGCAAGCCTAAAGTGGAGTCATTTCTTGGTGTCATTGCTGCTCCATCTGGAGTCAAAGGATTCACATCTGAGGAACAGTCACACCCCACTTTGAGCACCCTTATTCAAAGAGTTGTTGTTGATCTTGTTTAACGTCTTCTCTTCAGTTCTTTAAAGGAGTTACTACTCAGTAAGAGATAGAAATGTGAATGAGAATTCTTCTGTTACCTCAGGAAATCAGCCAAGGAGTGGTGGCACATGCTTTTAGTCCCAGCAGTCCGAAGGCAGAGACAGGTGGTCCTCTAGGTGTGAGACCAGCCTGGTCTACGAAGTCAGATCCAGGACAGCTAGGGCTAACGGAAAGACCCTGTCTCAGAAAGAAAAATAAATTGTAGGTTAATGGACTCTTACTCAGTGGAGTGTGCAGCTGACTGTCTATTACTTTGAACAGTATCTTAGAGGAGGAGGAGTTTGGCCTCCTTTCCACCGTGAGAGTCCTGGGGCTGGAACTCAGGTCTTCAGGGTTAGTGGTAACACCTACCTTTACGAGCTAAGCCATCTAGCAGGCCTTGTCGTAGAGGATGTGATGGTTAATATTGATGTTCTCTTGACAGGATTGAGGGTCATCTGGAAGGCAAGCCTCAGGACATGGCTGTGTGGGTTCATACTAAACAGATGAACTGATGAAGAAACAGCCATCTTAACTGTGGGCAGCACCATTACATGGGCTGGTGTCCTGTTCTGAAAGAAAAGGAGAAAGTGAACTAAGCACCAGCATCTTGAGGATGGATGCAAGGTGACCAGTTTCCCCCTATTGCCATGCCTTCCCATCCATGATGGACTGTGTTTCCTGGAACCCTAAGCCAAAATAAATCTCCCACTTGCCCTGCAACTTGCTTCTCTGGGCAGTCTAGCACAGCAATGGGAAGAGTAAGTAAGGGTAAAATGCAGAGGAGTGGGGGAAAATGTTTTGGTTTAATAACATTTAGTTACTAGAGAAGATGGCCTTTAAACATTTCATAAGGTATTTTATACAGTGTTTATTTACAAAGAGTACGTACTGTGCTACTTAAGAGCTTTTATTAGGTACACAAAACATGGTATTATAGGTTGTTATGTTCAGGCCATAGGCTACAGTCTAAACATATAAATTAATTGAAATATTTAAAATATCTTTAATGGTGTGGTAATTAGGACTGTGTAAACACATAATAAAATGTGACTTGGGTTTCCAAATTATCCACTGTAGTAAGAGTTACATTTTGAGACATTCTCACAGAGGACTGGAGAATTCTGCTGTAGTCACAAACCTGGGGTACAGGCAGTGCAGCTAAACCAAACACCCCCAGTCAGATCACTTGACAGAGAATTAACACACAATGCCAACATGGGCAAGTGTAGAAAAACAAGAGCCTATCCCTACACACAGTCACAAAAACACGGTGCTTAAAGAAGGAAGCTATTGTAACAAACACAAACAAAGCCTAGGCTGGTGGTATGAGCCTGTAATCCCAGTCACTTCCAAAGTGTCGGCAGAGAGACGGTAGCTCAAGGCTTGCGTGTGCAACAGAGCAAGGTCAGGGCCAATCTCAGTGATTTAGTGAGCTATCTCACAGTACACAGCAGAAGGAGGGCGGAGGCTAGCATTCAGCAGCAGACCCCTCACGTAGTTTGTGTAAGGTCCTGGCTCCCACCTCCAGCACTAGGAAGAAAGGGACATTCGGGACGTGCCAGTTTTAGAGACTGTCACATGTCCTCAAGGTAAGTGTCTTGAATTTGCCTTTTAGAAAGAATATGAATGTGTGCATGGCAGCAGGGAGCAGGGTGACGAACATTTTGGCTGCAGGTATTACAAATTTATTTTTTTCCCCTTTTGCTTTGAAGACTTTATTTTATTTTATTTTTATTTTTTTATTAAAGATTTCTGTCTCTTCCCCACCTCCGCCTCCCCTTTCCCCTACCATGAAGACTTTATTTTAAACTCTGAATACTGTACTTATAATCTTGAGGTAGCCTGGCAACAGTGACATCTAGTGGGCATGCATACTGCATTACTTCTCTGCCTCTTCAGAAAGAGGATTTTTTTCTTTTTCTTTTTTTTGTTTTAATAAAATTTTTTGATTTAAATAAAATTTAATAAAATTTCTCCAGACGTACAGCTGATTGAACCTGTTTCTGCATCCTTTCCCAGCAGCTGGGGCATCTCCACCCTTTGTATTTTTGATGTAAATCACTTGGACTCTGCGCTTTGAAACCAGCGTGATTAAGTCCTTCACTAAGTAGCTCCTGAAGGGCTGCCCTGGTCAAGGAACCAGGAATCTTCAGTCTCTGAGGGACCACAGCTGGAGCAATAAGTTTACAGTTAGAAACTTCCTTACAGAGTTTGTCATATGGAGCTTTGTTAAACAGGGCTAGATTGTTGAATTCGTACTGAACTTTCCATTGTACCACTTCTTTTTGGCCTAGCCACCAGACATATTTACTGGGTCCTTGCTTTTTTTTTTTGACCGACTTACCAGCGACTTTCTTCTTCTTCTTCTTCTTCTTCTTCTTCTTCTTCTTCTTCTTCTT
>JABTXL010008822.1:4620697-4681603 GCA_025134845.1 Neodon shergylaensis
TCTATCTATCTATCTATCTATCTATCTATCTATCTATCTATCTATCTCTATCTATCTATCTATCTATCTATCTATCTATCTATCTATCTATCTATCATCTATCTTCATCATCCCCATCTACCTACCATCTACCTATTATCTATCTATCTTTACATATTTATTAGTGTGCATGTATGTGTGTGTGTCTGTGTTTGTGTGTGTGTGCACATGCACACACAGGTGTGCATGTTAGATGTTATTTTTTGGGGTCAGTTCTTGCTTTCCACTATGTCAAGGGATTTTGTCTCTGCTACTGGGCTGTGTATTCCAGGCTTGCTGGCCTAGGAGCTTCCAACCAATTCCCCTGTCTCAGCCTCTTGGCTTGCAGTCAGAGTGTTGGGATCACAGATGTGTGCTGCATCTCTCTCTCTCTCTCTCTCTCTCTCTCTCTCTCTCTCTCTCTCTCTGCAGTCATAATTCTATTTCTTTAAAAAAAAAACACAAAAAACTAACTTTTTCCATTTTATACACTAATCCCAGTTCCCACTCCTTCCCCTTCTCCCATTCCCTCCACCTTCCTTCCCCCTCCCATCCACTCCTCAGAGAGGGTAAGGCACATTGCTTTGAGGCCAAGGCCCTCCCTCCTATATTTAGGCTGAACAAGATCCTCCAAAGAGAATAGGTTCCAAAAAGCCAGTACAAGCAATAGGGATAAATTCTTGTCCCATTGCCAGTGGCCCCACAGCCAGCCCAGCCATACAACTGTCACCATACAACTGTCACCCACATTCAGACGGCCTAGTTTAGTCCTATGCTGGTTCCTTCCTGTTCGACCAGAGTTGGTGAGCTCCCAGGTAAGCTGTTTCAGTGGATATCCCCATCATGGTCTTGACCTCTTTGCTCATATTCTCACTCCTCCCACTCTTCAACTGGACTTTGAGCTCAGTCCAGTGCTCCTGTGTGTCTCTCTGCTTCTGCTTCCATCAGTTGCTGGATGAAGATTCCATGGTGACATTTAAGATATTCATCAATCTGACTACAGGGCAAGGCCAGGTTCGGCGCCCTCTCCATTATTGCTTAGGGTCTTAGCTAGGGTCATCCTTGTGTATTCCTGGGAATTTCTCTAGTGTCTGGTTTTTAGCTAGTCCCATAATGGCTTCCTCAATAAAGATATCTCTTTATTTACTCTCCATCTCTGTACAACAAGAACTCTGTATGTTTTGCATTTTGATTATTATATGGCAAGGGGACTTTTTTTTCCCACTCTATTTGCTGTTCTGTAAGCTTCTTATACCTTCATAGGGATTTCCTTTTTTAGGTTGGGAAAGTTTTCTTCTATGATTTTGTTGAATATATTTTCTGTGCCTTCAAGCTGGAGTTCTTCTCCTTTTTATATTCTTATTATTTTTAGGTTTAGTCTTTTCATGGTTTCTCAGATTTCTTGGAGGTTTGGTGTTAAGAATTTGTTGGATTTAGCATTTTCATTTACAGATTAATTTATTTCCTCTATAGTATCTCAACACCTGAGATTGTCTCTTCCATCGCTTGTATCCTGTTGGTTATGCTTGCATCTGTAGTTCCTGTTTGTTTACCCAGATTTTTCATTTCCAGAATTTCCTCAGTTTATGGTTTTTTTATTGCCTCTATTTCAGTTTTCAAGTCTTGAACTGTTTGAACTGTTAGCGTCACCTGTTTGATTGTTTTTTCCCCTTGGTTTTCTTGAATTTCTTTAAGAGATTTATTGATTTCTTCTAATTTTTTATCTTTTTCTCCATTTCTTTAAGAACATTTTTCATTTCCTCTTTAAAGGTCTCTATCTTCCTCAAAATGTTACATTTAAAATCGATTTCTTCTGCTTCTTCTGGGTTAGGATGTTCAAGTCTTCCTGTTGTATGACCACTGGGTTCTGGTGTTACCATGTTGCTTTTTAGGTTGTTGAATGAATTCTTGCATTGTCACCTACCCATCTCTTCCTCCAGTTGATGCCAGCAGTGTCTTTGCCTCTTGGTCCAATCCCTGCAGTTGCTGCTTGTGTCTTTGGGAGCCGTTCTTGGTCAGCTCTGTACTGTTGCTGTCTGTGTCTCAGGGAGCTGCTGAGATCTCCCTTAGCCCGTTCTCTTGGTCCATTCTCTTGGTCTCCTCTCTTAGTCTGCTATCTTGGTCCATTCTGTGCTGTCACAGCCTGTGCTTCAGAGTTCCTTTCTTGGTCCTCTCTGTGCTTGAGTTTCCGAGTTCCTCTGAGGTTACAGGGGACAGGAGGGTTTGGGGGTGGAGTTGGCCATTCGGTTCTTTTTAATTAATTTTATTTATTTATTTATTCTTGGACTTTTTTTCTGATGGCTGTAGCATTTGGTCTGTTTCTTTACTCTTTTGTTTTTGTTTATTTATTTATTTACTTAATTTTACATCCTGACCCCTCCCTCCTCTCCTCCAATTCTCTCATTCCACCTCCCCTTCATCCCCACCCCCTCAACCCAGTCTCTGTTTCTATTCAGGAAGGGGTTGGCCTCCCATAGATATCAACAAATCATGTCATATCAAGTTGAGCTAAGAGTAAGTACCTCCCATATATCAAGACTGGAGAAGGCAAACCAGTATGAAGAATAGGTTCCCAAGAGCCAGGCTAACCAATACATACATATCCTGCCTTTTCACTGGAGAGCTAAAACTAAACCTTAGGCCCTCAAGCTAATGTGGCAAGTGCTGCCCCCCCGCCCCTCCAGTCTTCTCTTTGGCCCCTTTTTTGGTTTTAAAATGCTCAGGAATTTTGGAAAAATTAAGCAGAAAAAATCATAAAGAAAATAATTAAAAATCAACTTTTATTTTATTCTTTTAAAAATAATTATTTTATGGGATGGAGACATGGCTCAGAGGCTAAGAATACTGGCTGCTCTTCCAGAGGTCCTGAGTTTAATTCCCAGCAACCATATGGTGGCTTATACCCAAGTATAATGAGATCTAACACCCTCTTCAGGCCTGCAGGGATACATGCAGGCACTACACTGTATGCGTAATAAATAAATATTTAAAAAATAATTACTTTAAACATGTAGGCATATTTCTTCCTGTCTCTTTTTTTCTATGTATATCTTAGTTCACATGTGACTTTTTAAGCATATAACCCAAGTACATAACCTGGAGAACAGAATTATAAGTTAAAGGATGCCATATGAATTTGCTAAGTTTTCTTCCTTGGTATATTCTTTTTTTTTAAATATTTATTTATTTATTATGTATACAATATTCTGTCTGTGTGTATGCCTGCAGGCCAGAAGAGGGCACCAGACCTCATTACAGATGGTTGTGAGCCACCATGTGGTTGCTGGGAATTGAACTCAGGACCTTTGGAAGAGCAGGCAATGCTCTTAACCTCTGAGCCATCTCTCCAGCCCCCTTGGTATATTCTTAAAGCAAAAATAAATATAAATATAAAACACATCTACAGTTTGCATAGAGTGAGTCCTATTAGCTTAGGTGTACATTTCAGGAGCTGGCTATACCAACAAACATACTTCACATTGTACATGTGCTCCTGTTTGTTCTCAGTTTTAAATCACATAATCAATTTATTAATTAATATTAAACTAAAGCAACATATAAGTGAGATTAAACAAAATCTTGAAATTATTCAGCTTTCTTATGTGCAGCCATTGGACATGTATGCCATTTGTCAACTTTGGATTTCTTCTCTGAGGCCCATATAAAGAGGAAGAGAGAAGCCATTGCTGCCCCTTTCGGGTTACTCTGCTTGCCAAGCCCTGCAGTGATTGAAATTGGCCTCTGAAGGAGCCTCCAATCCAGAGATCTTGGTGAAGATAGCACCCAGGCCAGCTAAATACTTGAAGACGTTGGCATCGTAGAATTGGGTACTATCCCTGTTTTCCATAAGCCTTGGAGAGCTTTCTGCCCAGTTGGCAAAGTTTTGAATACTCCTCAACCGTTACCATCAATAATGAGTTTTTCTTATGCATGATATGAGGTGAGCTCTGTGAAGGCATCTAGTGTGAAGATAGCTGGTTCCCTTCCTGTTTATTCTGCGTTCCCATTTATCTGCACAGGAGGTATAGTTAGCAGCGGAGAGGGGAAACTGGTGTGTGTTCTCTCAGCCCTTCACCACAAACCCAGCTGCCAGTGCTGAGGCAGCCACACAGCGAGCTAAGGAAACTTTAAAAACTTAATTAAGGGAGAAAAAGCAAACAAAATAATACACCAGTGGGTTTATTTAGTGCTGTGGCCTTGCTAGAAACCAGAGTCTGCATTTATATGTTTCTTATGTAAGACATATCTAATTAAAACAGGAGATGGGACAAGCTTTCTTCTAAGCCCATTTAGATACATGTTTATGTTTTGCTTAAATTCCCTGTGGGATAATATAATAATAATCCAAAGGCATTAAAAGCAATTCAACTAGGCAATTGTAGACCTTCAGAAATACTTTTAGCCTGAAGAACTTAGCAATCATCTTGTGTTACCCAGTATAAAAGCTATCTCTCTAGGTCTGACAAGCCCCCATACTGAAGACCAATCTTCCCAAACAGAACTGATTGTGCCTGGTGCTTTTGTAGACTCTTTTCTTTCCTAGCTTTGTTTCAAGTAATAATCTGGAGGTTTACTCTTGTTCTTTTCCTTAATGATTTTAAACTTTACTTCAACTTGAAGAAACTTTGGTTACAAAGAATATAAGATACCCATATTACACTATGGTAGAACTAGGCATGGTGGTGCATGCTTTTAGTCCCAACATTCAAACATCCCCTAATTCCTCCCTTATGCCCCACTACTTCATGGCCTTTGTTTTTTAAACCCACTGCATTCCCTTAGTGCTGCCTATACAGGCATAGGTGTGGGACTGTCTATTGGAGCCTGCATACCACCGAGCGCTGAGGAAAACAAGCTTGCTTCACCAGCTGCCATTAACTGCCAGTAGCTGCTCAGCTAAGGCTGGGCCCAGGGACTTGTCCTCTCTGTAGTGGATTTTGGCTGATATTTTATATTTTTACTCAGGATTTGGGCACGTACTCACAGCTACTGCGAGTTCATGTCTGCAACAGGCCCGACGTGCCCAACAAAGAGTTCAACTATAGACATTTGCTCCCCTGACTTAAGCCTTTCTTGTTGTAGGAGGCCGCTAGTTAGTTCCCCGCTACTCAGCCCTGAAATAATCACACAGGAACTGTATTATTTACAATACTGGTTTGACCAATAGCTTAAGCATATTTCTGGCTAACTCATAATTTAAATTAACCCATCTCCATTAACCTGTGTATCGCCACGAGGCTCACCCGGTGAAGTTCCGGCATCTATCTGGTGGGGCTATGTGGCTTCTTCCTTTTACTCCACCTTCTTTCTCCCAGCATTCAGTTTAGTTTTCTCCCTGTATCTCTGTTCTACCCTATCAGGCCAAGCCAGTTTCTTTATTAACTGATGGTATTCACAGTATACAGAGGGGAATCCCACATCACTTTCTGTTCTCTCTTCTTAGGGGGAGATGTGATACAGATGTTGCATTTATGGTTGAGCACTCCACCGTGTCCTATTCTACGTACACTGACTGCTAGTACCTGTCCGTATTAACCATCATCTACTGCAGAAGGAAGCTTTGCAGGGCCAGTGGAAGTGGCTCAGTGGGGAAAGGCGCTTGTTGCTAAGCCTCATGACCCAAATTCCATATGACGGAACCATCTAGTGGGAGACTTTCAGCGTTGTCTTCTGACTTCCACACATGCCATGGTGTTTATGGTGTGTGTGTGTGCATGTGCAGGTACACACACACACAAACACACACACACACACAGACACACACACACACACACACACACACACACACACATACACACACACATACACACACATACACACACACGTACACACAAACACACACACACACACATACACACACATACACACACACATACACACACATACACACACACACAAACACACACACACACATACACACACCACTCATATGAATAAACCAACCAACCAACCAACAAATAAATAAGCAGGGGCTGGAGAGACGGCTAAGCAGTTAAGAACACTGGCTGCCTTCTAGAGGTCCCAGGTACAATTCCCAGCACCCTTAATTTTAACTGAATCTCCCCATATTCCTCTCTTATCCCACTCTTCTCTCCCCCTTCTGACTTGATCCTTCTGTTCCAGGCCCTCCACCCATCACTATTTATTCTATTTCCCTTCCCTAATGAGATCCATCTGTCCCCCTTCGCCCCTTACTGTGTCCTTACTCTCTGTAGCTCTACGGATTGTAACTTGGTTATCATTGACTTCACAGCTAATATCCACATATAAGTAAATACATACCATATTTGCCCTTCTGGGTCTGAAATACCTCACTCTGGATGATTTTTCCTAGTTCCATCCATTTAGCTGCAAATTTCATGATTTCTTTCTTTCTTTTTCTCTTTTTTGAGACAGAGTTTCTCTGTGTACCCATGGCTGTCCTGGAACTCTGTCCTGTAGACCAGCTGGCTTCAAACTCAGAGATCTCCCTGTCTCTCCCTCTCAAGTGCTAGGATTAAAGGTGTGCACCACCACGCTCAGCTGATTTTATTTTTTTAATGTCTGAGTAATATCCATTGTGTAAATGTTCCACATTTTTGTCATCCATTCTTCTGTTGTAGGACAACTAATTGTTTCCAACTTCTGGCTATTATGAACAGTGCAGTAATGAACATAGTTGAGTAAGTTTCCCTGTGGTAGGATGAAGCATCCTTTAGGTATATGCCCAAGATATATCCTTTAGGTATATAGCTCGATCTTGAGGCAGATCTATTCCCAGCTCTCTGATGAACTGCTACACTTATTTCCATAGTGACTATTCAAATTTTCACTCCCATCAGCAAGGAATGAGTGTTCCACTCACTCCACATCCTTGCCAGCATAGGCTGTCACTTGCTTTATTGATCTTGCGTATTCTGACAGATGTAAGATGAAATCTCAAATTGGTTTTGATTTGCATTTCACCGATGGCTAAGGATGTTGAATTTTTTTTTTTGAGACATGGTTTCTCTGTGTAGCCCTGGCTGTCCTGGCTGACCTAGGACATACAGAGATCTACCTGCTTATGCCTCTTGAGTGCTGGGATTAAAGGTATACATTACCATCATTAAGCTCCATATCCTATATTTAAATTGGGTTATTTATTTTCTTGTTGTCTTGGTTTCTATTGCTGTGATGAAATCACATGACCAAAAAGTAAGGTGGAGAGAAAAGGGTTTATTTGACTTACTCTTCCATATCACTGTTCATCATTGAAGGAAGTCAGGATAGGAAATCAAACAGAGCAGGAACCCAAAGCCAGGAACTATTGCAGGGCCATCGCAGGAAGTTGCATACTGGCTTGCTCATCATAGCTTAGTCAGTCTGCTTTCTTTCTTTTTTTTTTTTTTTTTGCTGGGATTAAAGGCGTGTGCCACCATCGCCCGGCATCAGTCTGCTTTCTTATAGAACCCAGGACCACCTGCTCAGGGACAACACTATCATCTACCATGGGCTGGGACCTCCCCAGAATCACTAATTAAGAAGATGTAATACAGGTAGCTCTTACGAGGTGTTTTTATCAATTAAGATTCCCTTCTTCCACATGGTTCTAGATTGTGTCATGTTGACATAAAACTAGACAGGACACTGGATATTTATTTTTTTTAGCTCTTTATATATTTTGGATATTTGTGGTCTTTTACTGTGTTGGTACAAAATCTTTTCCCATTCTGTATACTGTCATTTTGGCCAAATGATTATGCCCTTTGCTGTGCGGAAGCTTTTTAGTTTCGTGAGGTCTGTTTATTGATTGTCGATTTTGGTGGCTATGCTAATGGTGCTCTATTTGGAAGTCTTTCTCTGTGCCAATGAGTTCAAGGCTCTCCTCCACCTTCCCTTCTGATAGAAGAGAAGTGTACCTTTAGTCATTGTTGTTGAGGTCTTTGATCCATTTGAAGTTGAGTTGTGTGCAGGGTGACAGGTATGGGTGTATTTGGATTCTTCCACATGCAGCCATCTAGTTTGACAAGCACCGTTTGTTTAAGATGCTGTCTTTTTTTCCAGTGTATTCCTGGCCTCTTTATCAAAACCGAGGTGTCCATAGGTGGTGGATTTATGTCTGGGCCTTCAGTTCAATTCCATTGATCGGTGTGCCTATTTTTATGCCATTACCTTTTGTTTTGTTTTGTTTTGTTTTTGAGACAGGGTTTCTTTGTTTAGTCTTGTCAGTCCTGGTTCCATAGCCCAACTTGCCGAGATCCCCTTGCCTCTGCCTCCTGAGTGCTGGGACTAAAGGTGTGCACCACCACTGCCAGTCAATATCATTTTTATTACTATAGCTTAGTAGTACACTTTGGGGTCAGGGACAATGCTACTTCCTGAAGTTCTTTATTACTCAGGATTGCTTTTAGCTATCCTGGGTTTTTTTGTGCTTGCATATGAAGTTGAAATTTTTCTTTCAAGATCTATGAGGGATTATGTTGGAATTTTTATGGGAATTGCATTGAATTTAAAGATTGCATTGATAGAATGGCCATTTTTACATATTAATCTTACTGATCCATAAGCATGGGAGATCTTTCTGTATTCTGATATCTTCTTCAATTTCTATCTTCAAAGACTTGAAGTTTTTATTATACAAGTCCTTCCCTTGCTTGGTTAGAGTTACCTCAAGACATTGCGTATTATTTGAGGCTACTGTGAACGATGATGTTTCTCTGATTTCTTTTTCAGTTCATTTGTCATTTGTATATAGAAGGCCTACGATTTTTTGTGAGTTAATTTTGTATTCAGCTACTTTTCTGGAAGTATTTATCAGCTGTAGAGTTTCCCAGTGGAATTTTTAGGGTCACCATCATATTATCTGCAAATAAAGATTCTTTGACGTCTCCCTCGCCAATATGCATCCCTTGATTTCCTTCAGTTATCTTAGTGCTCTAGCTAAGACTTCAAGTCTTCATTGAGAAGTCAGGGGTTATTCTAATAGGTCTGCCTTTATATGTTACAGGGTCCTTTTTCCTTGCAGCTTTTAACATTTCCTCTCTGTTCTGTATATTTAGTGTTTTGGTTTTTATGTGCCAATTCGGTTCTGTAAGCTTCTTGTTCCTTGATAGGCATCTCCTACTTAAGTTGAGGGGAATTTTTTGCCTTTGATCTTGGCTTCTTCTCCTTCCTCTATTCCTATTATTCTTAGATTTGGTCTTTTCATAGTGTCCCAGATTTTCTAGATCTATTGTGAAAGGAATGTTTTAATTTAACATTTTGTTTTGACTGAAGTAGCCATTTCTTCTATCACCTCTTTAATGCCTGAGATTCTCTTTTCCATCTCTTGAGTTCTGTTTGTGAGGTTTGTCTCTGAAGTTCCTGACGAAATTTTTCATTACCATATTTTCCTCAGTTTGGGTTATTTTTTAAAATTCTATTTCCACTTTCAGGTCTTGAACTGTTTTATTCTTTTCCTTCCTTTGTTTGTGTTTGCATAGATTTCTTTAGGGGATTTCATGATTTTCTCTTTAATGATTGTATCATATATCACATACATACAATATTTATTTTAAGATCTTTTCCTTGTGCTTCAGCTATGCTGCCGTATTCAGGGTGCTCTGGTAAGGTTGTTGGGATACAGGGGAGACATATTATTCTGATTTTATTTTTATGTTGGCATCTAGGTACCTGTGTTTGGGAAGCCTATAATTCTAGGTGCTGATACATATCTGGTCTTGTCTTTGCTGGGTGGGTGTTTTATTCTGTTTCTGTTCCCTCTATGGTTCTTAGGACAGTATGGTATCTGTGTGTTGCCTGGTAGCAAATTCTTCTAGGCTCCTTAAAGGTGTGGCCACTGGGGCTTCCAGGTAAAACCTGTTTTTAGGTATTGGGAGCTGACACTCAGGAATGGAGATGTACTAGGAGGGCTGGGGCTGAGGGCATACACAGGAGGGAGGGAAGCAGGGTGTTCCATTAGGATCTGCTTAGTCCCTGAGAGTGGGGGCGGAGAGTGAGGAGAGGCCCACAGCAGGTGTTCTGCTATGGAGCTGGGGATGAGATTGGGGGGGCTGGCTTTGGAAAAATGGAGGGAGTGGTGAAGTTCTGCAGTTAACCTTCCTGCCTCGCTGACCATAGAGGCCTGTAGGTTTTCAGGGAATGTCATGGAAATTGGGGCTTGGATAAAGCAGTGAGTAGGGCAAGGATGTTTGGAGGGGTAAATCTGAACAACCCATTGGAGATGGGGGTGGGGAAGGAAGGAGGCGGTGCCATGTGGGCAGTTACAGAGCTGGGGATGAGACTGGGGGATTGGATTTGGAGGAGAGGCAAGGAAGGTGAAAATCTGCTTCTCTGGCTGGAGTGGTCTCCAGGTTCTCAGAGGTTTTTTTTTTTAAACTTTATTTTTATTTTGTGTGCAGATGTTTTGCCCAAATGTCTGTATACCAAGTGCATGCAGTGCCAGTGGAGGCCAGGAAAGGATGCTGAATCCTCTGGAGTGACAGATGGATTGCAGGTCTTGCTAATTGAACCCTGGTCCTCTCTCAACCAGTGAACTATCTCTGTAACCCTGTTTGTTTAATGTTTCACTGTTGCTAAATTTTAGGGAGCAGAAGAAGACTTGAGTGGATGTGTAAAGAAAATGAAGTTTTAAATGAATGTGTTTAGTATGAGCCAGTCATATCGAGGACCAAGGCCTGAGACCCTTGGGAAACTGGCAAACCTTTTTTACCATGGTAGGATCTGAGAGGCAAAGCTCTCCTCTGGTCCAGGCGCCAATGTTTATAAATGATTGCTCAGCATGTGCGAAAGCTGTCCATGGTGGCTTCCTCCGGCAGGATGTCTCCAGCTCGACTCTGCTCTCCTGCAGAGACCAGCCAACCCTGCCCTGTGCTATACCTCATATAGTGGGGCTCTTGGTTGACATGATCCTTGGTGCCAGTCCATCAGGTGACCTACCTGACCCCAGGCTTTCTCTACATGCCTGTCATTTTCTCGGTGTCTCTCTTTGCATCATCCCTTCACTGTCCTCCAGCCATGGTCCCAGGAGTCAAGCTTTGGAGGAAACGGCACAAAATAATGTGGTTTTCAGGACTATTTGGGTCTTCTTTTCATTTCATAAATAATCTTTGGTCATTGTTACCATGCCTATATCATGGCCAAACTAAAAACTATTTTACTTAATTTTTCAATAATTTTTTTCTCAGCCAATATGAAGGATGACAATGAGCATGTTTTCAAACAATCAATCTGACTCAAGAGTTACATTTCCTTCTTGATGCTGCGAGTCAATCAACAGGATTTATCCTGATTCAGGAGGCTTAGCAAGATTGCATGTAATTGTCATTTCAAAACCAACTCTTCCAGACACAGAAAGAAGGACCACTGTGCTCTTTTGTTGGGTATACTTCTTGTTTAAGAAATCAGGAAGCCAAGTACATTAACATGATGGCAGAATAGGGGTTTTCCATAGCCATTTCTTTGGAGAGGCATCAAACTTCGACAATTCCCACAACTGTCTGGGCGTCTAGTGGAGACATTACATCTTATTAGTGAACGGAAAAAGAAACAGACGTAAAGGCTAAGAAATCAGTTTTGTTTACCCATGTCATGCCTCCACAGAGGTGGCACATCGCAGTGCCAAGAGAGACCAGTTTTCAAACCGATGGATTTAACTCTTATAGACCTCATTATTTAGAAACAGGAAAAATAATCAAAGTCAGATCCAGCCTGACAATCTTTTAAAGATGGATAGAATTCAGACAGGTGAAGTAAAGACAGAAGTTTGAAAGTTTACTGGTTTACAAAAAAAAGTCTCAACAAGGATTCCTCAACAACAAAATAATAAGAAAAAGATGTCTCAGAAGCCACCCAAATTTTGAACTGAGGTAAACTGAAGGATAGGAGAGAGGAAAAGGTCACAGGAGGAAAATGAGTGTCATGGCATAGATGCTCTGAAAGGGTGACAAGTCATTCCCTTTGTACTAATCCCATGTCTAGAGGGATTTAGTGCAATCGTGGCCAGGTGGGGGCGGCAGAGAATCATCAATTGCAGGACACGTGGAGAAAGCTCTGATAGGCAGTTGTGTTGAATCTTTGGGTGTTCCCATTGGAGAGTAGAAGAATTGTAGCTGAGGAAGGACTCATAAGTAGCGGGGCCTTGGAAGTGGGGTCACCTCGACTGCACAGATGTGCGGAAGCGGATGAGTGAATAAAACTAAGAGACTAGGGATTTTTGGAGAAAATGATGCAGAGAAGCACTGTGCGTGGTTAAATGGGGGAATGGGCATGGAGGTCAAAAAGGTGGGGATATATAGTTTCAGGTATGACAATGAAAAGAAGTCAATGATAGGAGGGTAGAATAGGTTGAGACCTCCCTTCACCTCAGACCCCCTGCTCATGGCAGAGTCTGTGTAGCCCTGGGTGTTCTGGAACTCACCCTGTAGATCAGGCTAGCCTCACGTTCAAAGATTTATCTGCCTCTGCCTCCTGAGTGCTGGGATTAACGGCGTGGATTGAGATTTGTTTTTAGCTTTAAGCAGTCTCATAACTATGAGTTCAATTGCGTAATACCACGAGGAGAATACAGAAAGGCGACAGAGATGGAAAGTTATTTCTTGGACGAGTCAAGGCAGGATATGATCAAGGGTGCCGGTGGGAGGTATGTAGGATGAGGAAAGATACAGATGAGAGATATTTTGTGAGTCTTTAGTACAAGTACCAAGTTTAGTGTACCACAGTGACACACTTCATCCAATAAGACCATACCTATGTGAATAAGGCCACATCTCCTAATAGTGCCACTCCCTATGGGCCAAGCACTCAAACACATGACTCCATAGGGGGCATACCTATTCAGAATACCACACTTATCATTCCATAAAATTAGAAATTATCAAAGCAAAAAACCTATTTTAATCTTCCCAAATCAATTTTGGGTGAGAAGAAAACAGGTGTAAATGACAAACTTCAGAACAAAATTTGTATTACATGGTCAAAATAACTGGCACAAATAATTCTAGAGGTTTATTTTCAATATTAATGTAAGGTTTAAAAATAAATTTAAGCCAGCTGTGGTGGTATGTGCCTTTGATTCCAGCATTTGGGAGGCAGAGGTAGGTGGATCTCTGCATTCAAGGCCAGCCTGGTATACATAGTGAGTTCTAGTATATCCAGGGCTACAAAGAGAAACCCTGTTTTGAAAAGCCAAAAATAAATAAACAAAAATTTTGTTTTAATAAAAATATTTTTTACTCTTAAAAAGTAAAAATTAAAGTATAAACTCAGAAACATCTCATTTTCATTGCTTTCTCTCTCACCCCTTTTATCTTCATTGGAAACTTAAAAAAATCTTTTAGTTTATCCCTTTTTGCACAATTAAGAAAGCAAAGACCTTATTTTTTCATTCCTCTTTGTACAAAATCTTGCCTGTCAGGTGCTATCCTATTAACTAAGACACTAATATTTGTGCTACATAATCCACTAGTTTCCATTAAAAAATTATTATTATCAGGAATGTGTATTAAACTTGTCAATTTTTTATAAACATCTGTGAAAAGACCATTTCATCAATAGAACTTATCACATGGTATTAAATTACTAAAAATAAAATTTATCCAGAGTTTTGGCTTATTTCCTCACCCTAGTTAATAAACAATTTTAAATATTCCAAAAACATCTCTTACAGATTTAGAGTCTTTCCATACAGATATAATTGCATGCAGTTTTCTTTGCTATTTTTTATGTAACATGTTTAGATATTCAGGAATATACTGAACAGATTATTGTCTAAATTTATTTTCATAGAACACATTTTTTTTTTCGAGACAGGGTTTCTCTGTGTAGTCCTGGCCATCCTAGAACTTGTTATGTAGACCAGGCTGTCCTCAAACCTGGAGATCCACCTGCCTCTGCCTCCCTATTGGTGGGATTAAAGGCATGTGCTGCCACGAAGGTCATAGAACAGATTTCTCATGAATTTGTTTCTTTCATTCTTTGAACTTCATGATTAACTTGAAATTTTATTTACTTCCTCATTATTGTCCTTAAATATCTAGAAATATTTAGATACCAAGTAAAAATATCTAAGAATTCATTTCTTTGTATATCTGTCACCTCAGTGTGGTGACAAACAGCGTTCAAGTTAGGAAGGGAGGAATACTTCTGGTGTTGAATGAGGTGATTATCAGTAACCACTGTGGTTAGACCAGCCTGCATCATCTCTCTGCCTTAAAGTTCATGAAAACCATTGGGTGAAAGATTTAGCTGCCACTAGCCACACACCTGTGACCCCAACTATTTATGAGACAGAGGCAGGTGTTCAAGGTCAGAGGCAGATGTTCAAGGTCAGACTGCAGTCTGTAGAGAACGGAAGACCTGGCCAGGGTAATTTAGTGAAAACTTGTTTCAGAATACAACACTTTTTAAAACGGAGAAGAAATGTAGCTCTGTCGAAGAGTGCTTTCTTAGTAGGAGGCCCTGAATTCAAATCCTAGTACAGGATAAAGTACTGCTCCACTTTTATTTTAAGTGTTTGAGTGTTGGCCTGCATCCAAATCTGTGAACTATGTGTATGACAGGTGCTCAGGGATGCCCTGGAATGGCAGTTACAGATGGTTGTGAACTGCTATAAGGGCAGGGATCTAAAAGCAGGTCCTCTGTTGTGAGGAGCAAAATCTCTGAGGCTATTGTCTTTTTGCATTTCATGGTTGTTACACGGACAGAAATCCAGTATCTGTGAAAGAACCACCGAGTTCTTACACTCATGTTTTACCTGCATTCAATCCCTGAGGTGCTCAACAGCATTGATTAGACTCAGGCATCAATGCAACCAGTATTTACTGTATGCTTATTTCAGGTGTAGAGCAGAGATACACCAGTGGGCAACACCCCTCCTGAAAAATGCCTTTCTTGAGTATTCTAGTGAGAAACAAGAACAAGTCACTGTGTAAATTCTGTGTACCAAATATTATGGAGAAGAAAAAGGCAGGAGTAGTGTGAGAAATTTGGCTTGGTCATGTTATAGTCTCAAGTAAGGCTGTTAGGAGATGTCTGATTTGTAGGGCTGAGCAAAGTAACTAAGCTAAGAGGATACATATAAGAGAAAGCTACAAGCAAATGTTTGTCAAGAGCCAAAGTCTTCGTTTGGGAGTGTGCCTGGCCTCTTCAAGATAAAGAACCCCAAGGCCAATATGACTGGAACTGACAAACTAGGGAATGAATAAACAGAACATTTAAATTCTCAGAGGTAGAGAGACTTTGGGTTTTAAACGAATGGAATGTCATTCAGGATCTGTCAAGGACAGGAACGACACTATCTAACTTACACCTAGGTAGTCCATAACTGAAGTTCAACGTGGTCAGAGGCAGGAACACAGATAAGGAAGCTATCCAGTAAAGATGATTATGGTACAGGATGCGGTGGAAATAATGTTTGAGTTCTACATGACTTTTGTGGTGGAGCCATTAGGATTTGCTGGAGGATTAAAAATATAATGGGAATGAAAAAATAAGGAGTTATTGGCTCCAGAAAAGTTAAAATTTTCTTATCATCTCTACACAAGCTAGGACTTGTGGAAGTCTAGATTCCTGGTATTCATCTCACACTATTTAATAAGAACTCCCATTGTCGTGGCCGTGGAAATACACTTAAAACACCTCTCGTGATTCTTCCACAGCCTGCTTGACCTGCCTGCACTAACTAGGGCTCCGTTGTGTTAGTTACCCGGGAGAAGCTATGTTTGTAGTTTGCACTGTGCCCAGGGGGTGGGCTGTTGGAGGGGGCGATGAAAGCACATTGATCCTTACATCTCTCCCAGGAAAACGCCCAGAAGCCTCAAACGGTCTGGATTAACCAAGGAAAGCTTTTTGGAGGAGACGGATTTTGATGAAGTGTTTTTCAAAGCTTTAATAAGAAAGAGGAATGGAAACGACGGCGAGTTAGCTCTGAAAGGTAAAACAACGTACTCACTCAAGACTTTGGACCTGACAGCGTCACTCTAGGGACTCTATCGAGAAATTGCAATGACTACTCAAAAGCCACGCCTCTAGCAGAGAGGGACGGGGCGCTTTTCTGTGGGCACCAAAATTCGGGCTTCCGGAAGGACACGATTCGAGGAGGGACCAAACCGGATGAAGGTCGCGCGTCTTTTTCCGCCGCCGCAGGCGACTTCCCCAAGGGGCAGAGCCGCGCGGCTGGTCGAGCGGGCGCGGCGCGATGCCGGGTCGGCAGCTTTCGCGTGTCCGAGCCTTGTATAAGCGAATCTTGCAGCTCCACCGGGCTCTGCCCCCGGATCTCAAAGCCTTGGGCGATCAGTACGTGAAGGACGAGTTTAGGAGACATAAGACTGTTGGTTCTGGCGAGGCCCAGCGCTTCTTGCAGGAATGGGAGGCAAGTGATGCCCCCTCCCCGCCCCCTTCACCCAGACTCCTGGGGTTCCTCTGTGGTATTCAGTTCAAAGACCGGCTTCCTAACAGCTCCCGGTGTCCGTGCACGGCCAAACAGCCTAAAACTGGTCAAGCAGCGCTTCCCCCAAGTCCGTCGCGAACCCGCAGCGTCTCCCACAGGCTCTCTGCTTGGCCACGTGCAGTTCCCCCGGTGTTCAGATCCACTCTGAGAGTCTGGGGTTACCAGGTGTTGATGAAGGTGGGGTGTCTCAGAATTTACTACAGCACCCACAGTCAAGCACTCCAAAGTCGCCGGCTGCTGTCCTTTTGGTTTGTACTTGACAGCCCGTGCAATGAACTTCATGCCGTTACTTGGCTTTCAGACTAAAGAGGCTTGTTTCTACCGTTTTGTTAATTTGTAATTTTAGGGCCTTAGTAAGTTTTCTGCTTGACAGGTCAATTAGATAAACATAGAAAGACTTAAAGATTACACTTGGGGAAGGGGAAAATGCTGGCGGGAGTTAACATTTTTAAAGAGAGAAATTTAGAACTTTCTTAAAAGTCTTGGCTTATTAGATGTAATTTGGTTTTCTGGACCTGGGGAGGTTTAATCTTTTTAAATGCAAAGCACTTTCTTTAAATATGTATTTAGTCTTCAAATCAGAAAACCTAGTTTTAAATTCAGGCCTCAACATTTACTAAATGTTACACGAATTAATTTTTCCATTCTTCCAGTCTTATGTGTAAAATAACAGCGTTACAGTAAGCATCTCAGCTAGTTTATTTATTATTTCATTATTCACAGGTTTCTCTGTGTAGCCCTGGTTGGCCTGAAACTGGCTTTGTAGAGCAGGCTGGCTTGGAACTCATAAGAGATTGCCCTGCCTCTGCCTCCTGAGTGGTGGGATTAAAGACATTCACCACTATGCTGTGCTATTATATTGAAGCTATAATATATTAAGGTGTTTGTATCTTTGAGTTACTTTGAGGCCAGACAAGAAGACTATCTGTGTTGAGAAGAAAGGAGTCTCCATGGAGAAATCCAAAAGTTTAAGAACTTGGAATGTTTAAGGAAAATGTAGGAAACAGTAGTACTTAGAAAAAGTTGACAAAAAGCTGAAGGAAAGTGTACAAGATAACTGGGAAAATGTGTTCATCATCATAAGAGGCTTGATGACAGCAATTTCATTGTTTTATTTAAATAAAATATTCAAAAACATTTTAAAGTAGTTTAGACTTACAGAAGAGACACAAAGACACTGTAGAGTTCACAAAATCCACCACCCTGCTTCGCCTTGTGACAACACACGTATAACCAAGACATTAATCAAAATATAGAAGTTAACATTGCTGGGGAACTCTTAACTGCAGGGCTTATTCACAGTGTACCACGGCTTTCAAAAATACCCCTACTCTGTTTCAGGGTCGGGACTGGATTCCACTCTGCATTTAGGCATTTTTCCCCTCTTTAATCTGCTGTAGCTTGTTGCCAACTGTTCCGTGTTTCCTCATTTGACACGTTTTTAAAAAGTTCTTTGCTGTTACTTAGAGGAATGTATCGATTTGGGTCTCCTTGTTCCTTACTCATGATTAGATTAATGTTGTGCAGTTTTGAAAGATTATAACGAGGTGCACTATCCTCAGCACATTATGCAAAGAGTATATATCGTGGTACTGTGATGATCCTTTGATTGAAATGATGCTGTGGTTTAGGGAAAGCTTATGGATCTGAGAAGTTCATAGAGTGCTGACAGTTTGATCCCCGGTGTGGCATGTTGAGAGTGAGTAGAAGCTTTAAGAGGTGCAAGCCAGGGTGAGTCCATAAGCTCACTGGGCATCACTAATGGGAGAGACTGATGTAGGTTCAGAAATACTGGAAATTCCTGTTGGAGCCAGTATTTATATTAAAAAAACAAAACAAAACAAAGAAAAACAGCAGCCTGTGCTCAGTGTGGTGACTGAGTGCTTGTAATCCTGTCTACCCCAGGGTGAAGGGCAAAAGAGTTGAAAGGTTAAGGCTAGCCCATGTAGTTTAGCAAGACCTCATTTTAAAATAAGACCAGAAGAGGCTGGGGTGTAGTTCAGTGGTAGAGTACTTACCTAGTATGTGACCAGGAGGGACAGAAACTCTGTCAACAATCCAAGTCCTGAGTTCATTCTCTAGTTACACACACACACCACAACCTCATGCATGAATCTTTCTTACTTCCTGCCCAGCCTTGTGATGTATGATCATTCCCTCTTACATACAGTCACACCACAACTGTCAAAAGACTTCCACCAGTGCCAGGTAGTTGCTAGTGCCATGGTCTTGGAATTCCAAACTGTGAGTTAAAATTACTAAATATTTGGATGAAGAATCTGAGGCTACACAAGTGTCCTGTTTCTTCTTAAACTTTGCCTAATTCAGCATTCATGGCTATATGCTGTGGTTGTGTTCCATTGCTAATTTTCTGTTCCCAATATTCCTTCTGAATGCATTAGTTGAAATGCTTTTGTAGGGTCAAAATGGCTCATCTTCTCCACTGGTATACTAGTTTTACATATTTTTTGGAATGAAGAAAAAGTGTTCTATGGGGTGTGTGCCAGTGTGTTTGTGTCTCTCTGTGTGTGTGTGGGGGGGGGGGGAGAGAGTCCTGTAGTTGATGAATCAGCAGAAATTTAAACCCAGTATTTTACAATCAAGAGTGCATGTAACCTTTGTAACTCATCTGAGGCATTATTTTTGTGTGACTTTTAAATGGATCATAAGGTAAAAAGAAATGGCTAAGTTGCATGCCATGTATATTTAAACTTTGTTTAACTTAGTATAATTAGAATAGATTGCATTTTGCTATTTTTAGTAATTTCCTGCCTCACCTAATTTGAAGACCTGTTAGAAGAACTTTCTGTCTCACAAGCTACTGCCAAGTAACCACACAGTCTTAATATTAATTATAAATGCTTGACGAATAGCTCAGACCTATTACTAGCTAACTCTTACAACTTTAATTAACCCATTTATGTTTCTCTATTTTCCATTTGCCTTTTAAACATTTTTAAACTCAAGAGTTATGAAATTTTATGTTAAATTTGATTGTATTTTAAAATATATTTTATTATCAATTCTTTGCTTTAAAAAAAGTTCTCAAAGTTAACAGAGATGAAAGAAAAAACAAAACAAAACAAGGATGGGCAAAAGGGAGTCTAACAGACCTTTTTTGATTTACATATGAATAATGTAAATTGTTGTATTGCTTAGATATAGTACTAGTGAGGCATTGAAAGCAGTGTAGCTGCCCAACAGTAGAAAATTCTCATCCAACTGTATGATGGATGGGTTAGAAGGCAGCTATTGGAAAGGGTTTTAGAATGAATGTCAACTGCTCATGGTGTAATTAGATGTGAGCAGTGTTATCTGGTTGAGAAAATGAAGGGTGCTTTTAGTGTTTTCTCTGAACTTCAGATTTTCCAGATTATTTCCATATATCACGTTTCTTTAGTAAACATGTTACTTTAAAGCAACATTTAAGAAAATGTTACTTTAAAATGCAGTCAAATATACTCAATAATTTTGTAACCAGTTCTCTGTTTCTCTAACGCCTTGAGTCAGGCACATTCAGAGAATTAAATACCAGTACTTTATAAAGATTTATTGCCTTTATCTTCTTGGTTTTGTATTCATATTTTTGTATAAATATTGATATTACCTGCATAGTTCTATATTTTCCTGCTGAATTTTTTAAGTGAAATGTAATTCTAGATACATATAGCTTCAAATTAAAATGTTTTACTCTTTACCTAATCAGAATAAGTATTTAGAATGTATTGATAGTATTTAAATATTCTATGATCTTTCAGTAACTTAATTTGGTAAAAAAAAAACTAAGTTGTTTCTTAATAATTGTACTATGTTATATTTAGCCTTTTACTTTTAAAATATTTTGTAGGCTAAGAATGAGGCCGAATGGGAGGTTCGTTAATATTTGTTTTGTCTTGTAAAGACGTGTTAACGTGCCCCCTTTGTGGCTCGGAAGCTGGTAGTAGTCTTAAGGAAGAGACTTGAGGTGGGCATATGCCACCCCTGAGATCTGGTTATCAGGCCCAGTAATGATCTTGTGTTCTGGATTGGACTTTACCAAGATACTCAGAGACTTCAGATTGTTGGTTTCAGACTTCTGCCAATTAAACTTATACAATAATGAAATATAAACCTTATTGTCAATTGGCTCTTTCTGCTGGGGACTAGTGAAGAGCATATCTTTCTAGAAGTCAGAATATTTGCCTTCACTTCCAGGGGACCATTTCTCAGTTATATCTCAGAACAAAGAATTATTCTAGATTTTCTAAAGACTAATAAGGAGTCTATAGTGAACATTACAAAATATCCCGTTGGGATTTGAGATGTTACATGTTACCTGTAATCAAGTACATTATGTTTGCTGAAAAAAAAATTGACCATTCACATTAAGTGCAGTAAATGAAGACTTCATGTTCAATTATGTCAGAATTGACTGCCAAATCCAAAAGCATTTTTTTTGATTTCTTTGACTTTTTTTTTTTCCCTAGTGAACATGACCTTAAAGTAAGGAGAAGTGGAGTGGGCAGAGGAATGTTTTCGTCAGGCCTCACTGCATCTGCAGCAGAAAAGGCTCCTGCCGCTTCATTGCTAGCGTTTTCCTAGACAGTGGTGGACTTATAACAATGTTTTCTCTCTGTCGTGTTTAATGTTACCCACTTTGGCTTGACATTATTACTATATCTGTTAATAGATTAAACTGATTAACTCACCTTCTGGGCCTCAGAGACGTCAGCTTATTCTCCTTGTGTGCAGATTTAATTAGCTTATTTCCCAAGGGGGGATTGTATTTGCCTTGTTTACAAGTTTTTGCTCTTCTTTGCTCCTGAATCACTGTAATAGAGTCATGTCTAAAGGGAAAGGTATGCTTGGCTTTTCTGTGTTCTAAAACACTGGAGTGCTTATGCTTTATTTGGATTGATTTTTAAAGTGCTAGATGTTTCAGGACTTTGCTGCAGTGACACTTCAGTTTGTTACCCGTGAGTAGGTCTATAGTTTGCTTAAAAACTCTCCCCATAATAAAAAAAATGCATATACTTTGTTACTGCCTTTGTATACAGAACTCATATGGTGGTAGACGTATAGCTGGCACATAACTCCACAAACAGCTACCGTGGTCACATGAGTGACAAGAACACTTCTCTAGCTCAGTCTGAGTTGTGAGCTCTCTAAGAGCCATCTTGTTTCGTGACCCTGGTCCAGCACAGCCTAGAGAGTTTGTTGTGTCTCTTACTCATTTGACAAGCTGCAGATACACAGATGCAGTTCCCTCCTTTAGCTGAGGATACAAACACTGCAACGGGAACTTCGGAACATGGAGGCAGTGACAGTGGTCAGTGCTATTTTGAAGGGGCCTTGTGCTAGTCTCCCAGTGCCTCTGGGAGGCTGAGAGAAAGCTACCCAGTGCCAGAACTGCTTACTCTGAAATGTTTGGAAAGATGTGCATCTTTGAGTGTAGTTCAGGGTGCTCATAACATATGTTACATTTTATTCAAATTGCTGGTTTCTAGAGCACTTCTTTAATTATATAGTTAAGGTCAGCAGAGACATGTTATCAAAGGGTTTCCTCTATAGATTTCCGTGGAAACAGGTAATTCCGTTTTATTTCTTTATAACTACTTCCTTAGACCTTTCTTCTTGTCTTCTTTTCATTATTGTTATAGTTTTGAGACTACTGTAGCCATCTTTTTTGCAGAACCCCCTCTTCATCATCATCCATGCTTGCAGCAGCTGTGTCCTTGTCACAATTCTTTTACAACCTCACCTCTTCATTATTGTAAGCCTGCTTTCCCCTGTCATTCGTATTGCTAGCTTTCTGGCCTATGTCGGAAATGCCAGGGACTGTGAACTCGTTCTTAGGATAGAACCCTGAAAAGAACAGGAAGAAGCCAAGAGTGATGATTTGGGGTCCTCATAATTCTTCTCCTTGTCTCACTTGAGTTGGTTCGTCGAAAATACATTATTTCTAGATCATCAAATTTGGATTGTTTATGTAGGCATAGCTGTTGTGGTGGTTTGAATATCTAGGGTCCCATAAACTCAATGTGTTTGAATGCTTGGCCCATGAGAAGTGGCCCTATGGGGGGCTATGGCCTTGTTGGACTAGGTGTTACCTTGTTGGAGGACCATATGTGCTCAAGCCATGTGCAGTGTTGCAATTCACTCCCTGCTGCCTGCAAAAAAAGCTCTTAGATGTAGACCCTTTAGCTCTTTCTCCAACATGTCTGCATGCTGCCATGTTTCTCACCACGATGATAATGAACTAAATCTCTAAAGTTGTAAGCCAGTGCCAATGAAATATTTTCCTATATAAGAGTTGCCATGGTTATGATATCTTTAAACAGCATTAGAAACCCCCAGCTATGATAGAAGTTGTTACCAGGGACTAGAGTATTGCTATGATAGACCTGACCATGTTTTGGGGACTTTGGGTTAGTAAAGCAGTGGAATGCTTTAAGCACTGCTTAGTGGGCCATAGTAGTAGGAGCATGGAAGACAGTGGTGTGCTGAGAGTGATTTGAACTGTTGGAGCCTGGCTGAAGAAGTTTCAGAGGGGAAGAATTTAATATGTGATATTTTGGTGAAGAATGTGGCTACTTTTTGCCCTTGTTCTAACAGTCTGCCTGAGGCTAAAGTGAAGAGTTTTTGGATTAATTGTATTGGCAGAGGAAATCTCAAACAGCCTAGTATAAACTTTGTCATGTGATCATTTGTAATCACTCTTAAGATCTATGAAAAGGCACATGCTGAGCAAGGAAAAGTACAAAATATACAACTTGAGGAAGAAAGGGGCACCAGGATGTGGAGTGGAGCTAAGTCCTGTGTTCAAGGAGATAAGCAGACTAAGAAATAGAATAAAGGGAGTGATCACCGCAGGGCAAGACCCCCATCCATCTAAGCTTATGAAAATAAATTAATGAACAACTGAGGTCCAGGTGTAATGGTTCACACATTTAATCCCTACACCCAGGAGACAAAGACATGCAGGTCTATGAGTTCAGGGTGAGCCTGTTCTACAGAGTAAGTTCCAAGCTGGTCAAGCTTAGGCAGTGAAGGAAACCATGGAAAACAGAAATTTTGTGAGGATGTAATTGAGCAAGGGGACCATGTTTCAGCCCCAGCAAGCAGCAGAACTTTTGGCCAAGTGGTTCTGGTTTTAGAGTCAAGCATAGAAGAAAGGGATTATGGAATCTCCCTCTGTGACTAAGAAAAGCCGCTGAGGCCAGGTGTGTGTCAGGGATGAGAGGCCATTGTGTGAAGCTGTGAAGTTGAAGCCTGGATTGCCTTGGAGATGATGACGTATTGGAGATGCAGGTTCAGGGGATACCTGCCTCGGAAAGCTGCTGATAGAGAGTGAACCAACCCAAGAGAAAGAAGTGTGTTGCAGTCAACAACGCTTAAAGGAGTTGGAGATCTGGAGAATGTTTTCACATCAGACATGGAGATACAGAGCTTGGAGGTTTCCCATCTGGTTTGAGATCTTGCTTTGATCCAGTATTTCCTTACTATCCTCCCTCTCCTCCATTTTGGAATGGTAATGTATATCCTATGCCATCATATGCTGGAAGTATCTGATTTGATTTTATAGGGGATTGCATTTGAGATATTGTGTGAATCTCAAAAGAGACTTTGAACTTTTAAACATTGTTGAGACTGTGATAGACTATGGGAGCTTTTGGAATTGGACTAAATGCATTTTCCGTTGTGGTATGGTTACAAACCTATGGGGGCCAGAGAATGTAGTGGTTTGGTAGGTATGGCCTTAATATACTCATAGGTTTGAACGTTTGGCCCATAGGGAGTGGCACTTTAGGAAATGTGGCCTTGTTGGAGTAGCTGTAGCCTTGTTGGAGGTAATGTGTCTCTGTGGAGGAGGGCTTCTTGGTCTCATGTATGCTCAAGCCTAGCCCAGTGTTACAATTCACTCCTTGCTGCCTGTGGACAAAGACATAGAACTTTTAGCGCCTTCTCCAGCACCATGCCTGCCTGCATGCTGCCATTTTCCCACCATGATGGACTAAATCTCTGACCCTGTAAGCCAGCACCTATTAAATGTTTTCCCGTATAAGAGTTGCAGTGGTCTTGGTGTGTCTTCATAGCAGTAGAACACTGACTAAGACAGCCTTCTAGAAGCCTCTTAAGAGTTTTTCTGAGAAACAAAGATAAAGGGGATTCTCTGGGTTTCTTTTTTCTGTATTTCCTTGCACAGGGTCACCTTTCGACATTGACTCCACTCTTTGGTACTCCTTGACTATATTTTTAAGGATGAATTTTGTAGGTTGATGGTTATGAGTATAGTCATGTGAGTGTAGCTCAAACTATCCTAAATATATATTTCTATGTCTTTTTCAGGCATTGTATTTAATCTATTTGTTTCCCCTGCTACCTTTGCACAGACTAGTAGGGGTTTTTGAAGCTTGATATTCATGTAAATAATCTATACTGGAGTATATTTCTGAAAAGTTGATTATATATTTTTATGGAAAATAGAACTGCTCTAGATATACTGGCATACTTATTATTTAAGCAAGTTCTTTTGTAAATCATTTTTTAAGTGAATAATCAACCCATACTTTGTTTATTTGTGTAGATTCATTTGCATGTATCAATAGTGTTTTAACGAGGGTGTGTCTACAAATGCTGATAGATGTGACTAGAAAGAAGGAAACTTAATTTCTGTTTGATGACAAGAACAAGTGAAGATTTGACATGTGGTAATTGAGACATACCACATTATTTTAACTCCATTCCCTTATACCTGAATGCTATGAAAATATTCTCATGAGCCCAAATTAAAGGAGCATCTGAGGACTCTGTCTATTAAGACTGAATTCAAGTATATTTTAAAACTCTATGTATTTTAATAGTAGCAGGGGTGAGGGTGAAATTGTACAGAGTGTGAAGTGTTAATTGGGGTTATTTTTTAATAATTTATTTTAACTTTATTTTATGTGCATTTTGGTGTAAAGGTGTCAGTTCCCAGGGAGCTGAAGCTACAAGCAGTTGTAAGCTGCCATGTGGGTGCTGGGAATTGAACCCTGGTCCTCTAGAAGAGCAGCCAGTGCTCTTAACGGTTGACCCATCTCTCCAGCCCAACTGGGGTTATGTTTTGTCTTTAGAAAACACAACAGGATTCCTGTATCTCAATAATTTCTTTTTCTTTAGAATTTTGTGTATAATCTGTAGTTATAGAATCAAATAAGATAGTATTTGCTATCTTGATGCTAGCTGGTCGGGCCCTGTGGGCGGTGTCTAGTGAGTATTGGTGACTTTGGCGCTCATGTGGAGTAGGAAGAGGGTTAGTAAGAAAGTGGGGATGACACAAGAGATTCGAGGGTCCTGCAAGGAAAACAGATTATGTAATTTTGTTACTCGTGTTTTTTTCTCTCCCATATCCAACGAGTTGTGAAATCCTGTGACCCCTTTTTATGGTCTCAGAGTTCTGCCCTGTCATTCTCACAGCAGTTGCTGTACCTCCAAATGTGTGTGGTAAGTTTGGAAGTGATCTTGCAATACTCTCTTTTGCCTGTCAAAAAGTGTGACTTTGGTCATGTTTCTGCCTTTTAGAAAACTGGTTTTTGTTTTCCTACTGACCTCTTGACCCTGGAGTGCCTTTCCCTCCTGTCGATGAGTACTTGCTGTCATAGATTCTGTGGTTAGTTATTCAGTTGAGATTCTTGCTCTGTAATTGACCCAGTAGTTTTGTTTCTCACAATTCACTCGGCCTAAATGGTTAGATTTTTCTCTATAGTTTGAGTCCAAAATGGTTTCAAAAGAGTCCTAGTCCCATGATTTTATGCTGTCTTTTTTACGTCTTCCACTGACAGTCAAGTGTCTTCTTCTGATTTCCTAAAAGCCTGCTTTCATCTGGTCTTTACTGCTTCCGGCACTGTCTTGTAGCTGTGCGCACTTTGTCATTAGTATACGGTAGCTCCTTGAGGACAAGAACAGTGACTTCCTTCAGTTCGTGCTGTAAAATTACTAGGGATGTATTTTTATTTACAACACAGGTTCAGCAAAAAAACTTTCTTCCCTTAGGAAAAAAGCCAGTGACTATGCTAATGTCCCCAGTTGCACAAAAGCTAACTAATCCGTTGTGTTTACTATAGCATTTATAAAGATTGAGGATTTCTATCAAGACTTGAGAACATGAGTTATGTTTTACACAATACTGAGCTTTCCCCAAATACTTCAACTCCTGGATTGGTCAGTGTTTAGTCTCTTGCTGTGTGGAAATTAATACATATTTGATCTTTAAAGAACTCGTGTGGGTGGGGGTGGAGATTGGCTTCGTGGTTAAGAGCCATCTTCCAGGTGGGTTGATCTTCCAGGGGAACCAGTTTCAATTCTCACACCCACATTGAGGCTTGCAACTATCTGTAACTCTAGTTCTAGCGAATATGATGCTTCTGATATTTGAGGGCACCAGAAACACGAATGGTGCATATGTATATACACATACATATAGGCAGAATACTCATACACATAAAATAAAATAAATTAAATTTAAAAAATGGTACCAGAGATCTGAGATTCCTAATTATTCAGGGTAACTTTGAGTAGTATAGTATTACTTTTCTTTTATCTAATTTAGTATTTTAAGTGCCTGATGTAGGGAGAAATAACAGTATTTAAAGAATAATATGGAAGCCAGGTGGTGGTAGTGGAGCACACCTATAACCTGAGTTCGAGGTCAGCCGTCTACAAAGCAAGTTCCAGGACAGCCAGAGGTGTTACACAGATACCCTGTATCAACCACGCCACCCCCAAAAAATGTAATATGGGTAAAACCTGAAATTGAGTGTTAGTCATATAGTATCTATCTATCCTTATTAGAAATAAAATCCTTATTATAAATAAAACACAATTTTATTCAGAAAGAAGAGAGATGGATCCTGTACACAGGTTTACATAGGATTTAACATTTGCTTTGAAGTAGTTTATAACTGGATTTAGATATATTTGAACCTGGGAATAAACTAGTTAAAGTAGTTTTTAAATTATGTGTAATTTCACAACCTTCCACACGGCGGCAGAAAATCCTTTTGTATAGAAAAATAGCCAGGCAGTCAGAAAACTTTTGGTTTTAATTTGTAATATTTATCTACCCTATTTCAAGTACTAATATTCATGAATTATTTAAGATATGCTGTTTCTCTTTACATAGCTTACATATATTTACTGACTTTGAAATGAAGTTGCTTTTTCTATGTCTTCTATTTAGTTTTAATCCATTTTGAAGGGTTCATGAGTATCCCTGAATAGCATTTTATGCAACTGTTTTGATAAATCTCTTTTCTTAGAGAAACTGAGGAGAGTTACTTGATATCTGTTAGATAAATGTGTAATGTGTGAAATGATTTTATTTTAAAAATTAGTAATTGGTGCAATGTGATCTGTAATGTTAAGTTACCTAGAATTTTGCTTAGTCATTTTATGGTTTCATTACTACTTTGATTTTTCCTTTCTTTCTCTTGCACTGCTGTCAGAAATCTTCCTTATATTTTCCTGGTCTTAATTGATGAAGTTAATTCATTCAATGTATTTTTATATAAATGCCCACTGTGTTTGAGGTACCCCCTAGACACTAATGACTGTGTGTAGTAAAAACAAACAACAACAAAAATACTAAAAAAAGGCTGGCAGAGTTGCTCTGTAGACTGACCAAGGCCCTTGTGGTCAGGTCAGACAGACTGTGTTTGAGCTTACATCTACAGAGAGCACACACACACACACACATACACACACACACAAGAACGTGTGTGCATGAATTAATAACACTCATGTACATACATTAATAATTGATTAATAATACAAGAAAAACAAACCCTAACAAGATAGGGTTTTGTTTGTCTTATTGTGTGTATGTGCACGAGCATACAGATACTTTTGGTGGCTAGAAGGGGTGTCAGATGCCCTGAAGGTGGAGGTGCAGGCAGTTGGGTGCTGGACACTGAAAAACAGTTAAGAGCCGTGAGTCCCGGACCCATTTCTTCAGCTTCAGCTCTGTCTTCTGCTGTTTCCAGTCAGCAGGTAATAAACATCAAGTGTAAATTGTATTGGAGTTGATGGTTGTCATGTTTTTAGAACAAAATATATCTTCCATGAAAATTTGAAGAGTACACATGCAGCTTATACCTGGGCATGGCAAATTGTTGGGTGTGGCGTTCTGACAGATACGATGACCTAGGGTGAGCTCTTCTGCACTGCCTGACTGATTCACCCTAACACCTGAGCACGTTGTGGGCCAGTTTTCCCACTTTCTTGCCCTCAGGGTTGATTCTCCCACACCTACACCTTCAGGGCCAGCTCTCCTGTGGTGCCCAGGTGACTTGTAGGGCTCACCCTCCTGAGCGCTGCAGCTGACATGGGGCAGGGACAGCTCTTCCACCTGCCTTAGGCATTGATGGGGGCTCATCTCTCCCCCACCTATGCTGCCACATGGAAGATAAGGAATGGGGACAGCTTTCCCATGCTCAACGGTGGGGCTGACTCCCCCACACCTCCGCCAAGAGGGTCAGCTCTACTGTGCTGCCCAGGTGAGTCACAGGGTCCTCTTTCCAGAGTGCTATAGCTGGTAAGGGGCAGGGGTCAGCTCCCTTGCCCACCACAGCTGGCAGGGTCAAGGGGATGGGTGTCTTTTCTTTTTTTAACAGTATTTTTATTCTTGGAGGATTTCATACAATGTGTTTTGAACATATTCACCTCCTGTCTTAGCAAGTGTTCTATTGCTGCGAAGAGACACCATGACCAAGGCAGCTCTTAGAAAAGAAGCATTTAATTGGGGCCTTGCTTACGGCTCTAGAGGATTAGTCCATTATCTTCATGGCAGGAGCATGGCGGTATGCAGGCAGGCATGGTGCTGGAGAAGTAGCTGAGAGAGACTCCAGGCCTGGTTTGGGCTTTTAAAACCTCAAAGCCCACTCACAGTGACACAGTTCCTCCAACAAAGCCACACCTCCTAATCCTTTCAAATAATGCCCCTCCCTGATGACCAAGCATTTCAGTCTGTGAGCCTATGGGGCCATTCTCATCAGACCCCCCAACTGCTCTCATAACTGCTCCCCCCCCCCCCCGCCTTCTCACCCATTCACTCTACCTTTGACCTGTCTTCAGTCTCCCTCTTCCATCATTTATTTCTGCATAATTTGTTGTCAAGTTAGGATGCACATAGGGAATGAAACAAGCACAAAAATATCATTTATATACATTTGAAATACGTGTCAGCTGACTTAGAAAACTGGGCTTTGTTGCGAGAACTGTAATGTAATTATTTAGGAAAATTGTTACTGAAAGTAAAATTTTAAGTTATGAAAATATAACTGGGTACTTTATGGTAAAATTTATGATTACATGATCATTGCAAAAATATAAAATAATTATTCATAGACCACACCTCTGTTCTTTTAGCTATTTCTAGAATGCTATTCCTTTTTTTTTCTCTTGAAGAGTATACATTTTGCAATATGGTTTTTTTTTTCAAATTGCTTAATTGCCTGCAGTCATTTTGAAGGTACATTTTACGATTGATAAAAATTGACTTCCATGAGATTACTGAGACAGGCAGAGAAGCTCAGGATCAATTCTCAATAGAAATGTTTTGGTATCAGCCTCTTTGGTGTATTTAAGTGTACTAAACATTTAAACCTAATTTTTTTAAAGATTTATTTATTTATGTATATATGTATATAAGTACAGTGTCTGCATGTACATCTGCACACCATAAGAGGGCCTCAGACAGTTATGAGCTGCCATGTGGGTTGGAATTGAACCCAGGACCTTTGGAAGAGCAGTGAGTGCTCTTATCCACTGAGCCATCTCTCCAACCCAAACTTAAATATTTTTACAGGCATTATTTTTTGTCTCCAGTTTGATGAGCTCTCTTTGGAAGTTTTGCAAAACAAATTGTCTGATCAATTGTTCTTGTTTAGGGTTATTATGAAGGCTCCAAATCACATGCTTTTTGGTTTTCTTCTACTTTGGCATCCATGTGAGCAAGTCCTATTTTAAACAAGAGCCAGACCCCCACCACCATTACTGTTCCCTGAGGCTGAATGCGCAGTTATAGAATTTTTCAAGATTAAGTCTCATAAACTGTGTGTTCATAGCTGGTTGGCCTCTAGTGGTGACTCAGTCTTCAGGTTACAAGTATTCTCTTAAACACTGACTGGTGGAATCATCAACTTTTTGTTTCTTTATTTGTCCAGTATTTTGGTTAAGTAGTGACCAATGATTTGAACAAAATGTACCTAAAATTTAGGTTGCTAGGTTATAAAAAGCTCAGTCTCATTGTAGGCCATTTAGGTTGGCCTGCAGACAAATTCCGTAGATGCTGTAGGGTCTGCGGCCATGCTGAAGAGCTGACACCCATCACAGTCTTGGTGCTCTTGAGAGAGCATTTGTGCTGTAATAGAGGACAGATTTTTTAGGAAGATGTCAACTTGACAATAGATTGTTTGGGGCTGTGACAGTTTGGGCTCAGTATGAATAATACATACACTGCAACTCAAATGAAATACCTTCCTCTCTAAGGGTTCTCAATTTAGTAGGAATATGTTACTTCTTTTGGCATTCTACTTTAAATGTGTGTTGGTTTTATCACTTTAAAACCAAATAATTTTGTCTTCATTGTTAAGCTTGTAAAAACTTAATTTACATCAGCATTCACAGTACTGTTTTTAACAGCTTTTCTGCGACTCCATGAGTATGATAAGATAAATCAAGATGTTATTAGAGCTAATTAATTGGCTTTTTATTTAAGCAATTTTATTTATTTATTGTACTGCTGTTAGAATATATCATTTAAATATTTACCAAACAGCTCTTTCTACTATCAATTTAGCAATTACTCATTTATTTTTTTATGTGCACAAAAGCAAGGATAAAAATGACAGAAATTAACTTTCATGACAAGCTTGTAAGTCGATCTGATTCTTAAAAAGTATGTTTTCCACTGTAATATGCAAGTGTTCTATTTGTAGCTGTGCTGTGACAGCCTCCTCTGAGGTTGAAATGTTCCCTCCTGCAGGGACGCTCCTTAAGCAGAAAGGTAAACAACTCAAAAGAGCTTGAGAAGTCCTTGAAACTGACCAGATTTACTAGGCAGCTCCCTGCCAGAGTAAGCAATAAAAGCTGAGAGTGGCCGCCTCAGGTGAAGTGAAGCTGAGCATCAAAGATGACTCTGAGACTAGACAAGCTGCCTGGAAGCCATTTAGACCAGCTGAGGCTCCTGGAAAGGATACTCTTCAACCTGTTGAGCTGCCAGCAGGCTGAGCAGTGTGCTCCAGGTTCCCAGCTCTGTGAGCTGTTACCTATGCTGGGGTGGGCTTTGGTGATCCAGCTGTCTTTGAGTCATTTCTACTTCTGTAAGTAAACCCTGAAAGGAGCGAAATAGACAAGACCAAGTTCTCAGCACAAAGGAGATTTATTTGCCTGAGAGGGGCAAGGGGCAAGGAATAAGAGACAAAAACAGGAGATAGAAGACAAGGGAGAAGGGGAAAGGAACCAGGGAGATGGAAAGGGATATTTACCCCAAGGGGACCTCTGGATAGAGAGAAGATAGACGTGACCCTTAGGCAAATGGCAGTTTATAGTAAAAGGGGAAACCCTATGTTAGGATGAGTTAGGATGAATTTTGCTTGGACATGTTAATTAGGGCAGCCAAATGGGAATTTTTAGTTGCTGTACTTCAATACTTTGATGCTTTTGATAGCTAGAAGTTTTTAGTCATCCTTAGGGGAGGAAGTAGCCACAACAGAGTAGACCTTGGTGGCTAGCTTTAGGAATGTAATCCTAACTGTTTTCAGAAAGGTAGAGGTAATGGGGGGGGAAGGGCAAGGCCTGCCAGAGTCCTGTTTGCCATGTTTGGCCCTGCTTGGGCCCTTCACACATATTCCCATAAGTAACCCCAATAAAACCCACTGGTTCACAAAATTGGAGTTTGGTAGTATCTGTACTTTGGTCTGCCATGGGTTCTGTGTCTGGTATGAGTGAGTATGAATGTTGCATCTCCCCAGGAAATTCTTACACAGCAGTAGCTGTACATGTTGACTATGTACAACCTCAAAATAATTTCAAATTACCTTTATAGTAAATACTGATGCTCGGTAGAAATGTGTTTGTATGTGGCCAGTGATTTGCACTGTATTGTGTGTTTATCCATGAAATTGTTTAGTAATGGAGATTTTGTACTTTTTCATTCAAGATATACCATTTTTGCTAGCTTATTGAGTCCCAAAAGAATTGTAAAATTAAAAGTATTATCAAACAATAAATAAATAGTTACAGTGCATCATATACTAATTGGCAAAATGATTGTCGCAGGAACAAATGACTATATGTATTTTCTGTATTCTCAGTTTGCCTTACATATTTCACATGTACCTAATCTGTACTTTCCCATGTTTACATGCGTGCACTGACTGACTGCTTTGTATGTTCTATAGGCAAAAACATATCACAGCACAAATGCCTAGAAGACTAAGTAGCTGATAGAGCAGTTAAGACAAATACTTAAATTATTCTAGACCATGTGTTCTGTGCTCGGAGCTGCATGTGTCTGAGTAAACTTGCTGCATCAACATTACCTTGTATACTGTCTTAGAAGGATGGTGTTAGTTACATTGAGCCAGGAAGGGCTTGGGAAAGAGAGGCTGGGGTTGTCATTGGTTGTCTTCTGAATTTAACCGATTATTAAATCAAGACCTTGTGTGTGCTGTGTCTCATGTACTACTGACTAGACTGTGACAACAGCACTAATTCAACTGTCTTATGAAATTATTACTACTTTGGGCTTGGCTCAGAGGTGGATTATTCATCCAGCATACCTGAGGCCTGTTGGGACCCAACACTGGTATAAAAAAAAACAAAAACAAAAAACAAGAGCCTCTTGGGACTAGAGGGAAGGCTAAACTGTTAAGAGCACTGTCTAGTTTCAACTCCCAGCACCCACATGGTGTCTCACAAGCATCTGTAGCTCCAGTTCCAGATTATCTGACTCCTTTTTCTGACCTTCTGCAGCGGGTGTGCACATGATACACAGACTTATACAACCAAAACAGCATTCATTTAAAATAAAAATAAAGGTGTATTCCTAGTTTAAAAAAATGGAAAAAACAAAACAAAACAAAACAAAACATAAAAGGCCTCAAACAGAAACTCATGAGACATTTTAAACTGAATGTGATGTGAATGATTCTCTGTAAACCGGAAGATGAAGGATTGTTATATAATTCAACACCTGATAACAGTAATTGTTTTGTTAACAAGGAATGTGCTATGGTTTTATGAATGAAATACTGGTATGTGCTGCTGGGTGTTGGACTCAGGGCACCTCACATGCTCTTGTTCCTGGTTTCCTTGGAAATGTTTTGAGTTTTCTCTTTGGGTTTTTTTTCCCCATTATAATGTTGACTCTACCTTTCTTATATATAAGTTTTTTTTGTAAATAATTCTGAGTTCCATTAAGTTGAAATACAAGATTAATCACCTTAGGGATATTGTTTGCTGTGCCAGACTATGAAAATGACGAGCATGTTTTTATATGCATTGGTTGTCTGCTTGTTTGCTTTGGTGAAGTGTCTACTATCTTTTGCCCCTTTTGCCAGATTGTTGTTCGCTGTTCAGAGTTTTTACATTTTGGATTCCAGTCCTGTCAAGTATGTGGTGTGCGTTGATTTCTTCTACAGTTTACTTTTCATCCTCTTAAAAGAGTCTTTTTAGAACGAAAGTGTTTAGTTTTGATTATCTAGTTTATCAGGTTTTTCTTTTCATGCATCAGGCTTTTGGTGTAAAGTGTATCAACTTTTCACCTGCCCTGAAGATTACTGCCCTGTTTTCCTGATGGTTTTCTAGCTTACATTTGATGCAGTTGATTTTGAATTGATTTGTGTGTGCCGTACAGGGTTTAGTTCAGATTTCTTTGCTTTACTGTACTGGATGTCCAGCTACTTCATTCTCACTTGTTGAAAGGCTCTTTCTCTTGCACCAGATTGTTTTGTGACTTACTAGAAAGATGTGTCAAATTCATGATGTGTTTCTAAGTTTACTG
Source organism: Neodon shergylaensis (assembly GCA_025134845.1). Lineage (NCBI taxonomy): Eukaryota > Metazoa > Chordata > Mammalia > Rodentia > Cricetidae > Neodon > Neodon shergylaensis. The sequence continues at coordinate 4,655,149 of JABTXL010008822.1, forward strand.
TATTGAAATGTTCCTGTTTTAAAGGTAAAGTAAAATTAAGACAAAGCAAAATAAATCCAATTTCTCTGTCTCAAAATTGTGTGCTAGCTGCTTAGTAGTTTTGAGAGTTGTGGGCACTGCCTTGGACAAGGTAGCTTGCATCACCTCTATTTACTGATCTCTGTTTTTAGGCCCCACTTGTTTGTTTCTGGCTGCTCAGCCCTGAAATAACCACAGAGAAACTGTATTAATTAAATCACTGCTTGGCCTATTAGCTCTAACTTCTTATTGGCTAGATCTTACATCTTAATTTAACCCATTTTCATTATTTTATATTTTAGCATGAGGTTTGTGGCCTACCGGCAAGGTTCTATTTGGCAGCTGATGTCTTTCCCTTCTGGTGGCTACATGGTATCTCTTGACTCTGCCTTTTTTCTCTCAACATTCAGTTCAGTATTCCCCACCTAGCTCTACTCTTTTGCCCTATTATAGGCCAAAACAGTTTCTTTATTAACCAATGGTATTAACAGCATACAGAGGGGAATCCCACATCACCTCCCCTTTTCCGTTTAAATAAAAAGGAAGGTTTTAACTTTAACACAGAAAAATTACATATAACAAGACAGGCATCAAGCAAGAATTCAGTTACAATATTTGTATCTACTTTATCTTTTATCCTAACTAAGGAAAACTATAATTATAACTATTCTTCAATTCCATCAAAGACCTCAGAAGGATACAATATTACCTAAGTAAACAGGAAGTACATTGTAAGCAACTTCCAAAACTCTAGAATTGACAAAGACATCTTGCTGCCTGGACAGTCACCCAAAGTTCTTCTGTACCATTGGGGCATCCCTCTTCAGCCTACAGGCCCGTAGTATCTAGCGGACTTTTCCATGAAGCAAGAAATTTCAAAGACAGTTTCACCTATATTGGCAGATTGTCAAGTCACTTTCTTCTGTGTTCAGAATGTCTTGCAAACTCTTTCATGAAGCAGGAGCCTCAAAGGACTGTCTCACCTTTAGGCAAGTTCAGCAGTTATTTCTCTGTGAGTCCTGCATGTCTGATTCACACAGCATACTATAAAGCAGTCCAGTCAATAGCAGTTTCTTGCCCAAATGGCTAACAAACTCCATAGGAGCCTTTTCGATTCCCATCTCCCTTTTGAAGTAGATTAGTGCTGCCAGGAGCAGATGTCATGATTGTCATGAAAAGTCCTAAGTTTTTAAAATATTCTGAAGGTCTCTGAAAGATTTGAAGAATACCTAACTGAAAATCTTACTAACATGACTACAAGCTTTACTATTATAGATGACTATATATTAACCTTTATTTCTTGATTATACATCACATTTTTAAATGAGCTGTATAAACACAAAACCTTAATCAAGAGTAGAAACATACACACACATATATATATAGAACAAAATTGATCTTAAATTTGTATCAATAAACCAAGATCTAAACCAATGAAAAGTATCCATATTCCCCTTTAAATGTAAATAAAAAAAAACATTTATAAACACTATTTGGGAATTTAGGTATAGTTCTCTCCAAACTGCTTCCTGCTTTTTGTTGGGCAAGGTAATTTTGGGGGTCTTCACGGTGACCTTTCAGGGGGTCTTGGTCCATAAAACCACATTAGCCTGGAATGAATCCACAGGTTCTCATCCTCTGTGGAAACAAAAGAAGAACCTCTTTTCCAAAGCAAGATATCCTTAGACTCAAATTTTGAAGTCAATAAACCTTTAAAACATATATCTTGGTTTAGCTTTGCAGTCCCCAGAATCAAATGTCTCTCTACAGTCAAAAAATACAAAGAAAGCCGGGCGGTGGTGGCACACGCCTTTAATCCCAGCACTCGGGAGGCAGAGGCAGGCGGATCTCTGCGAGTTTGAGGCCAGCCTGGTCTAGAAGAGCTAGTTCCAGGATAGGAACCAAAAAGCTACAGAGAAACCCTGTCTCGAAAATCAAAAAAAAAAAAAAATCAAAGAAAACTCAATAATATACATAATCTAGACTCTCTGTGTATTTTCTATCTTTATGTGCCTTATTTTTCTTTACTCCTTTTAGTCTATGACTGTATGTATTCTGTTTCTTTAAAGATTTTGTTTTGCTTTTTAAAAAAACCATTTACTTCTTTTTATAACTCTCTATACTCTTTTTCTTCTCTATCCCAAGCCTATGTATGTACAGTTTTTAAACACACTGTGTCTCATTTAGAGATCTTTTATGTCTGAATCTGTCCTTATTGCATATCTGTAAACCTTTTCTGACCAGGACTGCTTCTTAAAATGCTAAGTGCTTCTCAGAAACCTAAGCAGCGGCATTGCTAGGGCAAACAAGGCCCTGCCTGCTTGCTCTGCCCAGTTCAACATGGCGGAAGTCTGTTCAATGTTCAATGCCTCTGAGACTGCCGGGTGGGAGCCACACCATCATTACCTCAACTCTGGTAACCAGTTGGCCCATGCTGTCATCAAATAACTTGCAGCACGCTGCCCACAAACCCCATTTAAATGCTCGACCTCCTGAAAGAGCCAAAATTTGCAATGGCAACACGGCCCAGAAAGCTGTGGTTTCGAAACTGCATTTTTTTTCTGCTACTGCTGAATCAGGAAAACCTCTCTTAGAGGAGCCACAGTGTTAAGCCATGCTTAACTCTGTTCTTTTGTGTCTAGAATTCCTTTTTAAGCTTTGTCAGGTTCTACGTGGATATCGTTGACCACGTTGGAGTGCCAATCTGTTGTTGGAGGCTGCTTGTTCATTCCTGGCTGCCCAGATTCCTGAAATAATCACACAGAAACTGTATTATTTGCAATACTGTTTGACCAATAGCTTAAGCTTATTTTTGACTAGCTCTTACATCCTAAACTAACCCATCTCCATTAATCTGTTTATCACCACATGGCTGTGACTTACCGAGTAAAGTTCTATCTGGTGTCTGTCTCTGGAGGGGCTACATGGCTGCTATCTGACTCTGCCTTCTTTTTCCTGGCATTCAGTTTAGTTTTCACACCTAGTTCTACTCTGCTAAGCCACTGTCTGAAACAGATTCTTTATTAACCAACGTTATTCACAACATACAGAGGGGAATGCCACATCAGCCTACTCCTTATCTGTTAATTTCAAATTAACTTTTAGGTTAGCATACATACTCATATAAATTAGGTTAGCATGCATACAAAGTGATGTATTTCAGTATGACAATTCACATGTATCATTATGCCTTGTTATCATCTGTTCCCTCCGACTCCACACACCCCCGGTCCATGCCCCATCCCCATCTCGCTGATCCCCTTTATTTCTCCCTTCTTGTTCCTTTAGATTTAGGTCAGATGAAAACTTTGTTCTGGAGACCTTTTCTGTACCAGGTCTCATTTCTCAGCTGAACCATTCCCATGGCACTCTGTGTCCATTTCTATTTATGGCAAGTATTACACACTCATTCCTTTTCATTAGTCCTCAGTGGTAATTACTTTCTCCCTTGTCTGCTGCAGCACTAAATTATAAGCTGCTTTGAACCAGAAATTGTGAGGTCATTTTGTATCCCTCATACCTGACGATGAGAGTTCACCTCGTAAGGAATTGCTGATATATGGACAGTAAGTGCCACATCTCTTCATTTTTATGGTGACTATTATTATTTTCTGGAGTTACTATCTCCATACTTTTGAAGCATGTATCATTTATGTGAAAATTTATTGTTTTATAAATTCTGAAATGTCAAAGATTAGTATCTACTGAAGGGAAGAATTTTTATCAGTAGTGAATGTAAATTTCCACCCCAGGTATTTCCGATCAGGCTGAGATTTTGCTGAGTGAGCACAGCTAGGTGGCAGTTTGTGTGCACATGTTTATGCAGGCGCACATGCACTCTGGCTGGATGGCAGTGTGGCCATACAGTGCCTTTCCAAGTTCTCCACCTTAGTTTTTTAATTTTAATTTTTACTATTTTACACATAAGTGTGTTTTTTGCACAGTTAGTCTATGCATCCCTTTCATGTGTGGTGCCTCTGGAGGCTAAAGACTACATTGGATCCTGTGAAACAGATGGTTATGTCACGGTCTCCCTGGTCCTCTGGAAGAGCAGCCAGTGCCCTCAAACACCGGTCCATCTCTCTAGCCCTCCACCACTTTTATCATGACAGGACTTTCACTGAGCTGGGACTCACCTTTCAGCTGGACTGGCTGGCCGTTGAGTTCCCGCTCTCATCCTGTGTCTCCCTCTCCAGGACCCGTGTCACAGACACCTGCTCTTCTTGGCTTTTGTTCTCTCCATGTATTTTGAGGAGGATAAAACTTAGTTCCTTATACACAAACAAAAACCACTTTACTGGGCTATCTCTCCAGGAAATAGGTGGAGTTTTTTAAAGATCTGATTATATAGCCATTTTTGAAATGGTTCAGTACCAGTACACATGTGAAGAGTGTTGACGCAACATCGATACATTGCTCTTAACTAAAGTCCATTATTCACACTGGCCTGGGTTACCTGATGACCTGTTTCTGGCTCATAATCCCATCTAGACAATCGTATAATATTACTGAACAGTAAGAATTTTTCAGATTTTCTGTGTTTGATGACTTTAATAAGATCAAAGAGTACTATTCATTTTATAGAATGTTCTCTTGTTGGCATTTTCTGACAGTTTTTTTTAATTGTGAACATAGGAAGTGCGGTGTTTGAGGAGACCACGGATGTGAAGGGCCGTTCTCCTTGTTGATATCAAGGGAACATTAGTGCTGCTGTTTTTACCTTGTTAATGCTTGGTCAGCTTACACTGTAGCTAGACAAGTGCCTGGCATCTTATCCTTACCTTTAGTGGTGCTTATGTTAATCATCTCATTTTGATCCAAAGATGTGTGTGTGTATGTGCATGTGTGTGTGCATGTGTGTGTCTGACAGAGTCTCACTGTGTAGCCCAGGATTGTTTCAGACTTTGAACCCTTCTTCCCCTGCTTCCCCCGTGCTCATGATAGGTGTCTTTTAAACTCTTTATTCATTTTGTTGTCAGTTTAATTAGCCTAGATAGTGCGAGTTGTAAGCCATTTATTTCAGTGCCAGTTTATAACACATTCACACTGCCATGTCTATGGATACAATTAATATAAGCACCGATAGAGGATAAAGATAACAGAAGACAGACACTTGTCCAGCCACCAAGATGAGACAATTTCTGTAAGGAAACAGTTTACAGACCATGACTTGAAGCCTGGTACATTTGGACTCCTTAAAAACTAATTCTTTTATTTCCAAAAAATGTTTTCCCTCTGCTCTTTTCCAAAGAGCTTTTTAACTTTGACGAAGTTTTTAGGAGTAGATCATTTTACTCTGCAGTTTTATTTGATTCAAAGGATTTTCTGAAAATCATTATAAATGGGGCATATATCTAGGCCTTTTGACAGATTCCTATGTTACTGTAATAGTGAGTGGATTTTCTATAAAGCAGTACTTGGATAGTGTAGGCTTTCATGTGTCCATACACTTAAGTGTGTGATAACTAGTGATAGGGATTCAGTTCTGGTTTTGTTGTGGTGTTGTGGTGGTCTAAGAAAGTTGGTTTTTTATGTCTGACTGACTTTGGTATGTCGTATATGTATCTTAGCCATCTGTGAGGCTGCTGTTTTTGCTGGTGGAGCTTGGGTATTTAGAATAAAATGCAAGTGCGGGGCCTCCACCCCTGTTCTTCCAGCTTTAAAGTGTGTATGCTTTTCTTTTGATTGCCTTCCTATTGTTTCAAGTGATTCTCTTTGTTGTCCAAGGCTGTTCACTTACTTACAATCCCCATTAGAGGTGTTAGCATTCATAAGAATAATTGCATAGATTTGGATACAATTTGCATGGATTTCTATTGACTGGTTTGTATATTTTTAGCTTAAAAATATATCCATTATTTTTTCAGTAAATTTTCACATCATAATACTAAAACTTTGATTTAGTGAAATGAACATACTCTAAGAAATTTAAACTTGAATGTATACTGATTAAAAGAGAATGGAATGATAAAAAGAACTTGAATATATACTTCCATTACCTATTGCTTTCTGTTAAAAAATTTAAGATATGATAGGTAGTATCCAACATGTATTGCAAAACATTCCTTATTGGAAAAATTGAAGTCCTTATATGTGACTTTCCTTTAACGTTTTTGTTAATTCACTAGTATAAAGGAAATCTGCTTGCTGAAATACCAACATAACATAGTATAAAGGAGTCACTCGTTTTCCATTAAATAAGTTCCTTTCTTAGCAAAAAAGCATGCCTGTCTTCCAGGTTCTGTAGTTTCTTGTACACTATTTATGTAATTTTTCCAGCTTCTGTAATAGTCCTAACATCTGGATGTTTTACAATGATACAAAATGCATCTACTCTTAAAGAGTGCATTGTGGACATTCCTGTTTAGGGAGTCTTCCTGGGAGGACTCTTTCTATGCAGTGCACTGGATCAACTCCTCCAAGCCCTGTGGAAATGTCGGCAGGGACATCAGATTCCCAGAGATGTGTGGGTGCATTCTAAGCCCGTGCTCTCTAAGCCTTCTAGGCTGCACCTGTGGAAATGTAGGCCGGGACATCAGATTCCCAGAGATGTGTAGGTGCATTCTAAGCCCGTGCTCTCTAAGCCTTCTAGGCTGCACCTGTGGAAATGTCGGCAGGGACATCAGATTCCCAGAGATGTGTGGGTGCATTCTAAGGCCGTGCTCTCTAAGCCTTCTAGGCTGCACCTGTGGAAATGTTGGCAGGGACATCAGATTCCCAGAGATGTGTGGGTGCATTCTAAGCCCGTGATCTCTCAGGCTTCTAGGCGCTCTAAGGCTTCTTGGCTGCGCCTGTGGAAATGTTGGCAGGGACATCAGACTTTCAGAGATATGGAGGTGCATTCTAAGCCTGTGCACTCTCAGGCTTTATGCTGCGCCTTTGTGTCATTAATTTTCGTTAGCCTGGTGGTGGCTCCTGGCAGTTTATCCCTTGCCCCAGGGAGCTGGGACATCTACATGCTTGACATGTTTCTCACAGAACTGCTCTTTGGCTTCCCTCAGCATTGGGAAAGTTCCAGGAGAGGAAGAGAAAGGCAGTCTTTTTATGCTGCCCCCCCGTGCAGTCACCAAACTGGTCAGAACAGACAAGTCCAGTTCTTGAGAATAAGGTCTGTTGTATTTTTCCTGGTACTTTGTACCTGTGTCTGGATCTTGGGCCAAGGTCTTTGAAGTCCTCTGCTTCTCTGGAGAACATGGGATGGAATGAGACTTAGAGCATCTCAAAGCTCAATCTCAAGATTCTGCTGTTTCCTCTTGACTAGACACGTGATTGCTAAGGTTTCCACTGGTTTCTGGAATTCTGGGAAAGTGTATTTACAGTTTGTGGCCATTTGCTTCTTGCTCTCTGGAGAGATCCCACTGAAATTCTCCACTCTGCCATTTTTGCTGATGTTGTACCGAGATTTTGTATGAACATAGTTCTATCTTGATGATGTGCTAAACATTGGCTAACAGAAAACCTCCAGCAGAGAGTCATGGTAAGTAATTGTAAATATGATATTAGAGAGAAAGAGAGCCTTCTGCCTTCTGAAACTAGACTTTGAATTTGTAGGTGGCCTCCTGGAGCAGATAGTGAAGGGGCAGGGTGAGCTGAGTGTTGGAAAACAAGAGCATTCAAGATATTAAGAAATTTGTGAAGTAGTAGCATCTGCTGGTGTCGGGTACCTCCAGAGTACTGTCCAGGTGTATGCATCTCAGAACAGGGAACTGAGCAGGGACAGGGTAAGAGGAAGTCCGTTTCTAAAGAAGGCAGCAGGCCAGAGAAGAAATAGCGGCTTAGATAGCCCCACTCTACACAGGATTAGGCTTATAGATCACATAGCTCGGGCTTTTGAGCTCATTTGTATAGTGTGGGCTTTATCTTGTATGTATATATCTGTTATATGCAGTTCTGCATATGACTTCATGTTTCATATAACCAATAAGCATCTTAAATCCTCACTCATGCAGGGATGTGTATTTTGTGTTATTATATAATGAGTCACGGGCATCTTTAGACTCTGCAGTGCCTCTGTGCAGTGCCTTCAGCCTGTTCTAGCTGCCTATAAGGTGGGGAGATGGTTGCTTTTCACCCACTGGATTTTTTATATACTAATTTTGTAAGAGTTTATAGCAGACCCTCTGTATCTCACTTTCTGCCCTCTTTTCCTGCCTAAATAGGACTTTTTTTTTTAAAGCAGAAAAGTGTTTGTGATTTGCTGTAGATTAAAACACTAATTTCTGCTGCTGTAAGCCTTCCTTTTTGTTTCCTTTCATCTCCCTCCGTCCTTTCCTTCTTTTTTGATGCTGTAAAAACACAAAAAGCTAGTTTTGGTGGCACTCAGGAAGCAGAGACAGGCAGATCTGAGTTTAAGCCAGGGCTGTACAGAGAGACTCTGTCTCAAACAAACAAATAAAAGAAGCAAAACAAACAAAAATCGTCAAAGCAAAAAACCCTCAAACAAATGGCAGACTAAAAACAAAAAACCCCACAGCTCTTGCCTCAAAGAGACTAAGAGATAGATAGACTTTTCTGAAGTCAAATATGAGTTGACCATGGGCCAAGGACAGAAGTTTAGGTCACCCCAAATTTGTGTTCTAGCATATTAATTTCATGAAGTTTTTATAGTAAAAGAATGTTCTGGCTTTATTGTCGGCTTTATACAAATTAGAGTCACCTGGGAAGAGAAGAGCTCATTTGAGGGACTGGCCTGTGGCCTTGCGTGTGAACTGATGGTTTTAGTGATGGTGTGGGAGGGCCCAGTCCCTTACAGCCAGCAGCATACAAGTGGGCCTGGGCTGATCGTGAGCCAGGGAGTAAGCCACGAGCCACATGTCTCCATGCTTCTGCTTTCGTTCCTGCCCTGACTTCTTTGATGGTGAATTATGGCTTGGGCGGTAAGATGAAAGAAACCCTTTCCTCCCCTAAGCTGCTTTTGCTCAGACTGTTTTTTTTTATTCTTTGGAAATTTTGTACGTTATGGTCATATTCACTCTCCCTCTCCAAATCTTCCTGGATTCATCCCCACTTCCCTTCCCACCCAACTTTGTGTCCTCCCTCCCCAAGTCAAGTCCAGTTTATGCTGCCCAAATATTCCTGGATATGTGGAGCACATTTTCAGAGAAAGCTGACCCCGTTTCTTGCAGCAGTTACGAACTGTCAGTAGGTCCTCCGCTAGTGTAGAACTTGGTGTCCCACTCCTCTCTCTGTGCTGGGATTTCATTAGGTTAGGCTTGCACACATCTGTATCAGCCTCACAGCCGCTTTGAGTTAGTATGTGCAGCTGCCCAGCTGTGCCCTCAAGATAACATTTTTCATGTAGTCAGTCACCTCATTGGCTCTTATACTCTTCCTACCTCTATTCTGCACTGGGCTCTGGGCCTTTAGAGAAGTTCTCAACCTGGGGATCAAATGACTCTTTCATAGGGGTTGCTTAACACCATCGGAAATCACAGATATTTACATTACAGTTCATCACAGTAGGAAGGTTATAGTTAGGAAATAGCAATGAAAATAATTTTGTGAGTGGGGTCACCACAACATGAGGAACTGTATTAAAGGGTCACTGCTTTAGGAGGGTTGAGAACCACTGCTTTAGAGGAAGGGGTGTGTTGTCTTTGTTCCTTTTAGATCTGGACATTCTGAGTCTGGTCAGTGTTTTATCACAACAGAAAAGCAACCTAGAACACAGAAAAAAGAAAATAAGACGTCAAAAGACTTGAACAACATTGACAGGTCAGACAGAGGGGTTGCAGCACAGTGGGGAAGTTTCTGCTTGGTCAGCTGCTACATCATCTTAGCCTGCGGGCTGGCTGAGCTAGGAGTCTGTGGAGTTAATATACTCAGGTTGTAACGGCGTTGGGGCAGACACAGTCACTCAGTGACTGTTAGTGGGCCGAGATCACATGGCTTTGGATCTGCTGCCTTCCAGCTTGCCCGCTGTCACCGGTGCGCTCCTCAACCCGCCTTTGACAAAGGTTCACACACGATGCTGCTGCTTCTGGGATTTTAGTTCATGTTCCCTGTAACATGAGGGGCCAGGCCTGCTTGTTGTTGGGGTTTCTGTCCCGCCCGGTACTCTCACGTCTTGATTAACCCATTTTTCTGATCTATGTTAGCCATGTGGCTCAGTACCTTTTTTCAGTGGAGCAGATCACATCCTGCTGCTTCGGTGGTCTGGGCAGGAGTGGGAGGAATCAACTTCCTCTTTCCCAGAATTCTCCCATTCTCATTACAAATTTTCTACTTCCTGTCTGGTTTTCCCGCCTATATTTCCTGCCTGGCCAATCAGCATTTATTTAAAATATGATTGACAGAATACAGACAGTTCTCCCGCATCAGTTCCCTCCCTCCCTCCTTCCCATCATCCCTCCTTTTTCTTCCTCCCTCTTCCCTTCTTTCTTTTTTATCCTATTCTCCTTTCTTTCCTCTCTCCCAGGACCTGGTACATTCTAGGTGATCTGTACCCTCACCCGAATGTTTCCTGAGAAAAAGACCCAAATGATTAGTCTGTGAGACTCCACCTCACATTTGGTCTAACTCAGAGGAAGGAATAATTAAAACAGTAAATTTCTTTTGCTTAGGATTTATTAGGGAACTATTAATTGTGCTAAGTATATGAGAGGCCAGGCATTGTGGCCTTTAATTCAAGCACTCAGGAGGCAGAGGCAAGGAGATCTCTGTGAGTTTGAGGCTAGCCTTGTCTATATAGTGAGCTACATAGTGAGACCCTGTCTAAAAAAAAGGATTTGAACAAATGTTTTCATATATAATATAGGATGCAAATGGATATGTATATGTGTAATAAAATGAAAAAATTGAGTATAATTATGTACTGCATGATGACATTTTAATTGAGAACTATACACGTGACAGTGGTCCAGTAAGATTATGTTACTCAGTGATGTAGATCCCTTAGTGTGTGTGAATATATCTGTGGTCTTTGCACAACATCCAAATCACCTAAGTGTTCCTGTCACTAAGAGTAGGGCTTATATTCAATATGGCTTTTATTTTCCCTTATTGAAGGCGGAGAGATTTGCTAAATCTTAAGCCTTAGAATAAGCTGATCTTATCCCCTCTCTGACACGCTTTCTCTCTTTCCCCTTTGACCACCACATCTCTCCTATGCGACACTGTGTTCAGGTCTGCAGACATTCTAAGGACAGGCAGTAAGGTGGAATTTCAGTGTTTGGAAGCCTGAAAAATCCCACTGTATTTTAAAATACAGTTTCAAAAATGTATTTTAAAATGTAAACCTCTTGGCAATTTGAAAATATTATATCTTGTGATGTGTAAATTATTATTCTTTTAAATATCTGTCCATAATTAATTTGAAAAAGAAGCATATGATCAAAGCAGTTTAATTGCTCCCTAAGAGTATTTTATATTTTACCGAAGGAACTTTCTTTTTAATTGTAAAAGGGGGATAGTGTGTTGACTACTCATTGCAAGGGAAGATATGGGAAGCATGTTTCCTAGCATGTTGCTTTAGAGAATGTTAATACTTTGTATGACTACTTAAACTACTCGTATGCTGTTATGACTAATGGTATAAACACTGCAGATTAGACTGTGTGAAGTAGAGGAACTTCTTATGGTCCCTGTGTTCTCTGTCACTCCGCCTCTCGCCTGCCCTTGTCTTTACAGGACCTTGAACGTGAGGAGTAGGAAGGGTGTGAGCTTGTGAGTCCTGTTGGCGCTCTTCTTGGTGTGCAGTCTAGCCTGTTCCGTCATTGCGTTGTTATTGGAGGAATCAGTGTGAGACTGTGGTTCTCATTTCAGTTGTTCAAAGCTGCAGTCTGCTTTAATCAGTTAGGCCATGTTAGACAAGGAGTACATCTCAATGCCCAAACCGAGCACTTCCCCTCAGAACAGGATCACATTCTCACTGCTCTGTTTAAAGAATGAGAGACCTGGACAGAACAATCAAGAGAGAAAAGTACAACCAAATTAGAATGGGAGAAGGAACATTATTTTGATTTATCGATTACCCAATTTTTTAAAAAAAAATTTTACAGTGACTTTATTGGTAATAGCTTGAAACAAATTAAGCATTCAGTGCCAATAGGTGAGTATAATAACATACCTTCATACACTACTTGATAATAAAAATAACTATTGATGCATACAACAATATGGATGAAATAAAATTATTTTGCTTAGTGAAATAAGCTTTACAAATATATTGTGCGGTTATAACTATAAAGTTCTTTGACTGTAAAAAAAAACCTTCAACACCTACCAAATAACTATTAGAGCTAATCATCAAATTCAGCCAAGTCATAGAATACAAAATGAACATATAAAAATCAGACAATGTGTGCACTAATAGGTATTTGAAATTGAACCCATTTACAGCAGCAAAGAGTGAAAATACTTGAAGATAAACTAAGAATATGAAAAAAGCAAGCTGAAAAAAATTGAAAGCAAAAATAAACAGAAAGGTTCATGGACTAGAAAAATTAATATAGTTAAAAATATCTTTATTACCCAAAGCTACACACTAATTCCTATAAAAACTCCAGTGATGGGGCTGAAAATGTGGCTAAGTGGTTAGGAGCACTGTGTGCTCTTGTAAGGATCCAGGCTCAGTTCCAAGCGCTGAATAGTGGCTCACAACCATTTGTAACTCTAGTTTTAAGGGGTCTGATACCTTCTCCTGACCTCTGACAGTGCGAGGCACACATGAAGTACACATACAGGCAAAGTATTTCTATATAAATAAATCTAAAAATATGAAAACTATAAATGACTTTCTTTACAGATAGAGAAACACAATCATAAAACTCATATGGAATCACAAATGTCCTGAGTAGTCAAAACCAATTCTGAGAGTGAGCAAAGCCAGACACAACACAGTTTCAGATTTTAAATTACATTATAAAGATACAGTAATCAAAATGTGTGATACTGCGTAAAGACAGAGCGGAGTCCAGAAGGAAAGCCCGTGTATCTGTCAGAGGCAGTAAGAATGCCCAGTGGAGAGAGGGCAGTCTTATCAGCGGGTGTTGACAAACACCGGAGATCTACAGAGGAAAGAATGAAACTGGGAATCTTACACCATCCAAAAATTACCAACTCGGAATTGGAGAGGCAGGCGGATCTCTGTGAGTTCGAGACCAGCCTGGTCTACAGAGCTAGTTCCAGGACAGGCTCCAAAGCCACAGAGAAACCCTGTCTCGAAAAAAACAAAAAAAAAAAAAAAAAAAAAAGACTTGTCAGCTAGACCGGGCACTGCAGTAGACCAGATAGTGTAAGACCTCTAGAAGTAGAGGTAGTGAGAATGTTCGGCTATGACACTAAAAATACAGAGTATAAATCTGAAACTGGGCAAGTGGGACAATATAAAACCAAAAGCTTCCTTCTGAACAGCAAAGAAAATAGTCATAAAATGGTAAGACTACCTAAGGAATTGAAGAAAACAAGGAAACCATTCCTCTCATGAAGGATTTATGTTCAAAGCGTGTAAGGAGGCCCTCCAAATCAGTAACTAAAAGCCAATTTAAAAAATAGAGCAAACTCTTGGTAGACATTTCTGTAATATGCAGTGACAGAGGAGAGAAAAGAGGCTCAACATCAGGATCGCTAAGGAAATGGGAGCCCAGCTACAGTGAAAGCTCATGGTATGCCTGTAAGGACAGGATTTATTCAGAGTTGATAGTAAACTCTTGAAGATATTGGCACTTCTGTGTCCACTGCAGACTATTCAGAATGCCTGAGGTGTGGTAGCATTCTTCAGGTGAAGCGGTACGAAGATGCTTAGCTCTCACAGTATTTAGCCTCCCAAAGAAGGATCTGCCATCAGTAGCAACATAGATAACCCTGGAGGAAGTGTGCTAGTTGAGAAAGACTAGGCACAGGTGATGCACTGCCCGAGCCTTTACCCAAAGTGTCTAAAATAGTCAGACTCCTAAGACTGGAACCTAGAGTGGCAGTTGTTGGGATCGGGGTAAGGTGAAACGGTGTGGCTATGTGCTGGAGAGCTGAGGCTCATTGTGCCTATAGTTAAAACTGTAGAGTACAGTAAGTGCTTGGCTCTCATGTACTGCACACACACAATAAGAAAAAAAACCTATGTTCTGTAGTCTAGCAGGTAAGAGTACTTTTGTAGCCAAATCCAAAGGCCCAGTTCAACAGAGTAGCGTGTGTTATAAACAGCAGCCAGGACCGTATCCGCTCAGCCATCTCTCTAACCCTTCTTTTGTTTTTTGGGACTGTGTCTGATGTAGTGCGGATTAGCCTCAAACTTTCATCCTGCCTCCATCTCCCAAGTGCAGGGACTACAGGCATGTGCTACCACACACTCAGCCAAGGAATTGGATTCTTTGGTTTTTGATTTCCCATATTCCTGAATGTTCTTAAATTTGTTTGTATCAGAGGTCGACACTGAATCCTTGTTCTTCCGGCCCCTACTTTCCAAATGCTAGGAATACAGTTTTGTGCCACTGGTCTAGCTTCAGGTTCTGTGGTGAGGAGTCCTACCTCCCTTTAAGCACTTTATATCACCTAAATATATTACCCCAAACAAAGCAAAACAAACTAACCGGCAACCTGGGTTTGATTCTTGGATCCCATGTAGCGGGAATGAGAGACCTGACCCCACAAAGTTGTCCTCTGACTTCCACACACACCATCACATACACACCACACGCACTAACAATAACAGAATGAATAAAAATATTCTTACAACGGTTTGAACTTTAAGATACGGCAAAATAGAAAAAAATACAAAAGCCTTCCAAGTAAACTTTGAAATTTATAGTTATTTTAGTTATTGCTAATAATTTTTAAAAGTAAAATTACTCATGGATTCTCATTGCCTCTGGTAGAATTAACTTTTATACTAAGCAACGGTTTAAATCTGTGTCACTATTTTCTCTTAAAGGCATTCAGCTGACTTTTCAGTAGTAGCCTAGGATCCATGTTAGTTTTGAAAAATATGTTATCTTTATTGAGCTCTTGAAATTTTTATGCAATGTATTTTGATCATATTTACTTCCCACTTCATCCTCCTAACTTCATGTCACTGCATTTTTTTAACTAGCCCATCGGGTCCAATTTATATTGCTCACCTCCTCCTTTATGTGGGCCATCCATTCCAGCACAGTCTGTCTGCAAGGGCCATATCCTTAAAGAAAACTCTTCCTGCTTTTGAAGGACGTGGATTTTATTAAAGGTCTTCTCTGTATCCCTTGAGATGATCATGTGGCTTTTGTTCATTTTTGATTTCTTACATTTGTCTATTTGAATGTGTTGAAGCAATCTTAAGTCACTGAGATAAAGCCAATTTGATAACTGTGAATGATCTTTTTGATATGTACTTATATTTGGTTTGCAAGTATTTTGTTGAGAATGTTTGTATCTATGTTCATCTAGGATCTATAGTTTTCAGTTGTTTTGCATTATATGTATGTGTGTTTATTTGGCTTGGATATTAAAGTAGTACTGGCTTAATAGAAGGGGTTTGGGAGTGTTCCTTCTATTTTAGAGTAATTTAAGAAGTGTTGATTACAGATCTCTGAAAGTCTGGTAGACTTCTACTGTAAATGCTTCTGGACCTCAGCTGCTATTTTGTTTGTTTGTTTTTGTTTTCAGTTGGAAGAATGTGTTTACTTATTTTTCTTCTATATCCCAGATCTGTTTTAAGTTACTGATCTTATTATTTTTGTTATGACATCTGATTGTATTGTATTTAATTACAGATTAAAACTTGAAATCAGTAGCAAAAGAAACAGATGAAAATGTTCAAACTGATGGAGATTAAAAAACATACTAGTGGATGATGGAGATGGAATGTACTATTGAAGAAATTAAGACAGGAATAAACATTTCTTGGAATTAAATGAAAATATAACATAAGCAAACCTCCGGGGTAGGAAAGAAGTCCAAAAAGCAAAACTCTTAAGTGTCTGTATTTAAAAGTCAGAAACCACAGATAGATAACTTAGTGATGAACCTCAAGAGTTTTGAAAAGCAAGGAAATAAAAGCAACCCAAAAGCAGTAAGACAGAAAAATAATCACACTCATGCCAGAAATGAATGAAATGGAAATAAACTAATGGCTTCTGAGATAGGGAGAATTAGTCTTCCTCAGAGAGGCGCCCCTCATTGGTTATCCAATACCAAGTTGTTAGTCCTTCTCTCAGCTACTTTTCTATAGCTGTGAACAAAACACCACAAGCAAGGCAATTTTTGAAATAAAGAATTTAATGTGCAGCTCTGGTTTCAGAGGTCAGTAGAGTAATAACGATTATGTTGGGGAGTATGGAAGCAGGCTGAAAGGCGTGGCACTGGAGCAGTATCTGAGAACGTATATGTTGAGACATCAGGGAGGAAGGGAGGGAGAGGGAGTGTTTGTCTTAGTTAGGGGTTTCTATTGCTCTGAAGAGACACCATGACCATGGCAAATTTTATAAGGAGAACATTTGATTGGGGTGGTTCGCTTACATTTGCAGAGGTTCAGTTTGTTATCAGCATGGCAGGGAGCATGTCAGCATGCAGGCAGACATGGTGCTGGCAAAATAACCAAACGTTTTACATCTTGTAAGCAACAGGAAGTGGTCCCAGTGTGTCACACTGAGAGCCTTGAGCAAATGAAACCTCAAAGTCCACTTTCACAGTGACACTTTTTTTCCAACAAGGTCATACCTATTCTAACAAAGCCACACCTCCCGGTAGTGGTGCTCCCTTCTGGGGCCATTTTCTTTCAAATCATCACAGAGGGAGAGAGGGAGGGAGGGAGGGAGGGAGAGAGGGAGGGAGGGAGAGAGAGAGAGAGAGAGCATGCTTGCTTGCTAACTGGAGAGAGAGAGAGAGAGAGAGAGAGAGAGAGAGAGAGAGAGCACGCTTGCTTGCTTGCTTGCTTGCTTGCTTGCTGACTGGGGTAGTTTCAGGAACCCAGCCCCAGGAACACACCTCTTCCAACAAGGCCACACCTCTGAAGCTTTTCCACATAGTTCTACCAACAGGGGATTAAGTATTTAAATATATTTGCCTATGGGGCCATTCGCATTCAAACTACTACAATCTTGAAATCACATACATACAAGCAAAACTACATGGACTCAGCAGGAAACTGTGTGTGTCACACACTATATATATATATATATATATATATATATATATATATATATATATATATATATACACATATATATATACATGTTTGAACTTGAATGAATTTTGTGACACAGTATTTTAAGGTTATTCCCAGAACTATTTTGATAGCCTTATCCTGATACTATCAGATGTCTAGAAATTTCACATAACTGCTGATTATAAGAAGAAATTGATTCTTTTGAAATATTCCAGGGCCGTTCTAGAAACTCTTAAAGTTTGAGGCCAAAAAGGACTGGCTATAGGTCTTGTTAGAAGTTATCAAATATCAAAAGGTTTAAGACACTTGAGTAAATACGATCACATGTTACTGTGAAATCATTTACTAACACTCATTTAAGAGGCGGCACAATGGAAAGACTCGAAAGATGAGTACACAGAGTCATATTAACTCATGGATACCCTGAGAAACCCTGAACATAAGCCAGACTTCAGTTTTTCACCAGTGTTTTTACATCAATGCTCAGTGTTTAAAAACTTGGAAATAATTCCCTTCAACTCCTCACCACATTTGGAGTATCTTGTGCATACTTAAAATTTATATTTATATTCTATGAATCTTCTTCTAAAGATTACAATTTTCTTATGTATGTTTAATTTTATACTTTCTTAAACAATAAGCAGTTTTTGCTTTAGACCAAAATTACATTTTAAAAAATAATTGATATTATAATTACATCATCCCACCTTCTCTTTCCTACCTTCAAAACCTCCTCCATGCCCCCCTTTGCTCACTTTCAAGTTCATGACTTCTTTTTTCATTAATTATTGTTACATATGTGTATAAACATATGTTTCTAAATATATAAATACAATCTGCTAAGTCTGTATAATGTTATTTGTGTGTATGTTTTCAGGGATGATCATTTGGTATTGGATAACCAATTAGTGTGTTCTTCCTGAGAAAAACTATTTCTCCTTCTCTCAGCATTTCTAAGTTGTCCCTGGTTCTTTATGTAGGGTTGAGGCCTCTTGGGTTTTCCCCGATCCAGGTTAGTATGGCTATTTTTGTCCTTGTTGAACTCATGCTAAGCAGCTGTGTTGATGAGACTTCTGGGTGTAGCTTCTGACATTGCTAGGAGATACAATCCCACAGCAAGCTCTCTGATCTTCTCTGGCTTTTACCATCTTCTGACATTGCTAGGAGATACGATCCCACAGCAAGCTCTCTAATCTTCTCTGGCTTTTACCATCTTTCCACCCCATTTTCTGGAACATTCCTTGAGCCTTAGTTGTAGGAGTTATTTCATAGTAGTGACACCACAACCCTGCATCCTGATTAGCTGTAGTTTTCTGTAGTGGTCTCCATCTTTTGCAAAAAGAAGTTTTCCTGATGAGGAGGTGAGAACTACACCTATCTGTGGGTATAAGGACAATTATTTAGACCGTAGTTAGGGATTATGTTGGCTTAGTAAAGTGGTGATTGTATGTTTTCTTCCAGGATCTATAACCTTACTCACCCTGGGTAATTTCCTAGGTCTCTAGTACCAGTTGAGTGGGTCTGAAGAGAGAGCTGCTGGTTACCACCAACATATGCATGCCACCACTGTCCCCATAGGGTTATTGTGTCAGATAATCCTTGCTGTACTTCATAGGCATCATAGCTCAGTAGGACTGTTGGCTGCTTCCCTAATTGGGAACTGTAAGTACTCAGGAGCCTTTCAGGAACTGTCTGGCTCAGGGGCCTCTGCACCCCTACGTCTGCAGTGCATGATGCCTTCCGCAAATAGCGGGATAACCAAGGGCAGTAGCAAGAGCCTATAGTGTATTGAGAATCTCTTGGACAACTCTGACAACTCAAAAGAGTGCTTCTCATGCCTGGTGTTAGGGTTTTTATTGGATGGGTTTTACTCTTGGATGGAGCCTTAGCCCAGATGAAAGAATTTCATATATGTGTATTTATACACAGCCTGTGTGTATTATAAGATTTTTTTAAAAAGTAGATTGGTAGGACTTCTTGAAAAAGTCCTTATGACTTTTTCAGACATCCTCACTGTTATTTTACCTTCTTCCCTCCTTCTATATTTCCCCTGTGCAGGATAGTTGTATGTCAACTTGACACAAGCTCAAGTCATCTGAGAGGCAAGAACCTCAATTTAAAAAATGCCTCCACAAGATAGAGCTGCAGGCAAGCCTGTAGGGAGTCTTTTCAATTAGTGATCTATGGGGGAGGTTTTAGCCCATTGTGGGTGATGTCATCCCTGGGCTGGTGGTCCTGGGTTCTGTAAGAAAACAGGCTGAGCAAGCCATGGGGAGCATGGCTAGTAAGCAGCAGCCTTCCGTGACCCAGCTCTGCTTGTATTTCTGGCCTGACATTCTTCACTGATGAACAGTGATATGGAAGCATAAACCCTATAAACCCTTTCCTCCCCAAGTTTCTTTGGCCCTGGTGTTTCGTCATGGATGTAGTGGCCCTAAGACAACCCACACCCATTTTTCCCATTTCCCCAATTAGATCACTGTTACTCTGCTGTTCTCCTTTGTATTGCTCCCTCAACCCATCATCCTGACATCACATATGACATTTGTCTTTATCTCCCTACCCCTTTTATTGAACATAGATTCTTTTCTCATATAACATAATCTAAATCAAGTTTCCCCTCTCCACTCCTCCCAGTTCCTCCACACCTCCTCTCCCATCCAGATCTGTTGATGGAGAGAGGGCCTGCTGTTCATCCCTGCTGCCTGGCTAGCTTACACCCAAAATAACCACACAGAAATTGTATTCATTAAAACACTGCTTGGCCCATTAGCTCTAGTTTCTTATTGGCTAACTCTTATATCTTAATTTAACCCATTTCAATTAATCTGTATATCACCACGAGGTCGTGGCTTACCGGGAAAGATTCAGCATGTCTGATTCTGGCGGCTCCATGGCGGTTCTCTCACTTTGCTTTCTTCCTCCCAGAATTCAGTTCTGTCTCCCCACCTACCTAAGTTCTGCTCTGTCACCAGGCCCAAAGGACCTCCTACACCACAGATCCACTCTTTTCTGTCTCTTATGAGAAAGCTTCTAAGAGACAGCAAAACAAAATAAAGTATAATAAGATAAAACAAAAACCGTCATATTGAAGTTAGACAAACCAAGCCATGAGAACAATAAAAGAGCTCCAAGAGAAGGCACATGGATCAGAGATCCTCCGTTTGCACGTTCAGGAGTCCCATGAAAGCACTAAGCTGAAAGCTACAGTATGTCTACAGAGGACCTGGTGTGGACCTGTGTAGACCGTGTGATTGCTGTTTCAGTCTCTATGAGTTCATGTGAGCTTCGCTCAGTTGTTTTAGAGGGCCTTGTTCACCTGCTACCCTCTGACCCCCTTCTTCTGCTTCCTCTTCCACAGGCACCCTGAGCTCTGAGAGGAAGGATTTGGTAGAGACATTTCCGTTAGAGGTGTGCATTCTGAGGGAATCTTTGTGTGATGTCTGGCTGGAGGTCTTTGTATATCTGCGGGAGGAGGAGTCCTCTCCAACAATGGCTAAATGGCTGATGGTAGCAGAATATCAGTACAAGTCATTTTATTGTTTTGTTTTGTTTTGGACTAGTAGTATTTGGACTTACCCTGGATCTCTGAGCTATCTAGTGTCTGGTTCTTGGTCACCTAAGGAGTGTCAGTTATGGGTTTCATCTCATGGAGTGGGCCTTAAATCAGACGTTGGTTGGTCCCTTCCACAACATTTGTACCACCATTATCTTAATATATTTTGCAGGCAGGACAGATTATACATCAAAATTTCGTGGCTGAATTTGTGTTTAAGTTTCTCTTTAGGTAGCCTGCAGAGTACCTTTCCTTGTCAAAGATAGTAGAACATAGGGCTGAGGGCACTATGTAGGCCTTAGCTCAACTTCTCCAGTGAGTTGTGTGGGTGCTGTCCTCAATTGGGGCCTTGCTGTTAGTTTGTGGAGAACTATTATTTATGGATAATTTACATTGGTATAGACCTTTGTATATTGATACAAGTTCAAATTGTATTTGTTATATTGAATATGTTCCTATTTCTGTTTACAATATTTGTACACCTATGTATTTTATCATATTGTATGCATTCATGCTTCTACCTCTAGTCAAGACATTTTGTATATTGATGCAATTTTAGGATACATTTATCATATTGCATTATATATTTCTACCTCTGATCAAGATATTTATACATTGTTTACATCTTAATGACAGTGTCCTCCTTTACTGCACAGTTGTTTAAACATTGTTTAATATTCTGATATGAAGCTTTAATCTATAAGTTATTTAGGTATTAAGTATTAAAAGTCAGTAGTCATTCATGTTTGTAATACTTTTAGTCAGACTAATTAAGTTCTTTAGATACATAGAGATTGTATTCTGCATAGATAGGTAAACCCTCAGCCACTTCAAAGATCTGTAGAATATGGCATTTATATAACTTGGGGTTCTGTTGATGCAAACACTATTGCCTCTGGCAGCACCGATCTATTCCTAAGAGAATGTTAAGTATGAAAGACACTCCACTTGGGGTTTTCTTTTTTTCTTGGTACAACTGGCCTTTGGGCAAGGAACTGCCCATGCCTTGACCACTGACAAAGTGCATG
Organism: Neodon shergylaensis; assembly: GCA_025134845.1. Taxonomy (NCBI): domain Eukaryota; kingdom Metazoa; phylum Chordata; class Mammalia; order Rodentia; family Cricetidae; genus Neodon; species Neodon shergylaensis. Next base: position 4,676,828 of record JABTXL010008822.1, read on the forward strand.
ATGTCTAGACTGGACAAGCAGGATACAAGAAAAAAGACTGCCAAATCTTGCCAAGTTAGGGTAAGATGGTTCTGAAAATGGTCTGTCAATTACGCTAGGCCTTAGCCAAAGTTGATTGCTTCAACATTGCAAATGAGACTTTGGGTGATTGCTCAGGCAGTCAATTGTTTCTGTCATCTACTGCACATTTTGGAAAGCTGCTTGATTACACCTCCTGCCTAGTCAAGTAATATTATATCCCTTCTCAGGCCTTCGATGGGGTTGAAGACTATCTAATCTAATTAGTTACTGTCTTCTTATGAGCTAGCCAAGCCATTTCCAATACAAGACTTAGACTCCTTAGGATAGAATATTTATTAAAACATTAGCATATGGCCAGGTGATGGTGGTGCACGCCTTTAATCCCAGCACTCAGGAGACAGAGGCAGGCAGATATCTGTGAGTTTGAGGTCAGCCTGGTCTACAAGAGCTAGTTCTAGGACATGCTCCAAAGCTACAGAGAAACCCTGTCTCGAAAAACCAAAAAAAAAAAAGTTCCTTGCTTAATATTGTTTATGCTGGTTGTAATTCTAACTTTATACTTGATATCTGTTCCTATTGTACATAATTTTGTATTGGCTTTGGAACTCTCTTATTTAAACAAAAGGGGGAGGTGCTGTGGGAGCTCCTTCAGCCAATAGCCTTTAAGATACAAGCCTAATTGGGCACGGTCTTTTATACTATAAGTGCAGCTGTAAAGCACACACTTACTGTCTTGCTTCTGGCTGCTAGATTCGGTTCCTGTCCCCCGTTCATGAAGAGGACTGTGATCTAGGACAGTGATCTCTGAGTCTCCCCTAAATAAATAACCCTTTATTATACATAATTCTGAACTAGTGTGGGATTATTTTGTAACTTCCATCATCAGATTATGAACATTTAAGTGTTACTCAGCCATTTGAGTTTCATCTGTTGAGAATTCTCTGTTTAGAACTCTATCCCAATTTTTTTGATTGTTTTTTTGATACCTAGTTTCCTGAACCTTTTTTTTTATAATTTGGATATTAGACCTCTATTGGATGCGGAGTTGGCAAAAATCTTTTCCCGTTATGTAGGGTGCCACTTTGTTTGAATAATGGTTTCCTTAGCCTTACAGAAGCTTTTTAGTTTTATGAGTTCCCTTTTATTAATTGTTGGTCTTAGTGCCTGCATTAATGGTGTTCTGTTCAGAAAGTCTTTTCTCGTTCTACTGCATTCAAGGCCATTCCCCACTTTCTCTTCTGTTATGTTCAGTGTATCTTCTTTTATGTTGAGGTCTTTGATCCATTTGGAGTTGAGTTTTGTGCATGGTGATAAATATGGATCTTTTTGCATTCTTCATATTGAATAGGTATGAAGAGACTGGACAACCTTGGCTTCACAAGGGTTTTACAGAAATGACAGCAACTTTTTAAAAGGAAGGCATCTCCAAAGCTCTGGAAGTTGGGTTTCCTCCACTGGAATCCTCGTGATTCCTGTGGGTGAGCCTAGAGATCTTGTCAGCTGTACTTTCACTGTATAGTTCTGTGGAATGTAGAAATCATTTATGATTTTATTGAAAATATTTTCTGGGTCTTTGACTGGGTTTCTTCTTCTAGTTTCATTATTTTTAGGGTTGGTCTTTTCATAGTGTTCCAGATTTTCTGGATGTTTTGTGTCAGGAACTTTTTAGATTTAACAGTTTTTGACCAATGTATCTATTTCTTCTATTGCATCTTCTGTGCCTGAGATTTTTTTCTTCCATTTCTTGTATTCTGTTGGTAAAGCCTACTTCTGTAGTTCTTGTTCAGATTCTCAAACCTTTCATTTCCATTATTCCCTGTTTGTGTTTTCTTAATCGATTCTGTTGGGGATGGGATCAGGGAGGAAAGGAAGACTGGAGCAGGTTTTCTGCTACAGAGTTGGGATGAGACTGGGGTATTGGATCCAGAGAAGCAGGAGTAGAGGTGTGTATCCACCCTGGACCTACTTGTTTCCTGGCAAGAGCAGACCTTGGTTGTGTTAGCCTACTGCAGTTGGGGACCGGGCCAAAGCAACAAGTAGGGGTATGGAGGGTAGAAGGGAAGGCCTGTGGTATCAACAGAAGATAAGATGGGGTGCAGTGAAGGCTGCCACAGGTGCTCTGCTGCAGAACTGGGGTGAGACTGGGGGCTTGGGCCTGGGGGAACAGAGAGAGTCATTTGTCATTCTGGATCTCCATTACCTCACTCAATGTGATCCTTTCTAGTTCTATCCGTTTACCTGCAAAGTTCATGATTTAATTTTTACAGCTGAATATTATTCTTTAATGTACATGAAGCACATCTTCGTTATCCTTAAGTTTCATAGCTGTTGTCAAAGGGTGACAGTAAGCATTGCTGAGCACATGGCTGTAGAGTAGGATGTAGAGTTCTTCAGGCATTTACCCAGGAGTGGTAGAGTTGGGTCATATGGGAAATTTACTTTCTTCTCCATACTGATTTCCAGAGTGACTGTACTAGTTTCATTTCCAGCAACAATGAACGAGGGATCCCTTTACCCACAACCTCACCAGTGTTTATTCTCGGTTGGTTTATTGATCTTAGATTCCAATAGCGTGAGATGGAATCGCAAGGTTGTTTTAGTTGCTTTTGCCTAATTGGTAAAGATAACAAACTCTTTTTGAGGTATTTCTTGGCCAGTTTTATGTCTTCTATTGGGAACTCTGTTCAGACCCCTAGCCCGTTTTTCAATTTACTTTTTATTGAACATTTTTTTCATACAGTATATTCTGATCACTTTTCCCTCTCTCATCTCCTCCCAGATCCTTCCAACCTCTCCATTCTTTCTATTCCATGGCTTCTTTTTATCTCTTTAGAAAACAGGCAATAACAAAACAAATCAGATTAAAACAAAACAAACAAAAAGCATGAGAAACACATAACCAAACCCATAAAAAACACAAACCATAGTATATAAGCAAAGGCCAGTAAGGTTAAAAAATTTATGCCTAAACAAGCATCATGAGACTAAAAATACCATTGAGTTCCTTTTGTGGTGCCCATCTTCTTCTAGACACGAGGCCTTCCCCTAACGATGATGTGTCTACACATTGAGACTGTTGAAGAAACTAATTTTCCCTTTGTGAGTGATTGTCAGTTGGAGATAGCTTCTGGGTTAGGGATAGAGCTATGTCTGTTTCTCCTGTCAGCACTGGGATTCATCTTAGATCTAGAATTGGCCCTAGAATCTTGCATGGACTGTGCTTGTAATTCTAGCTGTCCTGGAACTTGCTCTGTAGGCCAGGCTGGCCTCAAACTCATAGAGATCCGCCTGCCTCTGCCTCCCAAGTGCTGGGATTAAAGGTGTGTGCCACCAGGTGGCACTGAATGTTTCTACAGCAGACTTCTGCTATTAGTTTGCAGATTAAGGACTCTCCTAAATGTGTGTAAAAACCTTTAGAATGCGGAAAATAAGATATATTTGGAATTATGTCTGAAGACTAAAACCGTGACTTTGTATCTTTTTAATCAATTGCAGTACATGTAGTGCTGGAGCCCAGCTGGTGGCGTGGGAACTGGAAACTTGAGTACTCCACGACCCTGTGAGCTGCAGTGTTTGCAGTCTCTAACTGCTCCTTTTCTGTCTCCTCACTAGGCCTATGCAGCAGTGTTACAGCAACAAGCTAAGGACAGCAGACAAAGTTCAACAGGAATAGCTTGTTTTGGCACCTCTCTCCCAGAAGAAAGACTCAATGACTTTCGTGATGAGCAAATTGGACAGTTGCAAGAGCTGATGCAGGAGGCTACTAAACCCAATCGGCAGTTTAGTATCACTGAGTCAACCAAACCTAAATTGTGATACATAAATCTTAACGAAGCATGTTAAATTTATAACCTTATACCTCATCTCTCGTTGGCTCTTTAAGACATATCACTGCAGCTTTAGTGGAATAGTATCTTATTTTTTGGACAGTCTGAATGATTCATTGATCAAGATCACAAAGGGTACACTCTGCTGTCACTGGAATAATGTATTTGCTGTGTGGAATGTAATTTTGTGGAGTTTAAATTTTGGACTAAAAGGTGTAAAGAAGAACACACTTTGGAATTGTACTGAAAATTTCTCTTTTGTATAGGAATGTTTTAAATTCTATTCCCATCAAGCATTAGCTCATGGTTTGTTTTTAGTTTCATCAGTTAAATAAATAAATCATGATACCGGTAGATGTGAATTTCAGTAAGTTTATCATTAGATGTATTGTCATTCTGAACGTCCCACCATGTCTCCTTCAATAGTGCACTCCTGGCTACCACTCAGAACGTCCTCTTTGAGTCACTTAGACTGCAAGTTTTAAGAAGAGCTTTAAGATTCATTTTTTGAGAATTTCAGTTATTGCCTAAAGGGTGGGGAGATGAAAATTACTATGTTGACGTATACATTTAAAAATAAAATACCTATCAAGACCTGAGTGTAAGCTGGGCAACTGATTGGATACTGGAGCAATAGAAGTTGGACCAGGGAGCTGTTTCCATTGGTAAAATGTTTTCTGGGAAAGCACAAAGACTCAAGTGCAGATCTCTAGAACCTGCATGAAGAGCAGGCATGGGGCTGCATGCTGTGAACCTAGGGATGAGGACGCAGAGACATGTACATCCCTGTGGCTCTCCAGCCAGCCTGTTGGTTCCGGGATCAGTGAGACCTACTTCCAAAAAGTGGAGATCAATAGAGGAAGAGCCTTCTGTAGATTGTCTACATGTGACACCTTCCGTAAGGTAGGTTCTATAGATTGTTTACATG
>JABTXL010008822.1:4681613-4697539 GCA_025134845.1 Neodon shergylaensis
TATAGATTGTCTACATGTGACACCTTCTGTAAGGTAGGTTCTATAGACAAAAAGGGTCTGGGGAGCTGCAGTGTGGTCTAGGTCACAGGCTGTTAACCCTGTCTGACCCCAGCCTTCCAGGCTGATAACAGGTTGTGCATCCCCTCCTTTGAGGGAACAACCCAGTGTGTTCACCTTCCACGTTCTCCTAGCTTATCTGTGACCATAAGGAGCACTGCGCCTCCTACACAGAACTAAACCTTATTTCTAAAATTCAAGTCTGTTTTTCAAATTGTATATATTTCCAATCATATTAAAAATTTATTTTTCTTCCCCTCTCAATAACTGAATGATATTAACATAAACCTAATGTATCAGCTAATCTAATTCACCTTAGATTATACATTTCCCAAGAGGCTTGCTTATTAGGAATTCTGAAATTCTGAAGCACCATGTGGTAGATTGCCAGGTAGTTCTAGGTCTCTTCCATCCTTTTTAACCATTTCTGTCTGTTGTGACTTTGTGGCTTCTCCTACGTTCACCTGAGCTGCCCTTGAAACTTGATTTGCTCAGAAGAACAAAAGCATGTTTTAGACTCTGAAGCCTGGCACAATTCCGGGTTTTATTTTTTTTTTATTTTTTATTTTTGAAAAAAAAAATCCCTGCTTCCTCCCAGCCTCCCATTTCCCTCCCCCTCCTCCCGCCCCTCTCCCCCTCCCCCACTCCTCTCCCCCTCCCTCTCCAGTCTGAAGAGCAGTCAGGGTTCCCTGCCCTGTGGAAAGTCCAGGGTCTTCTCCCCTCTATCCAGGTCTAGGAAGGTGAACATCCAAACTGGCTAGGCTCCCACAAAGCCAGAACATGAAGTAGGAACAAAACCCCATGCCATTGTCCTTGGCTTCTCATCAGCCCTCATTGTCCGCCATGTTCAGAGAGTCCGGTTTTATCCCATGCTTTTTCAGTCACAGTCCAGCTGGCCTTGTTCGCTCCCAATAGATCAGCCCCACTGTCTCGGTGGATGGGCGCAGCTCTCGTGGTTCTGACTTCCATGCTCATGTTCTCCCTCTTTTCTGCTCCTCATTGGGACTTTGGGAGCTTAGTCCGATGCTCCAGTGTGGGTCTCTGTCTCTATCTCCATCCATCCCTAGATGAAGGTTCTATGGTGATATGCAAGATATTCATCAGTATGGCTATAGGATAGGGTCATTTCAGGTTCCCTATCCTCAGCTGCCCAAGGAACTAACTGGGGACATTGCCCTGGGCACCTGGGAGCCACTCTAGGTTCATGTCTCTTACCAACCCTAAGGTGTTTCCCTTAATTAAGTTATGTGATTCCCTGTTCCTCTATCCAACCTTGTTTTATCCCCAGTCATCCCGTTTCCCCAAGTTCCCCCCATCCTTCCCTTCTCACTTTTCTCTCCCCATCTCCCCTTACCCCTATCCCACCCCACCCCCAAGGTGCCAATTTTTTGCCCAGCAATCTTGTCTATTTCCCATAGCAGGGATAATAACTATATGTTTTTCTTTGGGTTCACCTTCTTGTTTAGCTTCCTTAGGATCACAAATTATAGACTCAGTGACCTATATTTATGGCTAGAAACCAATTATGAGTGAGTACATCCCATGATCCTTTTTTTGGATCTGGGTTACCTCACTCAGGATAGTGTTTCCTATTTCCATCCATTTACATGCAAAATTTGAGAAGTCATTGTTTTTTATGGCAGAGTAGTACTCTAATGTGTATATATTCCACACTTTCTTAATCCATTCTTCCATTGAAGGACATCTAGGTTGTTTCCAGGTTCTGGCTATTACAAATAATGCTGCTATGAACATAGTTGAACAAATGCTTTTGTCATGTGATAGGGCATCTCTTGGTTATATTCCCAAGAGTGGTATTGCTGGGTCCAGGGGTAGGTTGATCCCAAATTTCCTGAGAAACCGAAACACTGATTTCCAAAGTGGTTGCACAAGATTGCATTCCCACCAGCAATGGATGAGGGTACCCCTTTCTCCACAACCTCTCCAGCAAAGGCTATCATTGGTGTTTTTAATTTTAGCCATTCTGACAGGTGTAAGATGATACCTCAAAGTTGTTTTGATTTGCATTTCCCTGATCGCTAAGGAGGTTGAGCATGACCTTAAGTATCTTTTGGCCATTTGAACTTCTTCTGTTAAGAATTCTCTGTTCAGTTCAGTGCCCCATTTTTTAATTGGGTTAATTAGCATTTTAAAGTCTAGTTTCTTGAGTACTTTATATATTTTGGAGATCAGACCTTTGTCTGTTGCAGGGTTGGTGAAGATCTTCTCCCAGTCAGTAGGTTGCCTTTTTGTCTTAGTGACAGTGTCCTTTGCTTTACAGAAGCCTCTCAGTTTCAGTAGGTCCCATTTATTCAGTGTTGCCCTTAATGTCTGTGCTGCTGGGGTTATACTTAGGAAGCAATCTCCTGTGCCCATCTGTTGTAGGGTACTTCCCACTTTCTCTTCTATCAGGTTCAGTGTGTTCGGACTGATATTGAGGTCTTTGATCCATTTGGACTTGGGTTTTGTGCTTGGTGATAGATATGGGTCTATTTTCATTTTTCCACAGGTTTTTGGGGTCGCTTATGTACACAATCATATCATCTGCAAATAACGAAAGGTTAACTTCTTCCTTTCCTATTCGAATCCCCTTGATCCCCTTATGTTGTCTTATTGCTATTGCTAAAACTTCAAGCACTATATTGAAGAGGTATGGAGAGAGTGGACAGCCTTGTCGTGTTCCTGATTTTAGTGGGATGGCTTTGAGTTTCTCTCCGTTTAGTTTGATGTTAGCTGTCGGTTTGCTGTAAATAGCTTTTATTATATTTAGGTATGACCCTTGTATCCCTAATCTCTCCAAGACTTTTATCATAAAGGGATGTTGAATTTTGTCAAAAGCTTTTTCAGCATCTAATGAAATGATCATATGGTTTTTTTCTTTCAGTTTATTAATATGATGGATTACATTGATAGATTTTCGTATGTTGAACCAGCCCTGCATCTCTGGGATGAAGCCTACTTGATCATAATGGATAATTTTTCTAATGTGTTCTTGGATACGGTTTGCCAGTATTTTGTTCAGGATTTTTGCGTCGATGTTCATGAGTGAGATAGGCCTGTAATTCTCTTTCTTGGACGAGTCTTTGTGCGGTTTTGGTATCAGAGTGACTGTAGCTTCATAAAAGGAATTTGGCAATGACTCTTCTGTTTCTATATTGTGGAATACATTAAAAAGTATAGGTATTAGGTCTTCTTGGAAGTTCTGGTAGAATTCCGCATTGAAACCATCTGGTCCTGGGCTTTTTTTGGTAGGGAGGTTTTTGATAACAGCTTCTAATTCTTCGCGACTGACCGGTCTATTTAGATTGTTCACCTGTTCCTGGTTTAACTTTGGTATATGGTATTTATCTAAAAAAGTGTCCATTTCTTTTACATTTTCCAGTTTTGTGGCATACAGGCTTTTGTAGTAAGATCTAATGATTCTCTAAATTTCCTCTGTGTCTGTGGTTATGTCCCACTTTTCATTTCTGATCTTATTAATTTGCATATTCTCTCTCTGCCTTTTGATTAGTTTGGATAGGGGTTTATCAATCTTGCTGATTAAAAAAAAATTAAAAAAAAGAACTAGTTAATAATAAACCTGGGCTAATAGACCAAACAGTTTATACATAAAAAAAAAAATCTTGCTGATTTTCTCCAGGAACCAGCTTTTTGTTTCATTGATTCTTTGGATTGTTTTCTGGGTTTCTATTTTGTTGATTTCGGCCCTCAGTTTGATTATTTCCAGTCTTCTACTCCTCCTAGGTGAGTCTGCTTCTTCCTTTTCTAGAGCTTTCAGGTGGGCTGTTAAGTCTCCAATGTGTGCTTTCTCTGTTTTCTTTAAGTGGGCACTTAGTGCTATGAACTTTCCTCTCAGGACTGCTTTCATTGAGTCCCATAAGTTTGAGTATGTTGTTTCTTTATTTTCATTGAATCCCAGGAAGACTTTAATTTCTTTCTTTATTTCTTCCTTAATCCAGGTGTGGTTCAGTAGTTGACTGTTCAGTTTCCATGAGTTTGTAGGCTTTCTGGGGGTAGCCTTGCTGTTGAATTCTAACTTTAATCCATGGTGATCTGATAAGACACAGGTGGTTACTAATATTTTTTTGTAATTGTGGATGTTTGCTTTGTTACCGACTATGTGGTCAATTTTCGAGAAGGTTTCATGAGCTGCAGAGAAGAAGTTATATTCTTTCCTATTTGGGTGGAATGTTCTATAGATGTCTGTTAAGTCCATTTGCTTCATTACCTCCATTAATTCTCTTGTTTCTCTGTTAGGTTTCTGTCTGATTGACCTGTCCATTGGTGAGAGAGGAGTGTTGAAGTCTCCTACTATTAGTGTGTGTGGTTTGATGGCTGCCTTGAGTTTTAGCAATGTTTCTTTTATGTACGTGGGTGCTTTTATATTAGGGGCATAGATATTCAGGATTGAGACCTCATCCTGATGAACTGTTCCTGTTATGAGTATAAAATGCCCCTCTCCATCTCTTCTGATTGATTTAAGTTTGAAGTCAACTTTGTTAGAGATTAGTATGGCCACACCTGCTTGTTTCTTAGGTCCATTTGCTTGATAAGCCTTTTCCCAGCCCTTTACTCTGAGTAGGTGCCTGTCTTTGTGGTTGAGGTGTGTTTCTTGTAAACAGCAGAATGTTGGATCCTGTTTTCTTATCCAATCTCTTAGCCTGTGCCTTTTTATAGGTGAGTTGAGTCATTGACATTAAGTGATATTAATGACCAGTGGTTGTTAACTCCAGTCACTTTTTTAGTAGTAGAGTTTGTGTGTTTCCCTTCCTTGAGTTGTGTTGGTGAAGGGTCTCTAGATGTCTGAGTTATTGTGGTCATTGTTGGACTCCTTGGTTAGTGCTTTTCCGTCTATTACTTTCTGTAAGGCTGGAATTGTGGCTACGTATTGTTTAAATTTGTTTTATCCTGGAAAGTTTTATTTTCTCCATTTATAGTGAACGAAAGCTTGGCTGGGTATAGTAGTCTAGGCTTGCATCCATAGTCTCTTAGTTTCTGCAATACATCTATCCAGGACCTTCTGGCTTTCATGGTTTCCATGGAGAAGTCAGGTGTAAGTCTGATAGGTTTACCTTTATAAGTAACTTGGCCTTTTTCCTTTGCAGCTCTTAATATTCTTTCTTTATTCTGTATGCTTTGTGTTTTGATTATTATATGGCGAGGGGATTTTTTTTTTTTGATCCAGCCTATTCGGTGTTCTGTATGCTTCTTGAATCTTCATAGGTATATCTTTCTTTAGGTTGGGAAAGTTTTCTTCTATAATTTTATTAAATATATTTTTTGGACCATTGAGCTGCACTTCTTCTCCTTCTTCTACTCTTATTATTCTTAGGTTTGGTCTTTTTATTGTGTCCCAGATTTCCTGAATGTTTTGTGATGAGAGTTTGTTGGACTTGCTGTTTTCTTTGATCAGTGTGTTTATTTTCTCTATGGTATCTTCAGAATCTGAGATTCTTTCTTCCATCTCTTGTATTCTGTTGGTTATGCTTGTTTCTGTAGTCTCTGTTTGTTTACTTAAATTTTCCATGTCCAGCCGATCCTCTGTTTGTGTTTTCTTCTTTGCCTCCATTTCAGTTTTCAAGTCTTGAACTGTTTCCATTATCTGTTTGATTGTTTTTCCTTGGTTTTCTAGGGTATCATTCACTGATTTATTCAATTCTTCAAACTTTCTGTTATATTTCTCATCCATTTCTATAAGAGCGTTCTTTACATGCTGTTTAAGGGCGTCAATCACTTTCATAAAGTCAATTTTTCTTACTTCTTCTTGATTAAGGTGTTCATGTCCTCCTGTTGTGAGGTTGCTGGTTTCTGGTGGTTTCATGTTGCTTTTCAGATTGTTGGGTGAATTCTTGCATTGGCGCTTGCCCATCTCTTCCTCGGAATGCTCCCGTGTGGACCTTCTTTAACAGGATCAGGTCTTCTTGCCTACTGATGTACCTTCCCAGTGATGGCTCTCCCCAGTGATAGCTCTCCTGGTGCCGAGATCAGATCTCCGAGCCCAATGATGGCTCTCCCCAATGCTGGCTTCCTGGTGCCGAGATCAGGTCTCTGTGCCCAGTGCTGGCTCTCCTGGTGCCAAGATCAGGTCTCCGTGCTGGTTGGGTAGCTCGTAAACAAAGCGCCTACCTTGCTTGGTGCAGGCAGGCTATTGAAACAAAGGAACACCCACCCACCTGGGTGCCCTGAGGATTCGGACCCAGCGCCCAGACAGGCTGAGCTGGGTGATGTTATGTGCCCAAAGAGGGCAGAGGGGCCGAAGAAGGGAGGGTTCTGGATGCAAGCTGGGTGGGATAGGAAGAAAGAGGCAGTATGCAGGGAGTAGAGGCCCTGCAGAGAGCCCAGGAAGGATAGGGGGTTGAGGAACTTCCGAGTTCCCTGTCCCTGGCTGATGCCACGGGGTCAGCAACTCACCCCGTGGTGGCTCTCCTGTCCACACTTCCGGGTTTTAAACAGAGATGGAGAATAGTACAAGGGTAGCAATGCAGCCCATGTAAATTTGGATACTCTGAAAGGAAAGCAGTAATGCTGGTTAGCTTTAAGATGACTGATTTGTGGCATAACCATTTAAAACGGCCATGTAGAAATTAGCATATAAGTCTGTAGCTAGTAAAAGAGAAAATGAAATAAGGAAAACAGTAAAGGGTCGAAATCAATAGAAAAATAAGAGTAAATAGATGCTCTGATTTGATAATGGTTGTCTCCATTAAAACTCTTGCTGGAGGCTGATCCTCAGAAGTTGCCGGGAGGAAGGAAGAACTGGCAATGTGCCTTAGGGAGGGTTTCAAGGGTTATACAGAAGCAGCAGGATGGAGCTCCCATGACTGAATATTCATGACTTTATAAGAAGAGACAGAGGCAGAATACAAGGCATTCTTCTCCACGAGATAACTCAGCTGCCTCAGGATTCTGTTAGTAAGGCCAACCATTACCAGCTATGGCCCCTACACCTCCGACCAGGACTGTGAACTGAAGTAAATCTCTAAAGGTAACCACATTGATAACAGAAGGACTGCAGTGATTGAGACAACTCAAGATAGATATCATTGTGTTTGTTAAAGGTAAAGTATATGTTATCTGACTAAAGGCAGTTTTTAAGTGGTGAATAATGAAGCCGGCTTATGCTGGTACGAGAAATTGTATTTGAAGCATAATATAAAGATTGAACATCATAAAAACCAAAAGAAAGCTGAAATTATATGTACAAATACATACACACATGCATACTCATGTGGATACTTATATATGTGTGTGTGTGTGTGGCAAAAGTTATGGCAAGAACATTGCTAGAAGTTTACTAGGAAGATAATTCAAAGTTTCATTTACAGGTAAGAGAATGATTAAGCAGCCCCATACTTGAGAAAGCTAACAATTCCAAATAATCACATGTCAAAAAAGAAACCAGGAGTGTAACTGGAACTCTCCGACAGTGAAAATGTCCAATAAAATATAAGGACTGCAACTAAAAGAGCACTTGGAGTAAACTGATGCACTTCAGTGTGTCTAGCAGGCTCAAAGAAAGGTTGTATAGGAGAAGTATGTATGTTAGCCAGGCAGGATGGCAGACACCTATAATTCCAGTGCTTGGGAAGAGGCAGAGGCAAGAAGATCAAGAGTTCCAGGTCATTCTCAGCTAGAAGGTAAGTTTGAGAACAGCCTTCGCTACCATGAGAGACCCTATCTCAAAAAACTAAAAGGAAATACCTAGCTTAGTAATTTAGAAAAACACAAAACCAGAAGGTAATAAAGATTAAACCAAAAAGTTTAAATTTAAAATATTAATTTTAAAAACAATCTATAATGGATCATATCCTATGAAAAATCCTAGAAATGTTAACAGAAGGATCAAAGGAGCAAAGAAGGATCCAACTATTTCTGCTGATAAGATATTACAAACAACTTAAAAGTAATACATTTATATCACCCAGAAGAAATTGACAAAATTTCTAAAAATTAAGCTTACCAAAATAGATAAGCACACACAGAGACAAAACCACAAAATTTCTTACAGCAATCAGCTATTTTGTCACGAGTTTACAGTGATTCCAGAGAGAAAAATGAACAATTAAGTAATTTTGGGAAGAGTGTTGCCAAGTATCAAGAAACAATTCTACGCTGAAATTTCTTCTCTGAGCAGAAAGAAAAGAGGGCTCTCGGATTGACTTTATCACACATCCAGTGAAGAATGAGGAGGGAAAACTAGCAGCCAATTTCACCTAGAAATATGGATGCAAAAATCCTAATTAAGTATTATCAAGACAAATCCAGCAAATGGCAACTCACAACCTGGTCAGGTTTGTGCCAAGAATCCAAAGCTGTTTCCACATTAGAAAATAAATTGCTATCACATTCCACATAATCAAAATAAAGGTGAATTAATTATGATCAGCTGAGAGATACAGAAAAAGCATTTGCTAAGCATAAAAAATAAGCTCTTAAATTGGGTATGAAGGGCACTTCCGTCCAATTAGAGGATGTCTAGCGAATAGGAACCATTGTCAGTCACCATTGTGAGATTCAGGGAAAGGTCTGCCATTACTTCCTTTCAAGTCAAAATTGGCAATGTCTGATGACATGAGATTTAATGTAGAAAATTCAAGTTACAAATTACTAGAATGAATAAGGTTCTAATGTTTGCTAGATGCAAAAATTGCTGTACAAAAGTCAACCGCATTGCTCTAAATGCAGCAAATATAGAAAAGAATTTTTGTCAACAAATAGTACTTAGAAACCAATTTACTAAAAGATATATAAATCTTTGTGGAGGAGATTGTATAAGTTTCTTTAAAGAACTGAAGACTGAGGTACTTTGTTTTCAAGATTAAAAGACTGAAAATTACAAGCATATTAATTTATCTTCAAATGTTGTATACTTTCAAAACATTAATTAAAAATTGCAATTTTTCATTCTTAACTGCTGTTCTCTTTAAATATTGTATAGAACTGTAAAGTACAAGGAATATCAAAGTCATTTTTTAAAAATAAGATTTTTTATTGAAAATAGATTTTTTTTGTAAAATATATTCTAATTATGGCTTCCTCTTCCCTAACTCCTCCCAGTTTCTCTTCAACTCCCCTTCTGTCTGAATGCATACCCCTCTTAGAAAACAAACAGGCATCTTAAAGAATAATAATAAAATCAGATAAAATGAAACCAAACAAACTAGAATAGGACTAAATAAATAACAGAAGAAAAGGAGCCAAAGAGACATCATAAGAAACACATACAGATGCAGAGACACATAAGAATTCCATTCGCACACATAAGAATCCCACAAAAAAAAAAAACAACCAAAGAAACAAAACTGGAGACCATAATATGAAAGAAAGGTTAAAAAGATGCCCTGAGATGACATTATGAGACAAAGAGGCTCCAAATATGCCTTTGAGTTAGTTTTGTGTTGGCACAGGACATGCCCTTGAGAGTGGTTTGTTCCCAATGAGATCAATTGGAGATGACTTCCAGGTTAGCCATGAGGCATGTAGCCAATTCTCTTTTTAGCTCTAGGCCCTTATCTGGGGTAGACACATGCAGGCCCTGTGCATGCTCTCTCAGTCTTTGATGTTGTAATTTGTGAAAGGTTTGTCAATCTTTTTGATTTTCCTAAGGAACCAACATTTTGTTTCATTGATTTTTTTTCATGTTGCTATTGTCTGTTTCTTTAGCCCTGAGCTTGATTATTTCTTGCCATCTACTCCTTTGGGGTCTGACTTCTTTTCTTTTTATTCTAGAGCTTTCAGGTGTGCTGTTGCCTCTCAGTACTACCTTCACTGTGTTCCCTAAGTCTGATTGTGTTGTGTTTTCATTGTCATTCAATTCTAAAAAGTTTTCAATTTATTTTTAATTTCTCTCCTGAGTCGTTCTGTTTCCATGAGTTTATAAGCTGTTGATATCCAGCTTTAATCTGTGCTATTCACATAGCATACAGGGTGGTATTTCAATTTTCTTGAGTTGTTGTCCAAAGGAGTCCCATGGGAATTCCCAAACAACTCAGTCTGTTGCCCAGAGCATAGGTTGATTTCCACAAACTGAAGGCAAGCCCACATTGCTGAAGACAACACCTACACCACCCATTAAACATGGAGAAGTCAACATAGAGTCTATGTGCCCACACAGACTGGTGCCTGGATAGAGACTTCACCCCTACAAGCTTCCCTCTTTGGTACAGAAAGGTACTCAGCATGCTACCAAAGGACAACCATAAACAGGCACACAGTCACAAAGCCTTTACTACTGCGGTGGTCCTGCCTGTGAGAGATGCTAGGGCAATGGTGGCACAAACTTGTGGGAGTAAACAATCCATATTTAATTTGACTTAAGGCCAAATTAAATTTGACTCTGCTCAGGTGACCAAGAACTTGAGACTAGATAGCCCAGGGACTTAGGGTAAAACCAAATAATACTGTTCTAAAAACAAAACCAAACAAATAAACTAGCAATAAAATTACTCCTAAAGACATTCTGCTCTACTCATAGAGAAGCCATCAGCAGAGAAGCTCCCTCCTGCAGCAAATGAGAACAAGGACAGAGACCCACACACAGACATTATACAGGAAGTGAGGGACCTTGAAACACACAGCCTGAAGTGGGATGGCTCCATCAAACCCCTCTCCTCAGGCATCAGGGAACCTTGTGGAAGAGGAGGCAGAAAGAGTGTAAGTGCCAGAGGGGATGCCCTAAGAAACAAGGCCCTAAATAACTTGATCAAACACATATGAACTCACAGAGACTGTGAGGTATGCGCAAGGCCTGCATGGGGTCTGTACCTGTCCCTTTGCACTATACCATAGCTTCCAGTTTAGTGTTTTTATGGACTTCCTGCATGTGTGATCCTGTGTGTCTCTTTCGTGCCTTAGGCTCTTTCCCTTCTGTTTGTCTTGTCTAATTCTAGTGTGTTAGCTTTTGTTTTCTTTATATTATTATATTATATTATTATCCCTTAGAAGCTTGTTTTCTGATGAGAGACAGAAAGCAGGTGAATCTGGATGGGAGGGGAGGTGGAGAGGATCTTGGAGTAGTAGAGGTAGGGAAACGATAAACAAGATATGTTATGACTCCTAGTCACTATTTATTCTCGTTGGAAGACTTGATAGAAGAAACCGTGACAGGCTTTCTAGCGGAACTGGCTACAGTTAGTTCCGGAGTTGTCTATGTGAGGAAGATAAAGTGGAATCTTTCACCATGCTTCCCATGCCTTTCTTTCCAGAGTGCCCTTCGTTCAAATAATGCATCCTGACTCTCAGCCTTAGTGAATTCAAAACAAAATCCACTTATCCGGCCTCCTTTCTGATTTGGAAACCTCTGAAGCCAGTTAGAAACAATTATGAGCCTGTAAAAAATATGCTATTGTTGAACAAATTATAAGATTAACGTATTGGTTTAGAAAGAATAAAATAGTGTTGAATATCAGACACTTCAAATTGCACACCCTTTAAGAGTTGCAAATTGTCTTAAGCCTAAAAACTGAAAGGTGGCAAATGTTAAATAATTGTTGCCAAGCAACTAGAAGAAAATAATGAAGGGCATAGTAATGCATAGTCAGTTCAGACTGACACTCACATTGGAAAATCAAAACTGGAGCTGTAAGAACTTATGATTTTACATGTAAAATGTATGTCATAATGAACATGTAGACGAGCTCACTCAAAAGCCATTTGATTTAAACATAAGTCTAAAAAACATCTAAATGAATTGGATTTAGATTGATTGATACTTTATAACAATTTTTAATTCATTTATTTTTATTAATAATATATATTTTATTAATTAAAAAATTTCATCAAATTAATTTTGATCATGTTTTCTCCTTCCTCCCACGTCTCTCAGCTCTTACCCACCTCCCCAACTTCATTCTTCCAGAATACATACATAAAACACATGCAAAACAACAAAAAACAACCACAGCTAAGCAAACGAAAACATCCTTCTTTAGTGCAGGAAAGGGGGGCATTCGACCTCCAACATTAGCCTGTGTCTTTTAGAGCCAAAGATACACCCGGCATCATTTAGCTGCTGCTCAGTCTGTTTCCTATAGACACTGCACATTCCGTAAGGGGGAGGATGCTGTTTTGTGCTCTGACCTCATTGTAAGTTCTCAGTAAATATGTTTAATAAAGTAATGTATAAAACTAGTAACTTGGTAAGGAATCAGAAAAAATTTAATAATGTAGAAAGTGCCAAATAGAGGAGTGGTTAAAGATGTCAAGAGGATTCACTCCACAGCATTAAGCCAGTGTGCTCTGAAGCCACACTGCAATGAACGGCTGTGTTATTACTGGTAGCTGAAAACCCCTGCAGGAACTTTGGTACACACAAAATGCAGCACACGAACTAACATTAGGTGAGCACACGTGCTCTTTATTTCCTACTGTTCCATCTTTCGCCTGGCTTCGCTTTCTTCACAGGTTCTTCAGGTTTTGCTATAGGAAAGGCCAGGTGCTCCTTTAATCTTCAGAATGACAGACTTCAGAAAGGCATAGGAAGGGACATGATTGTTATATAACAACAGAGTAAGATGTGTTAGTTAAATTGGGGAGGCTCTTTTGCCTCTCTCTGACAAATGAGACTCACTTCACTGTAATTGTTACTAAAATCCCATCCACGCAAAGCATAGTTTAACAATTTCTGTGAATTGGAAGCTAATTGTGTCGAGGCATATAGTTCAGAGAACACTGATAATTCAGAGGAGATAGGAATGAACACATTCAACCAATTCTTTTGAATATTTATCAGGCATGGTTTAGTCTGCACCTCTGAGCCTTCTACTTGCGGGTGAGGTAGGTTTAATTTAGGAAAACAGTCAAGTCTGACAAGTACAGCAGATGATTAGTGTGAGACCACAGAGTGTCTTATAGGAAATGCCAGCGGGTAAGGGGGCTGACTTCCTGTGCAGCTGAAACCCGACTCTGCTGAAGCAATGCAGTTGCTAAGGGTGAGCGCAAAGTTTTTTGTGTAAGTTCCCATCTTCTCTGTTCTCTGTGCCCTCTGACCCCACTTCTGAACTCAATAACCTGGTAAAGATCTTAAAGTGGCGTGCAGGGTTTTGCTCTTTGACTTCCTTCAGCAGCAAGGCTACCATACAAGAAATCAACCAATGCTTTTTACCTGAAAGCATCTGAGAACCTCTGCTGCTGTGGGGATGGGGGAGATGTGGGAAGGCCAGAAAAGGTGGCACTCAGAGAAGCTATGTGAAACCTTACCAACTTCCGGGAAAACGATTACAAAATAAGTCCCTTCACTTGGTGACCACAGTGACATGAAAACAACTCCAAACCTTCCTGAGAGCCACATGTCTAGTCATTTTATTCTTTGAAAAAAAAATTCAAAGACCCAACTGTGATGACTTCATGAAGTCAGTAGCTGAGCAAATAATTTGTATTTTATGATCTTGCCTCAAAAAATGTTTCATCACAAAAAAGATCCTGCTACTCCTGAAGCAAAGACAATCTGAAAGGGGGTTTCAGGATGGGCAAAGATGAGCGGCAAACTGAACACTCAATAGCAAAATACATATCAATGAGAAAAGACTTTAATATTCAAACTCAGATCTTGAACTCATACCTGGAAGGGCGGGAGTGTCAAGTAAAGATTCTTTTTTTTTCAGACAGGGTTGTTGTGTTTAGGTTCTCTGCATAACAGTCTGGATTGTAGACCAGACTGGACTTGAACTAACAGAAATCAGCCTGCCTCTGCATCCCGAGTGGTTGGATTAAAGGTGTGTGCCACCACACCTAGCAAGGCAAGAGTCTTGAAAAGAACACTCTTTTGCTACTTCCTTCCTGAGGGCAGAGCATCCTGATGTCTCTGTTTGGGCAGAGATACAGAAGGGAATGGAAACCAGCAGGGATCTGCTGGTACCAGCATGTCCGGAAGTGACAGGACCTGCAGCTGGGGTGAAAACAGCCTCTGGGGTGGTGTTGAAGACAAGGAGGATAGTGTGGAGAGACTTGACAGATTCAGGAAAACTGCAAAACACAACAAAGCAGACACTGGCTTAAATTTGAATTTTAGGTGGAATATTTATAGTGCTTTTGAGTAAATACACAGATATACAGATGCACTAAATATATGTCTCTGGCTTTCCTGTAAAACATCAGATAATAAAGGAAATACCCCTCTCATTCATAAAAATATCAACAAAGCATCTTATTAGAATACCAAAGCCACAGCAAACACTCATCTGGAGAACAGTGCTCAGTTCCTTTCTTGTACGTTAAAAACAGTATGTTAAAATTCTAGAGGAAAATTAGTTTTTCTTGATTGGTTCAGAATCAACGAAATCAGGCAGGTGAGCTGACCATGCATTTAGACTTTCATCTTCTGGAAACTGGGATACCCATCCCTTTGAAAGAGCAGACAGTGTGCCAGGGAATAGCATGGCATTTCAGCTCTGAAGAAGGCCACAGACGGCACCGCCTGGTGCCTGTAAGAAACAGATCTCTGTAGATGGATCTTAACCAGGCTAAGACCAATCCAAGGAGCACTATGAAAAATGTGGAGATGACGTGAGATGGACCTTTGCCACTGTAAATTACCTAACATCATCTGGTCCAGTTTCCCCATTTGCTACACAACAGAAGTGAATATCTGTCTCACAAAGTATGATTTGTGATTAAAAAAAAAACAGTCGGCAAATGTTAAGAATTGTTCTTGCTAACCATGCTGCTGGTGGAGGCAAAAGCCTAGGGAGATTGGGACCTTCCTATTTGAGTTGTAACTTCTTAATTCCTAGAATAGTTTTTCCTAAGAGAGAGGACAGGAGGAAGGATGGCAGAGAGGGAAGGAAGGAGGGAAGGTAGAAAGGCTTTCTTCTGGAAGGAATAGCTATATTAAAGGTTTTCCTCAACAGGATTGCTCCTTGCTATTTGTGGAAGTAATTGGCATTGTTCTCTCTGAGCTCTGCATAAAAAGCAAATGAACCTGTCTTGTACGGATTGACACTGCATGAATGAACTCATTTAACTCTCAGTTAGTCCAAAAGCTGTTGCTAGTGAGAGAAAGCTGCTTTGCCCGACAGAAGAAACAGAGGGTCCTCTTCTTGTCCTCTAAGCAGCAGTAGTCCCCTGTGCCTCAGCAGCAGAGCCCGACTCCTGACATGGCTGTCTCTTCTGGGTCCTGGTATTTATAGAAGACATTTAATGCTAAAATAGTTCTTTAAGGTGAGAAGTTGAGGGAGTAGAATTGAACCTTCTTTGACCCAGACTTCATGATGAAGTCTTTGAAGGACTCGGTCTCTGCTGCTTGGCATATCTTTCCTGAGCAAGCGACAGGCTACTTGAAGGGCCTGTCGTATCACAAGGCAGAGGTTACATCCTTTGTTTCCCAGTGCTTCTCTAGGATGCCATGCGCATGGATCTGGATGTGACCAGTGATCCCTTTGGCTATGCTAGCAAAATGTTGAGGTGATTTTTTTTTGGCCTGAATGCTATTCCTTTTGTTTCAAATTATTTCCTTCCTTCTATTTCTACCCAGTTCTAACTTGTCCCTACATGCAGGGCAAGTGTCACCTCTATGATGCTTTCCCTGGTTCCTTTAGGCACCATGCATGTGTTTGTTTAGAGCTTTTATCTCTCCAGTTCAGGCTGGCTGTTGGTGTGTGTGCCCAGTGCCCAGCCCTTTCCTGGGATTAGAGTTTAATGGGAACAATGGGACCATGTCACTCATCTCTGTTCAGATAAACTTTGAGAGACAGCAGTGGACACCCAGTCAGTCATTGTTGAATAAAGAGATTAGAGAGTCGCTGGCAAAGCTATCACTTGGTTGATGCGCTAATTTCTAGGGCAGCTGTAACTGAGCGCTGCAAAGAGAGTGGCTCAAGAAACAGATTCTTCTTCTTCTTCTTCTTCTTCTTCTTCTTCTTCTTCTTCTTCTT
>JABTXL010008822.1:4698540-4720934 GCA_025134845.1 Neodon shergylaensis
ATCTATCTATCTATCTATCTATCTATCTATCTATCTATCTATCTATCTATCTATCTATATCTTAAAGGAAGTTAAGCCACTTGGGCTGACAATTTTACCTATTAGAACTATAGACTAACAAAACCCCCAGTATCGGGCACAAGAAACCCGCCTTTTGAATGGTTGGTCAGGATAGTCCAAACACTATAGACTATCAGTATAGGCCTTGATTGCCTCTCAGGCTTTGAGGGTGGTGTCTACTGCCAAAGATACCACAATACAGGACTCAGACGATCAGAGCTAGGTCTGGCCTAAAAGCCTCATTTTGTTTTAAAGCAGAACCAGGAGCGTGTTCTGTCCTGTGCGTTATAGCAATTAGTGAATTGACGCCTTGGGCACTGCAGGTGGCGGATACAGGGGTGAAGCTAAAGCCAAGTCAGGAAACAATATTTAAAATAGCTGTGGATAAACCTGAGCCGGGAAGGCTGACTGAGAGCATCTACATGTACACATTTCCAAGGAGACAGCAATTAAGTCATTCCCACCCACTACCACGTTAAGATGAGAAAACTGGAGCCTGATGTTAGGGGCAAAATTAATAATAGCAGCAACAACAGCTGCCACTTATTAGGAGGTTTCTAGGTGGCAGGTTGTGTTAAACACAAATGCATTAGACCATTTATTCCTCAGATGAACCAGACAGGGGTAATTATATATATCATCTCTAAATTGAGGTTACAGTTTATCAAGATTAAATAACTTGACCAAAGGTACACAGTTGCTAACTGCTGCAGCCAGGAGTTGTGTCAAAGGAATCTATATCTAAACTTTTCACCTTAACTATCCTGTACTGTCTTAGCAAGAACAAAGAGCCAATGACAGTACTGTAAGAGAGACCAATTTTTCTGCTATTATAAATTGAAAACCTCAGAAAAAAAACCCAAAACCATGTTCTTACATCTCATGTAATTATATTAATATTTTCTGGGAACAGCCGTGTTGCTGGGCAACAAGAAGAGGTAAGACAGCTAGCAGTCTCAGAAGGCTTCTGTCTTAGTTAGGGTTTCTATTGCTGGAGAGACACCATGGTCAAGATAACTCTTAAAAAGGAAAACATTTAATCAGCGCTGTCTTAGGTTTAGTCCATTTTCATCATGGTGGGAAGTATGGCAGTGTGCAGGCAGACATGGTGCTGGACAAGGAGCTACAATTTCTACATTATGATCCACAGGCAGCAGGAAGAGACTGCCACACTGGGTGTGGCTTGAGCATCTGAGACCTCAAGGCCCACCCCTAGTGACTCACTTCCTCCAACAAGGCCACATGTGCTCCATCAAGGTCCCATTTCCTAATAGTGCCACTCCCTATGCTCCTATGGGGGCCTTTTTTATTCAAACCACCACAGCTTCCTTGGACTTCTTGGGGAAATGAATCCAGTTCTCTGGTAGGAAAACTTGGTTCCTCTAACAGAGGCATCTGTCCATTCCTGAGGGCTTTGTTTCTATGACCCCCCACCAGACTCCCCTTCCTACTACTGCCTACTACTGCCGCATTAGAACCCGAGCCCAGCATATACACTTTCAGGGAGACACACCATAGTCAAACCATAGCATTTGGTGTACATGATTTAGATATGTGGTCAAGGGACTTAGAACACTGGTCAATATGCATTACATGCAAAACATTTGTGGAACATGTGTAGTCTATTTTAATTAGAACAGAGATATAAAAACTTACGTGCATATGTATTAGAGTTCTCTAAAGGAACAGAGCTTATATATAAGATTATATAGACTGGCTTACAGGTTGTGGTCCGGCTAGTCCAATAATGGCTGTCTACCAATAAAAGGTCCAAGAATCAGTAGTTGTCCAGTTCATGAGGCTGGACATCTCAGTTGGTCTTCAATATACACCAGAATCCTGAAGAAGTAGTCTCTAATGCCAGTAAATGGTGGACTTGCAAGTGAGAATAAGCAGGCAAAGAGAGCAATCTTTTTTCTTCCATGGCCTTTATATAGGCTGTCAGTAGAAGGTTGGGCCAGATTAAGGTGGATCTTTTTCTTTTAAAAGATCTAGACTAGATGTTGGTCTTCTCACTTTAGATGATTTAATTAAGAAAAAAAATCCCTTGCAACTATGCCCAGACTGGTGGGACTGAGTCAATTCCAGATATAGTCAAATTGGCAGCCAAAAAAACACAGTGTATGTATCTTAAAGAGCATAGGTGAACCAAGGTTAAGGGAAGACTTATTTTTATGCCACAACTGCATGTAGCTGGATTACTACAAGGACCAGATGTCACTGTATCATTAGAAACTAGAATGTTACCCAGCATTCTTTGGGAGGTAAATATACGCATAAGTGGCTGTGTTTGTATATATGTATTAGGAGGGGAACTGTGGATTAGTGGCTACTACGTGAGGCTCGAAAGTATACTAAGACATTTAATGTGCTTTATATTTGATGAACTATGGTTTGGGTACCAATTAAATACATGGCCTTGCTTCTCATACATTTCATTAGTTGCATATGGTCCCTCCCTTTCCAGCCTCTCCCCTGGGGAACCTCTGATGCCTCTTTCTACTCCTGTCCAGGATTCATGCCCCCTGCCGGGTTGTATTTGGTTGGAATTGTTAGACTTTGGGGGAACTATGATTTCTTCCTCAGTTGTGTTCCTAAATGACTTCAGGAAAGGTTACCCTTCCGAGTTCTTACTGCTCTCTAAATGTCCTTATTCATGTCTATCTAATTGGCACATGGTCATTTTGTTCTCATATAATATTTTGTACCATGGCTTCAGAGAGCTGTCACAATAATTTAGCCAGGAAACAGGTAAATACTACTAGCTGAAAAGTTCAGAAGGCTAGATGTTAGTTTCTTTCAAATTTGACTTTGAGGCTTCTCTCTTGCAAAGAGAGACCTGGTGTGGGAAACTGGGGTTTTCATAGCCACAATAAAGATACGGAACCAAAATGCACCAACAGAAGTACTTAAAAAGTCTGTGCGAGGCTGGGGGTGCTGATGGGTGCTGATGTGGCCGGGAACTCAGTTGGCTTGGGAGGAAGGACTGAGGCATGGAGAAGAACAGTGGCCAGGGTTCATGGTATCAGGCCTCTGAGAGCAGAGTGGCTACTTTAAAGGTCCTACGTGCTGCACAGAATCTCTTAACAAGGGTCTGGCCTGGACTGCTAGATTGTTTTCATGGTCTGCAGCTGTCGGCTACCTTGCTTTAGAGTTTACTGAAATGAAGACCATATGGGATATATTGCAAAGAACCAAACAGGAAGGAGCAGTTTTAACTTGATCAAAGGTGATGGCCTACTATAGGGTTTCAAACAACTTAATGTCACTAAAAAATTGATTCTGAGGCTGCAATTAAATGAAATGAATTCATGACCTTCCTGGTGCCTTGGTATCATTTTTTAATTGTAAGGCAGTCTTAATTTGAGTGGCAGACATATTAGCTATAAGCTGGATAGTTTCATTTAAACAGTGAAGTGTTTAGTAGGGTAGTGATGTTCGTAGAGCTTGCAAACCAGTAAGTATAATGAAGATTAGAGTATTGTATGTCACCAAGGGGAAGCAGTGGTTGTAATCAGAGAAATAGAAAGGAAGTTACAGTAAAAAGGTTGGAGAGGGTAGCATGTGAAGGTTTCTAGGGGCAGGTGGTCTTTCCCCGGACGTCAAAAGAGTTGAATGGCACAGAGCAGTTACGCAACTTCAACGTGTGGCACAACCACACTAAAGAAGTCACACCAGCTGGTGCTGCAGCGGTCACTGCCTGAGCCTCCCTGTGGCACTCACAGCGGTAGGCAGCTGCTCACAGGGACTCCAGAAAGTGGACTCAGAAACTTCCGGAGCTGGGGCTGTAAACATAGCTTCCACAGTACCCACCAGCAATGTGCCTAGCCTCCACTTAGCAGTTTAAATTTTGACTCACACAGAGAATGCTGCAGAGATGCAGGAAGTCAGGTACAGATTGATAAAACCTCGGAACAGATATAAAATGTTTAAAAAGGTGCTTAGGTGCTGAAAAAAGAAAAGACAATGGGGATAGACAGTCATAGAAAAATAAATAGTTTAAAAATAATAAAGTGGAGTTTGTAAAAAGAGAATAAAGTAACATAAAAGGAATAAGCCACAAAAGGATGGGAAATACCATAACACAGGGCATTATTATTGCTTTGTTGACTTTATTTTTTTGAATGTTGATGGGCAAAGGACAAACACTGATGAGAGGCATTGGATTGTAGAAAAACTGCTAAATTAAATTAACCTATATATTTTAAGAATGTTTTAACTTTATAATGGAAGTCAGAAAATGTGTTGTATTGGGGAGAGGTTATGCTTTTGTTTCCACAGGGAAAGAAAGCTGTGTATTTCTTCAAAATTAATAAAAATAAGATTTGACGGGGGAAACCTCCTACAAAATCTTGGCTACAGATGTAAAAATAACACAAAAACAAAAGCTACAAGGCAGGTGATGTATATCTGATCTCTCTACATTGGAATAGTTCCGAGACTGAATGAGACATGGTAAATGTTGTTGGCATGACTTATTATTACATGCCTTCTTTTTATATTTCATGGATAGAGGTTTGGTTATACAGTCCAAACAAACTAATAAAGTTAACATATGCCTTTTACTTGGTCAAACAGACAACAGGAAATTATCTTTAGTTGACTTGTGTATACCACATATCCCATATTTGTGTTAATGCAGATATATATGTTGCCTTTAAAAGTTTCTGTGTTTTCAGGGAAAAAAATCAGACACAAATGAAGACAAGTGGTTGTCCCAGGTGATCCAAACTTTAAAATGCCTCTGTTGCACTTTTCTTAAAATTCTGGATCCAGAACAACTTCAATGCTACCAGCTAAAATGGTCCGGCTTCCTAGACTACTCCAGTCAGGATGTCAGATAAACTCTACACTTTCCCATCCCACAAAGAGTTAAATAATAATACAACTAGCTCTATCAGGGCTTTACCATTATCTCTATTTTCTCAGGGTCCCCCCAAAATGCCTCACCCCCAGACAGCAGGAAGCATTCTAGAGAACACGACACCCACATTTTCAAGAGATGGAGTGGGTGGGTTTTTTTTTTGATCACTCAGTGGATTATGAATGTTTGTCATTGTTTAGAAGGTGTTGATTGCAAGTTGTTACTAGTCATGGCCAGAAAAAAACTAAGCAAGGAAAGTTAGATTCAGAAATCTCTTTCTGAAAAAAAAGAAAAAAGGGATATAGAAATTATAGGATAAATAGATAGATTATTGAATCTACTTTTAAACTAAAAAACAATTACTAGCCTCAAATTTTTTACATTGATATGGATTTTTGTATACTGATAGAAAATTAAACGCATTTTTGTCATACACACTGTATATATGTTTCTACTCTTATTTAAAGTATTGTACCTATGCAGTTCACTTAAAAACATAATGTAAAGTTCTAGTCTTTGAAAGCTATATTACAAACTGTTTAGGATAAATAAAAAATGCAGGTTATATTCCCAAGAGTGGTATTGCTGGATCCGGAGGTAGGTTGATTCCCAGTTTTCTGAGAAACCGCCACATTGATTTTCAAAGTGTTTGTACAAGTTTGCATTCCCACCAGCAATGGATGAGTGCTCCCCTTACTCCACAACCTCTCCAGCATAGGTTATCATTGGTGTTTTTGATTTTAGCCATTCTGACAGGTGTAAGATGGTATCTCAAAGTTGTTTTGATTTGCATTTCCCTGATAGCTAAGGAAGTTGAGCATGTCCTTAAATATCTTTTGGCCATTTGAAATTCTTCTGTTGAGAATTCTCTGTTCAGTACGCCATTTTTTAAATTGGGTTATTTAAAATTTTAATGTCTAGTTTTTTTGAGCTCTTTATATATTTTGGAGATCAGGCCTTTGTCTGATGAGGGGTTGGTGAGGATCTTCTCCCAATCAGTAGGTTGCCTTTTGGTTTTAATGACAGTGTCCTTTGCTTTCCAGAAGCTTCTCAGTTTCAGGAGGTCCCATCTATTCAATGTTGCTTTTAATGTCTGTGCTACTGAGGTTATATGTAGGAAGTGATCTCCTGTGCCCATCTGTTGTAGGGTACTTCCCACTTTCTCTTCTATTAGGTTCAGTGTGTTCAGATTGATATTGAGGTCTTTGATCCATTTGGACTTGAGTTTTGTGCACGGTGGTAGATATGGATCTATTTTCATTCTTCTACAGATTGGCATCCAGTTATGCCAGCACATTTGTTAAAGATGTTTTCTTTCTTCCATTGCATAATTTTACCCAAGAGATGCCCAATCATATTACAAAAGCATTTGTTCAACTATGTTCATAGCAGCATTATTTGTAATAGCCAGAATCTGGAAACAACTCAGATGCCCCTCAATGGAAGAATGGATGAAGAAAGTGTGGCATATATACTCAGTGGTAAAAAAAAAAATGATATCCTGAATTTTGCATGCAAATGGATGAAAGTAGAAAACACTATCCTGAATGAGAAAACCCAGACTCAAAAATATGAAGATGGTATGTACTCACTCGTTAGTAAGTACATAAACAAAGGACATTGAGCCTATAGTTCACGATCCTAGAGAAGCTAAGTAATAAAGTGAACCCAAACAAAAACATATAGATCCTCCTGGAAATTAAAAGCAGACAAGATTTCCAGGAAAAAGTTGGAAGCATGGGGTGGGGTGGGGTGGGGGAAAGGGAGAGGGGGAGAGCGAAGGGAGAAGGGGAGGGTTGGGGAGAGTTTGGGGGAGTGGGATGGTTGCGATGGAGGAAGGATAGATATGCTAGCAGGGAAGAAGATATCTTAATTAAGGGAGGCATTGTAGGGTTTGACAAGAGACCTGACTCTAGAGGGAGTCCCAGATGTCCACAGGGATGTCCCCAGTTAGGACCCTGGGCAGTGGAGGAGAGGGTGCCTAAACTGGCCTTGTCCTGTAGTCAGACTGATCTTGAATATCACCATAGAACTTTTGTCTGGCGACAGAGGGAGATAGAGACAGAGACCCACATGGGAGTAATAGACTGCGCTCCCAAGGTCCAATTGAAGAGCAGGAGGGAGAATATGACCAAGGAAGTCAGGAGCACGAGGGGTTGATCCACCCACTGAGACAGTGTGCCTGAACTAATGGGAGCTCACCAAAGCCAGTTGGAATGGGACTGAATGAGCATGGGATCAAACTGGACCCTCTGAATGTGGCTGACAATTGGGGCAGACTGAGAGTCAATGATAATGGCACTGGGATTTGTCTCTACTGCATGTACTGGCTTTTTGGGATCCTAGTCTATTTGGATGTATACCTTCCTAAGCCTGGATGGAGGGGGTAGGGCCTTGGACTTCCCACAGGGCAGGGTACCCTGCCCTCTCTTAGGACTTGAGGGGAGGGGAGAGGGTGAGTGGGGGAGTGGGAGGGAAGTGGGAGGAGGGGAGGAAGTGGAAATTTTGATTCCTAGTATTAATAAACTAATAATATAAAAAAGAAATACAGGTTAATAGTCATCTATAAAAATAAAATTTACAGTCATGTTAGATATGTTTTCAAGATTAAACATATATTTTAAATATGTAGGTAGTCTTCAAAGACTTCAGAGACCTACAGAATGTGGCATTTAAGATGTTTTAATATCATAAGGCTTTTCATGACGTGAGATACATCTACTCCTAGTATCACCAATCTACTTCAAAAAAGGCTGTTGGGCATCAAAGAACCTCCATATGAAGTTTGCTTTTGACATGGCAAAACTAGTCATTTGGGCAAGAAACTGTCCTTGCCTCAACTGTTGACAGTATGCTGTCCAACATGGACAAAAAGGACACAAAAGAAGGTGACTCTTGAACTTTGCCAAAATAAGGTTGGGTAGTCCTTCAAAATTCCTGCTTCACAGAAAAGTCTGTCAGATATTCTAGGTCTTTACGTTAAAAATGGATGACCCAACATTGCACAGAACCTCGGATGACTGTCCAGGCAGCCAAATGTCTCTGTCATTTCTATAGTTTTGGAAGTTGCTTGCTCTGCACTTCCTGTTTACTCAGGTAATATTATATCCTTCTTGGGTCTTTGATGGTGGTTGAAGATTAGATAGTACAGTTTTCCTTATTAAAAACTTCTCAAAAAAGATGTAGAATAAATAAGATTGAGAGTCATAAAAACTTAAATTGTTAATCTAAGAAATTGTTTTGAGGTCTAAAAGGATAGTTTTGGGTTGGTAAGATACGTTATGATAGAGAATAGTTTAGGTCTAAAACTTTGGACTCATTAAGATAGGATAGGTGATAGGGTATTTTCTCTGAAATTGCAAAATACAAATGGACTGGATATAATTCTTACACGATAATTGTTCTTATTATAAATAGTTTTACTGTTTTAGAGTTAAACCCTTTCCTTTTTATCTAGACAAAAGGGAGAAAATGTTGCAGAATTTTTTATACTGTATGAAGATGTGTCATTGTGATTAGCTTAATAAAGAGCTGAATGACCAATAATAGGCTACCTAGAGAGAATAGCAGGATTTCCAAAGAAAGAGAGAACTCTGGGAAGAAGGGTGGCAGAAGAATGCCAGGAGACATGGACCAACTTGGACATATGGTACAGAGGAGAGGTAAACAAGCCATGTGGCAGAATGTAGATTAAAAAGTATAAGTTAATTAAGTTATAAGAGTGACAAATGTTTCATAATTAATAATAAGTCTCCATGTCATTATTTGCAGGCCGACAGTCCAGGAACATCTGAGACACAGTTGACTCTGGAGAAACAACTGTCAGACTTGCCTTCAAGGACCAGAGTGTAGAGGTGTGAATTTTTGAAGTGAGCAAAGACTATTGTGAGGCTCTCAGACCAATCAAAGAGTACATTCAAGAAGAAAAGCTGAATGTGTACTTTAGGAGAGCCAGTCACTTGTGTTTCAGGATGATTTTAGTATAAGGATGAGATCATCTCCTCACCATGAGGCTCCTTGTTGTGGGACGGAGCATCATTCCAAATGGATACCCACTTGAGCTGAGGAGGCCCCTGGATTGAAAACCAACAAAAGTGCCCAAACTTGAAATAAAATAATAATAATAATAAAAACCCATGAGTTAACTTAGTTAACATGAGTGTGTGAAGCTACACCTGACTGGATTTCTACTCTTGCTTTTGGTGTGAATTCCGGTTTAAACTGGTCATCCATTGAATGAATCATTGCCTGTCCTGTAGCAAAATCTTTTATTACTGGAAAGTTCCGGGAGAATGTGTGGCCTCACTCTGACCTCCAGCGCTTGTGTGTGAAGATGGAAGGGTTCGTAATGATAGCTGAGGCCGGGGCCAGAGAGGCTTGGCCGGGGTGGACTTGTTGGACTGAACTTGGAAAAGGAAAAGACTATCTGCCCCAAAGTTATTTGTGTGTGTGCTCATGCCCACATGCCCACATACTATAAGACACACGTGTATGCAGAGGAAAACTTGTAGGGATCAATTCTCCCATCCCACTACATGAGCCACAGAAACTGGACTCAGGTCTGACAATGTCTTTACCCGCTGTCAACATATAAACCACAGCTTTCATCTTAAAGGGGAAAAATAGTTTATTCAGGAGCCATTTGGAGTGACTTTGATTTTGTTTCCTTGCTTTTGTCCTCACCTGATGTGCAGGATAAGTACCTTAGACGTCTCTCACATGGCTGCCTTTTCCTGTATGCCTGGTGATTTCTGGTTGCTAATATAGAAAAATGAGGTAGGTCTGACTTAAGTTCTCTCTCCTTCCCTCCCTCCCTTCTCCCTCCTAGGAGAGAGCCAGAGAAATCTGAGTTTTGGAGTTGGAGAGTTAATGAACTGGATTTTACTTTGCTCACAGGTGGATCCAATTTGAATTGTTGTTCTGTTTCTGACATTCGCTCTGTGATGTTTGTCAAAAGTCCTGACATTTTTCATAGGGTAACGCTACAGAGAACAAGGGTTCCATCTGACATTGGGTAGATGTGTGGTAGAGTTCATCCCTCTACAATTCGAGTCCTCTGTACTCCCTTGAAAAATGTACACGTATATTTCTATCCCAACATATTTCCTCTACTCTGCTCACAACAACCTTGAGGGTAAGAACCCAGACATATTCTTTTAAACCCATCAGCCAGTGTAATGCCGGCCATGGTGGAGATCAGCCTTGCCAGCTGAATTAAAAACTTCAATAAATACTGACTTTGAAGACTGTAATTATGGAGCCAAAACAAAATTAAAATCATTTAAGTTTTTTAAACATTAAAAGTTTATTATAAGTAACTTGCAAGGGAAGAGTATCACACACTGAAATTAACCAGACCCAAAGCCTGTGAATCTCAATGGACTTCTATGCAGTCAGAGCAGGGGAAGCGGTGGGGCTTCAGTTTGGATTTGACACTGTCACTATGGAACATGCTTTTATGCTCTTTCCTAAACCCCTAACTTCTGTCAGCATAGCATATTGAATTAATGTGGAAGGAAGGAAAAGCCCATAACAATAGTAACACAGGAATAATGAGTTAAACATTTATTACCTAATATTTAGTATCCTGAGGTAATCTCCAAAACTTTCTAGGAGGTTAGAACAGTAACTACAGAAATGGGATTTATTTTATTACATTGTTTTCCTGGGGGTATATGATATTTGATTTATGATTAATTTTACCATTCCTTTGGTTTCTGTGATTTTACTTTTCCTTCATTCTAACTGCTGGCCATGCACCACCAGCAAGGAAAACAGGCAAAATTTAATCACTGGCACAGCAACTATGAAATGAGACAGAGGTGGATAGAATTAATTATAAATATATTTCCTCGGGCTTGAGGCATTCGTTTCCATAACACTGAATGTTTCCTGGTGGTATTTGTTTTTCATCCCAGCACACTGTACCTCAATAACTTAGTTTCCCAGAAGTCCACTGGCAACAGTGCCAGCTCACTACAGGTAATATCCTTGTTAAATCCTTTCTCTCAGGATTGAATTCCATTCTAACAAGACAGTTGCTACTTCATTTAAGACCTGTCAAAAGTTTTCAAATAACAAAAGGAAAATCTGTCTAACCATGAGTTTCTCATGTGAGGTCCATTTCAGCAGGACAATTTATTGACACCTGTCAGTTTATCTACATCATATTTTCATCCCTAGGTCTGGGCCAGACTGTCGTTTCCTTGTGATGACACAACAGCCTTGATCTTTCTGTCCCTGCCTTGACTTCACATCGTCCTCAGCTCCCTTCCCACACTAGGAGTTTAATGGATGCCACGCCTACTCTTTTTCTGAAATTTCTTCTTGGAACTGTCCCCTTTCCTCTCAGAACACAGAGGACACGGGGTAAGTAACCAAGAGTTTCATCTTATGAAGAAAGTCCAAGAAAAACTGTTGAGAAACTTAAGCTGATCCTTTAGTTTCAAATAGAAGAAAAGTTTTTCCACTCAGTAGATGGCAGGGAAAAAAAAAAGAAAATGTAACAACACAAAAAAATGGTAAGTAGAAGTAAGGAGATAGAAATTAAAGTTAATATGACAATAATATAACGGACATGGAAAAATGTTTAAAACATCAATGAGAAGACAGATACTCTGAAGTTTAAATAAAATTATTAGTTTATAAAACAATATCTGAACCAAAAGAATGTATAGTAAATAAAAATAGAAATATATGTTCCTCATAAAAAGAGCTGATATTCCTGTGCTAACTATACACTCTCAAGGCAAAACTAACTCACGACAAAAGTATTTATGAGGCCAGGACACTGATGCCTATAAGGCCAAGATGGCAGGACTAAGGGCATTCTCCTTTTCCCAGAAAGCTGCAAGGTCACCTTTGACCTGTGATGCCAGAAACCGGTGAGAGGCATGAAAGGAAAGCCAGGCCCCTGGTAAGCAACAGCCAGCCAAATATCAGATAAGAAACCCTGAACACTAAATCTGTGTGAGTACCACAGATCCAGCCTCGGAGCATGGAACATTAGGTCTGTGTGGGAACCACAGATCCCGCCTCGGAGCAGGGAACATTAGATCTGTGTGGGAACCACAGATCCCGCCTCCGAGCACGGAACACAGGGTTTGAGAAGAAAAGACTCCTTATCTCTAGACCCTGTTCCACAGATGAAAAAGAAAAGGAGTTTCCAGAAGAAAACACAACAAAAACCGAGTTTCTTTTCCTTTCTGTTTTCTATTGAGAGAGAAAAGAAAGGCATGGAGTTGGGTGGATGAGGAGGTGGGGAGGGTCTGGGAGGAGATGGGAGAAGGGAAACCATGATCAGAATAGATTGTATAAAAAAATATTTTCAACAAAAAATAAGTAAAAACAAAAACAGCTTTTTTAAGTTTCTAGAAGAAAAAAGCTGTAGAAAAACTACTCATTGCAATTATAGCACCAAGTTTCTCAAACAATAGAGAAAGATATGGACATGCCAGAATCGTTTAGAACCCTAGAGAGACAAGCCCAGAAGAGAATCTCCCAGCCACATGGTTGAACAGCTAATAAAACACAGAACAAAGGCACTGTAAAGGGGCGCCAAGAGAAGAAGAAAGCCCAATTCTTCCAAAGGGATGTCTTCAGAATCATATCAAACCTCTCAGGAGAAACTCTGAAAGCCAGAACAACATGGAGAGACAGATTTCATACCCTAAAAGTAAATAACTACCCAACAAGATGACTATATTCATCTAAGATATTTTTAAATAAATGAAGAGAGATAACTTTCCAGGATAAGTATAACCCACAGCAATTCATAACCACTAACGTAGGATCATAGGACACTTAAAGGGATTCTATACACAGGAAAGAGAAAGACAGTCATTACACAGGGGCAGAGTCAAAACAAAATCTTCTGAGAGGAACAGGTTGACAGAGGAAAACTAGGAATGAATAAAGAGCACAATTCTGGAAACATACAAGCCTCTCAGATTAATAAAGGATAAACAATTTATGTTAGCCAGCCAGGAAAACAAGTTTTAAATGAACAGGAATCAGCAAGGGTCTCTCAATAATAATTCCAGTTGTTAATGGGTTCAACTATCCATTTAAAGATGCAGACCAGCTAATTGGATTAAAACTCAAAATTGGTTGTCTGAAAATAAAACAGAACTCATTGGTAAATATTCACACAGTCAAAGGGCAGAATACTTTATACCAAGCAAATGGAAGCAGGGAACAAGTAGGTGTGCCCAGCCCTTCACACGTGTGGTGAAGTTGACTTCCAACCAAAGTTAAAGAATACAGATGCTCAAGGTCACTGCACAGCAGTGAAGAGTAAGTCCAGCAAGAAGATATAACACACACACACACCATTATATATATGAAAGTTGATTTCACAAAGCAAACAAAAAGTTAATTTTATACATAAACTAACAGATATGGATCCAAATAAAATAACTGTAGATCACCGAGCAAAATAGTCAATAAAGCAACCACAGACTTAATTTGCACAGTAGGTAATATAGAGTTGATACTGAGAAAGCATTCCACCCAACAAGCTACTAACCACAAATTCACTTCAGTAGCCCATAGACCTTTCTACACAGTAGAGTATATTCTGATGTTTAAGTCAAGTCTTAATAAACACAAAAAATCAAAACAATTTCCCACATCTTCTCAGACAAATCACAATGCAGTGAAACTAGAAATCAATAATAAAAGAAAGAACAGGAACTATCTAAACATGGAGACCAAACAACACAGTCTTCAGTGACCAATGGGTCATTGAAGAAACCAGGGCAGAAGTTAAAAATTCTTAGAAACAAATGAAAATAAAGTCACAATTTAATGTAACATTTGGGATACAGCAGTTTTAAGAGGGAAATTCATAGTACCTTCATAAAAAATCATGGAAACCTCAAATGAGCAACCTAATAGTGTTCTCAAGGTCCAAGAATAAACAAACAAACTCCAAATTAGTAGATGTATAAATAATAAAAATCAGGGCAGAAATGCAAACTGAACAACAAAACAAGAATCAATGAAGCTAAGAGTTGGATATTTGAAAAGACAAGACTGACAAACCCCAACACAAACCTTCTAAATGAAAGAGAAGATAAGAAAATTAGAGATGAAAAGTGAGATATAGTAACAGATAATAATGACATTTGGAGAAGCTTTAAGGAATACTTTAAATACTCATGATTCAATAAATTGGCAAATTTAGGAGAAATGGTAAATGTTTGTAAGTGTTTAGATACGTATGACATACCAAAAATAAAAACTAAGAAGATTTAAACAATTTAAACAGACTGACAATAAACAATGAGATTTAAGTAATAATAATCTATACACCCTGCTGACACCTGCCTCCATCTCCTGACCTACTGTGGCCTCACAAGCAGGTCTAGAAAAAAAGCTAGGACCAGGTGGACATACTGCTGAATTCTACCAGATATTGCAAGATAAACTAACAACCAATTCTTCCCAACTTATTATACTGAAGAAAAGAGAAGGTCTCTTTGAAGCTCACTTTATGAAGCCGGTATTATTCTAATTACAAAGCTGGGTAAGAACACGACAGCGACAGAAAACATAGGCCAGCATCCCTGATGAACCCCAATACAGTTCTCAACAAAATGCTTTTAAACTGAATTAAAAAACACTAAGGTCACCTACCATGGCCAAGTTGGTTTCATTCTAATCATTTGAGTAAGTCAGTATGCACAATGTACCTGTGATTATCTTAGTAGTTCCAGAAAAGCCTTGACAAAGTTCAACATCCTTTTGTGATAAACTCCCAGAAGTTATAGAAACATAGAAAGGATGTACCTCTGATGTACCTCAGGCTACATGTGAAATAAAACATAGTTAACAGTTATTACAAAGGGATCAATAATATCCATTCTTTCCACTTCCATTCAGTAGGAATAAAAAACTTTCAGCTAAAGCAACGAGACAAGAAAAAAGGAATAAAAGTGATATAAGTAGGAAAGAAAGAAGTAAAACAGTCTTTATTTTCAGATCATATGGTCCTGTTTTTATAGGACCCTACACACTCCACTAGGAAATGTTTTAGTCTGATAAATTTTCAGCAAAGTAGCAGGATATAAAGTCCATATAGGATATCCAGTAGCCTTTTTTATATATTGATATCAGACTTGAAGAGAAAGAAATCAGAAAAGCAATCCCATTAACATTCCTCACAATATTCTAAAAATAAAATATATAGAAATAAACTTAAACAAGGAGATTAAAAACCTCTATAATGAAAACTTTAATACTAAAAGGAAAGAAATTAAAAAGATACTGGAAGATTGAGAGACCTCCCATGTTCAGGGATCGGCAGAATTCATATTGTGAAATAACCTAAATGACTGAAAGTGATCTACAAAGTCAAACGCATTTTATTTCAGTTCCCATGACTTTCCTCACAGAAACTAGAAAAACAATCCCGGGTTCCATATGGGAGCACGAAAGACCCTGCATAGCCAAGGCAATCCTGAACAAAAGCACAATGCTGGAGGTATTGAAGTTGCTGACATCAAGGTTTGCTTGCTTGTTTTTGGTCTTTTAAGGTAACTCACGGCCTAAGTGGATCTGGTACTTACCACATAGCCTAGGCCAGGCTATACAATCCTCCTGCAGGTGTATACCACCATGTCTTTTTCTAGTAATTACTTCTGCTATGGAGTTGTAGCAACAAAGGTAGCTTGGTTGGCACAAAATCAGAGAAAAGATAAATAGACTAGGATAGAGTCCATCTTTCTAAGAGGTGGGGCATGATCCTATATGAGGCAGTGTAGCTGGATGTGTGGGAACACTGTACACACAGTGGTTTTCACTCTTATAAAACATACTGGTTAGATTATGAAAAAATATTTTTTAATATTTTTCTACCATATTTTCTTCCATGCAAGAATGTATTTATCTTCAGATTGGGTTGTGCTAACATTTTTTATTTCAAAATTTTCTGTTTGAAGTCAGGTATAGATGGAGGAGGGACATGACCCCTTATTGGTGACTTACTCTTAGAGTCAATGAACATGGAAATTTGGTTACTTGTGTACTCACAGATTACCCTACTAGAGTCTAATGGACACTTTCAACCCAATAATCATACGAATGGGCCCTGGTTAAACTAAATGGGGTAAAGGAAAACCTATAAAAATCAAGGACCTGAAAGAGACCTCGTAACCTACCTATGTGGTATGGAGATACAGACAACCTATTTGTGCTCTACTGCACGTGTCTCCTCTCTGGTCACTTTATAGTTGCTTGCCTGGGATCATACCTCCTCCTAGTCCCTCTCTTACCCCCTTTTGTACTTAGGAGATCACAGGCTCCTCCATACCAGGAACCCTCTGGCATGCTCATGAGACATGGAGACTCGGGTAACTTACCTGCACTCTCTTCATTAACCCCTGTGTGCTGTGGGATGATCTTTATGTATGCTGTAAATATGTATTCCTCTCATTGGTTAATCATAAAAATGGTTAGACCAATAGTCATGCAGGATAAGGTTAGGCAGAACAATCAAACTGAGAACTTGGATGAAGAAGGGCAGAGTCAGGGAGAGGCTAACAAGTCACCAAATGAGCAGGACATATAGAAAATGAGGTAGTATGTCACAAGCCTTGTGTTAAAATATAGATTAGTAGAAATGAGCTCATTTAAAATGTAAGAATTAGCTAGTAATAAGCCTAAGCTATTGATTGAGCATTAATAATTAATATAAGCATCTGAGTGAGTATTTAGAAGTGGCAGCAGGATAGGATGGGACAGAGAAACTCCCATTTAGACCTGTGCATTAACCGCATGGCTGCTTACACCAGATCCACCTTGCAGTCCCAACTGTACATCCTGTGTTCCCATGGAGCCTGTTGAATCTGCAAGACTCCATCCCCTGACCTATTCTGGCCGCACAAGCGGGTCTAAATGAGCCTGGACTGCTCCTTTCCCAACCTCCAGGTTCAGGCCATTTGGGAATCCTGTGTACTAATCCAGCCTTCTGGATCCACATCAAACATACAAAGAACAAAACAAGTTCACACAAAACAATATGAAAGGTCAAGGAAGTATGTCCTCCCAAATCCACTAGTCCCATAGAAATATTCTCCAATGAGAATTACCTGAATGAACTCCAAGACACAGAACCTAAAAAAGTCATAAAGAATTCATCAAAGAATTCAGAGGTTTCAAAGAAGACACAAACAGCTCAAAGAACTCAAGGAGCATAAAAATCAGAACGATGCCCAGGAAAACACAACCATAAAGATGAATGAAATGATGATGAAGAAAATCCAGGATTTAAAAATGGAATTCAATAAAGAGATAGAAATATCGAAGATAATTCAAGAGAAGTGAAGATGAAGTTGAAAAACTCAATAGAGAACTCAGGGAAAGCTTTACAGGTGGAATGGATCAAGTTGAAGGTGGAATAGCAGGGCTTGAAGTAAGGTAGAGGAATTAGATCACATACACATACACACACACACACACACACACAAAGGGAAACAGTCATAGGAAAAGAACTTGCAAGGACTATGATACACTACAAAAACAAAAACTTCAAATTATAGGCAAAGAAGGCAAGAATTCTGCATCAGTAGCATAAATCAGACCTTCAAAAAGATCATAAAAGAAAACTTTTCAAACCAAGGAAAGATACAGGTACAAGAAGCACATCGATCACCAAATACAAGATCAGAAAAGAAACCCCCACAGGATAGCACAGTTAAAACACTGAAAATACAGAAGAAAGAAAGAGTATTGAAAGCTTCAAGGAAAAAAAAAACCACACAAGTTACAT
Source organism: Neodon shergylaensis (assembly GCA_025134845.1). Lineage (NCBI taxonomy): Eukaryota > Metazoa > Chordata > Mammalia > Rodentia > Cricetidae > Neodon > Neodon shergylaensis. The sequence continues at coordinate 4,716,237 of JABTXL010008822.1, forward strand.
ATAAGGGAAATCCCATCAGAATAATTTCTCAACGGAAACTTGAAAGCCAGGAAAGCCTGCAGAAATGTACTCCAAGTTCTAAAAGGTAATAAATGCCAACCCAAATGTACCCAGTAAAACTATCTGCCATAGTTGAAGGAAGGAAAACTTACCATTATACAAACAGGCTAAAAGAATACATGTCTACCAATAATGCAGAGATCATGGATCTCAGGGACCTCAGGCTCAGTGGATATATCTACATCACATCTCCTTTGTCTATGGCCCAGGCAACATTCCCGAAAAGGAGATGGAAAGATTGTAAGAGCCAGAACACCAGGGAGTCTGTTATAAAAACAGTCTCTGCTAGAAATGGCTGCATAAACAAGACTACAGAAATATCTGTGGGCATGTTAACATGAAAGGGGTATTGTGACAGGGACTCACCCCCAGACTGAACTACAGGCAACCAATGGATGTTGGAAAAAGGACAATTAGCTTCTGCAGGGCTGAGCCTCCTTACTAGTTGTCCAAAGCAAAGCGGTCAGCCTTGAAACCATATACACACCACTAACAAAAATAGACTCAGTATGTTCTATTGTTATAGATTTATGTATAGACATATATAATAAAAATAAAGAGATGCTGATTTGAAGGGACATGGGAGGGCACTGAGGATGGGTAGTTGGGAGAAACTAGAGTGAGGAAAGGAAGAAGGAAAGTTATATAATTATATTTAAACTAAAAACATTAGGAAGAAAAGAATTTATGTTCACCAAGTCAGTCAGAGCAATAAATGTACTTATGATAATGTGGAGGAAAAACAAATGAAATTATTATTACTGGACACAAATTATGACTGAAGATATGAATAGAAGAAGCAAAAACAGCAGCAGCAATAACAAAACAACAAAAAAGAGAAAACTAAATCCCAAATAAACCAAAATCACCAAATGCCTTTCTTTACACAGACCTCTCAATAATAACTTAAACAGTGCTTGAGTAGCAATGGCCACAACTTTTCAATCAAAGAACACAAGCTGAATGAATGGATTAAGGAAGAAAACACCACCTTGCCATTGTCTACAAGAATCTGATATTAGCTTTAAAGATGGGAATTAAAGTGAAAGGATGGAAAAATATTCTGAGTAAATGGGATCAGGAAGCAAGCAGGAATTGCCATTCTAATATGTGGCAAAATTGATACCAAACTAAAACTAATAAGAAGTAATAAAGAAGGACATGGAATTCTGATCAAGGAAAGTGTTAGCCAAGATGACATTACAATTCCCTGGGAACCCACAGGCCATGCTGACCTGGGACGTAGCTAGGCAATCTTCACGCTTTCTCCTCCTCTCCAAATCCAATCCCCGGCCTCATCTTCAGCTCTGTAGCAGACTCCCAGCTGTCGATATTTGTCCTCAGCTGTCTTCATTCCCAGGAGATTCTGCAGATCCTGGTGTCACTGCCCACTTTCCTCTTTCCCGTGGACCCCTTCAGCCACATCTCCTTGTACAACATCTTCATTTCTAAGCTCCAGCGCCCAGTACCTAAAAACATACTTTACACAGAACCCTCCAGTACCACACCTGGAAGGATCTCACAAGTATTCCCTACCAGGCAACCCACAGCTTGCATACTCTTCTAAGAGTGAGAACAACAGAGATCAATGAATGGAAACCTACCCAATGAAGACAAGACCAGACATCAGCACCTAGAATTGTAATTTCCCCAAACCCAGTTGCCTAGAAGCCAGTTTAAAAACTACCAAAACATCTAGGATAATGTGTCTCTACAAGAGTCCAGCAACCTTATTACCGTAGGCCTTGAGAAAGCCAATACAGCTGAAGCACAAGACAAGGATTTTAAAGCAGTCTGTTAAAAATATATTAGTGATCCTTAAAGAGTGATGTGGGAGTGTCATATATCAATCTGTTGATTTCATTGGTTAAGTAATAAAGGAACTGCTTGGCCCTGATTGGTTAGAACATAGGTGGGTGGAGTAAACAGAACAAAATGCTGGGAGGAAGAGGAAGTGAGTTCAGACATCACGCAGCTCCTCTCAGGGCAGACGCGATCGATGAAGCTCCGACCCAGGATGAAGCTACGTCCCATTACAAAATTGAAATCTTGAAATTTTCACATAAACGGATGGAATTAGAAAAGGATCATTCTGAGTGAGGTATTCCAGACCCAGAGAAGCATTGAATGCATTTGCTTACATGTGGATATTAGCTGTTAAGTCAATGATCATCAAGCTATACTCTTAGAACCATAGATTTCTGGGACAGAGTAAGGGACTAGGGAGAACAGATAGAATGCGTTAGGAGAGGAAGATAGAATAGATGGCTATAGATGATGGGAGCCTGGAAAAGGAGGATCAAGTGGGGAAGGGGAGTGGATGAGGGGATGAGGGAGGGAATATGTGGAAAGACAGTTAAAATTAAGGGCCATTGAGGGAGAGTATGGAAATCCAATACAATAGAAGTTTCTTAAAATATTTACATATATGAAGTGTGTCTAAATGAAATTGCCAAATAACATGGGAGAGAAGCCCAACTGGACATCTCTTGTCACCAAGTGAATCTTCCAGTATCAGGATTCACCTGATCAAGTTGTTGACCAATAGGGTACCATGGGAAACCTTGAACTAGCCTGGCTTCTGCTGAGGCTTTAGGCTACTCTTCAGCAAACTGACAGACGAGAGAAAGACCTTGGACCACCCAGCCCTAAATGCTATTTTTCCATCAAATTTCTCCCCTCAGGGTTTAGGAAACTCTGCAAAAGGGTAAGCAGAAAGATGATAAGAGCCAGAGGGGTGTAAGGCACCTAGGAAACAAGGCTTTGTAGACACAGCATGATGGATGCATGTGTAAACTAACAGAGACTGTGGCAGTACGCATACAGCCTGCACAGGTCTGTACCATTTAGGGTCCCAAGGCAGAAAGAAGTGGACACACGCCCCCATCGCTAACCCAGAAGTTATCTCCAACTGATCGCTACTTGAAATTGAAAAATTAATTTTCTCCAAGGAAGTCTCACTGGGGAAGCAAAACACTATTAAGTTTAGGCTCCATGCTTAACAGAATGGCCAATGGGAAATGAGCTCTATGGCATCTTTGGGGGTTTCATTGTCTCAAAATGATAATATTAAGGCAGGCTGTTGTTGTTTTTTAAATCCTTGCAGGCCTTCTGTGTACATATTATGGTTTCTGGACTTGTGTTTTAAGGGATTCCTGTGTGTGTAAATGAGTTTCTCCTCACCCATATGCATTTGTTGTGCCTTTTCTTTGGCTCTTTTTCTTTTGCTGGTGTTTCATCCCATTCCAACTTTTTTGCTTTTATTCTACCTGATTTTACTTTATTATTATTCATTTCACGTTTCTTTGTTTTCTAAGGAAAGACAGAATGGGTTTGAATCCAGATGGCAGGGTATGTGGGGAGGAACTGGGAGGAGGAGCTGGGGAGGGCACAATAATCAGAATATAGTGTATGAAAAAAATCTATTTTCAATAAAGGAAAAAAAGAGAAGACATTACAATTCTCAACATATATACATTAAACTCTGGTGCACCAAGGTCTTTAAAAGTGTGCCACTGGAATTAAAGACACAGATTAATAACAACCCGATAGTATTTTGTGATTTTTTCCTTTTATTTCTTTTATTAAAGACATAATTCTTTATTGTTTGGGAATTTCACATCATGCATCCCAATCCTACTCACCTCTAAGTCTCTCCATATCCTCCTCTTACCCCTGCAGGATCCTCCAAAAAATTCCCCAAATCAACCGCGCGTGCGCGCACACACACACACACACACACACACACACACACCAACCCACCCTGCTCCTCCATATTTCCAACAACTTTTCATTCATCCAGTGGCATTGCTTACTGCAGTGTGTCATGCTGTGTAACCTTTTGCCCAATCAGTTCCACCCATGAGTAACTATTCTGGTTCAAGGTCCCTGGCACACCATCGTCACTGGACCCTCACTGAAATGCCTCTCGGGTATCTTGCTGTTGCCCCGAGTCATGGAGATCCTGCCGTTATCTTTCAGCAGGACCAGTCCCTTCATACACCCCAGCAGGTTACAGATGTGGTAGATGTTAGCATGGGCCAATTGAAGGCCCAGAGTGTGGGTCTGTGTGGTAGCTGAGCTGGTTGGTCTGGGACACTGGAACCACCACCCTCAGGCAAGGTGTGGTGCCAGCTCTCCTAGGTCTATGTCATAGCGTCCAGCTCTCCCATGCCTGTGCGATGGGGTGGCACCATCTCTCCTGAATGTGGGGACCAGTTCTCCCATGGGTGGCATGGCCAGCTCTCCTGCTGCAATGTCTAAGGATGGGCAGAGCCAGCCATCCCAAAGACAGTAAGGGGCAGGGCTGGTCAGTACGACTCACAGATTCCAACATGCATAGTTTCTATGACCCCCTGTGGTAACACGGGCCATAGATATAATCACAGGCCCCAGCTGCACAGGACCACAGGCCCAGTCATGGCCCTTAGCAGCAGCTTGGGCTCCAATGTCACCATAGCCCAACTGGCAGCAAAGGCCATCCAGAGCAGTATGGCTCGCTGGCAGTAATACTGCCTTGGACACTGTTAAGAGACACCATGACCAAGGCAATTCTTATAAAAAACACTTAATTGGGTTGGCTCACTTACAGTTTCAGAGGTTTAGTCTAGTATCATCATGGCAGGGAACACGGCAGTA